>CM062816.1:623384863-623868651 GCA_031772625.1 Pinus tabuliformis
GCTCACCCCATATATCATAAATTATTTGTGCTTTAAAAAAATATTCTTCTTGGATAGGGATGAGAAGGTACATCACTAAATATTTTGACAAATTCTTATAGTGTAAGAAACTTAAGGCTGAGCACCAACACCTAGTTGGTTTTCTCCACTCGCTACCCATTCTAGAGTGGAAATGGGAAGTTATTACGTTATATTTTATTACTAGTTTTCTTAAATGAAAGAGACGCAATGACTCAATCATGGTAGTAGTAGATAAAATTTGCAAGGAACATCAGTTGATCCTTGTTAAAACCACATACAAAATTTTCTAAATAGTAGACATACTTATGTTGGAAATATTTAGACTTGACGGGATGCCTAAGGTTATGATTTTTGATAGGGTTTTAAAGTTCACATCAACATTTTGGAAAACACTATTCATCGATTTAGGTAGACAGGTTTAATTCAGCACCACATACAACCCACAGACAGATGGGCAGATTGAGAAAGTAAACTAAGTGGTAGAAGATATGTTAAGAATGTATGTAATGCAACAACCCAGTGAGTGGGAGGAATACATTCACCTAGTTTAATTCACTTATAACAACAACTATCATGAATCATTAAATATGAGCCCTTTTGAACTTTTATATGGAAGAAGATGTAGAACACCAATTTATTGGAATAACCTTGAAGATAAAATACTTATAGTACGTGATATGTTAGAGGAAATGGAGAAAGCTATAAAATGGGTTCGAAATAATTTGAAAGTTTCCCAAGATAGACAAAAGGTGTACACAGGAAAGAGAAGGACTTAAAAGGAATACCAAGTCAAAGACCATGTTTATGTCCAAGTAAAATCCAATAGGAGAACACGACAATGTGGTGGATGTGAAAGGTGATCCCATCGATTTTGTGGAACCTTTCAAATCTTGGAAAGAGTTGGGCTTGTTGCTTATTAGCTTGCACTACCTAGACAGATGTCGTTCCATAATGTGTTTCATGTCTCTTTATTAAAGAAATATCTATATGACTCTAGACTGATTTTATTATGTCAATCACGCCAAAAAAATACTAATGATAGATATGTGATGTGGAACAGGTTGAACTAGACAGAGAGTTTATGGTAGATCCCTTACATATTCTCAATCAAAGAGAAAAGAGATTATGAAGGTGGGATATCACCCAAGTTAAAGTGTAGTGGAGGCACTTCTTCCCAGAAGAGGCCACTTGGGAGGATGAAAGATTTATGTGAGAATCTTGCATTGACCTGTTCCAATAGAAAGAACTAATACCGAGGAAAGTGTTTCACACAAGGGGAGCAGAGATGTAACACCTACTTGAACAGTGTAAATATTTGTCATTTACTTTTACTGTGCAATGTTTGGTAAACTCTAGACTGGGTAAAGCTAAGGAACAAGGGAACCTTAAACGTTAAAAATATTTTGATTATTTTCTTTTGAAGACATATAAATCAAATTTACTATGCTACATCACAGAATTGCGGGAGAAGATAATAAAAGGAATGTATTTAAATTTACAGTAAGTCGAGAAAATTATTTCCTCTTCCCTTAGAGATTAAAACATCGCAATTTTGGAAAAATCCAAAAAAAGGAGAGAGAGACCTGAAGCAAGAAAGAGGAGAGAAGGAATCCTTGAGCAGCGCACTACTAAGGAAAAGTTGAAAATTGCTAAGGGTGTTGTTGAGCTAGACAAGGAGAAAGTGGAAGCCCTAAAGCTTAATGTTCTTAAATGGACTAAGAATCCTATGGTATAAGGAAAAGATATTGTCTCTAAGAAACCCTGAAAAGTTAAAGAGGATTGTGGGGAGAATTGGACATAATTTTCAATCTGACAGTTCAATGGAGGAGTCTTCTTTCAGGGTGAATTCCCTAAGAGGCTAAATTATGAAAATACGTATCCTGTGATTTTAGATAGGTTATCATTTTTTAAAAAGAAATAAGGTTGGTTCATAATGACTTATTATTACTCTAAAAGGATGTTGGTGATTATTAACTATCTTCATTTTGTTCTGCAGAAAGAATGTTAGAGTTCAATCTTGCTATGTTAAGAGGAAACAAAAAGGATATTGTTACATGATGAATGTTGAGTGGTATATATATTCTTCTTGTGTTAAATCGAATGGTATGATAATTTATCAAATAGATTTTAGTTAACTCCCTTATGCTAAGGAAAGCGGCAGAATAATCAAGGAATCGTCGGCCCTGCTAGTAAAAATAGTTGACGAATCGTTGTACAACAAACAACTCAACAGAATCAGGGTCGGGACTCTAGAAAAGAAGCTAATCATTTTAAGTATTTCGGGAAATATAAGATATGGAATTGGAACAAGCGAAGTGAGCATTTTAACAATGTTGGGATTAAGAACGTATGGGATAGATAAGTTGGTGATAGTAAAATATTCCTCGGCAGAAGCAAGTTACATCTCCTTCCAGAACCAAGGGCCCCAAATTAAGAGAAGTCCCTCTCCCTAAGCTTAATAACTACCAAATGTACTAATTTTTTGGTGAGACAAATCTCAACGAAGGGAAAGTTTTATCCACTCTATGGTACCGGTAGAGGTATTATGAAAGTAAGTTCAAGTGGATTAAACATAACATTCATTATTAAATAATAAGAAAGAAAGACATTAAGAATGACAATACAGACATACATATAACACTGAGAGAAATTTCAACAGAAACATTTAGCATAAACCCTAACAAAAGACTAGTTACAGAATTACTATAATTAAGAGCATTGCATGCCAAACATTAATTAAGATAAATCAGTAGAGCTCATTTATATATGCATGCATAAAGAACATGGTCGAACCCCATAATCAACAAAGGAAACCTTTTGAGCTAACAATAAGTAAAACAAAGAAAAGAAACAAATTATTATTGATATACAATGTTTTAGAAGACATTTATCGACATTCCTACAATTATGATATAAAACCCCAAGTATGGAGTTACCACTATGGAACTTTGCGTGTAAATATTTTTTAATATATCTTTGTTCACAAGAATCCCCTAAAGTCCAGTGCATACATAGGAGTAATTTTGAAAACCTCAAGAAATGCACCAACCCTCCAAGGGTTTTCATGTAAAATGTAAAACGTAGTCTAGCTTGGCATTACAACCATGAATAGGGAAAGCAAATTAAACAAAGAGAAAAGATTGCGGCCTTAATATTCTAAAACAATTTGAGCTATAGGTGTAAAAGATTTGTGTACCTTGAATATGAATAAACCCTATGTAAGATAATCTACTTGCCTAATTTCTTAGGTGAACCATTAGAAATAATAGAAAAATCAAACTAGGTTTCGAACCCTCTCACTTGCATGGAATCTACCAACAAATTAAAGGTTAAATATTTTTTGGAATCTTGTAACCCTTTGACTAAGGACATAAATATTAATAAGCATAGGAAACATATAATTAGAAGAAAAAAAAATATGTATGCGGAAGGTAGAAACATTGTAATGATGCCGTGAGCTAATGAACCCTTGTATGAGGAATGTTCTGAAGTTTTGAATTAAAGGATTTTCTCATATAACACTCAAGGAAAATACTTTTAAACTCTAGCCTTACCTAACAGAATAAAACCCCACCATGCTATGAAGCAGTGGCCTATATAGCCTCTATGCCAACATGATAACTACGACAACTGTAAATACCCACGAGAATTGTATATATGTGTAGATTGTAGAAGTGATAAAGAATGAATTTATCCTTATTTTCCAACAAAATCGGAATAGGAAACCCCAAATAAGAGACCTCAGTGCGGTGGAGCTGTTGTAGATTCACTACGGCGGACAGGAAAAGTGACAATGTTATTGGGAGACCGAAACTGACGGTGGTTACCCTTACCGGATCCATCAAAATGTTGAAAGCTTGATCAAAATCCTAATATATGTACTGTTAGCTCTGTTATACAACGAGGATTCTCTATGTTCATAGACAGGCTTGGTCTACTTGGTGGTGCACAAAAGGATAAAAAATGGATCCAAAACACTCCCAAAGTCTGCAAATCTGCTTAAAATCATGCCAAGGGATCCATTCATGCTGTTGAAATCTCCAATTTTTGGCAAAGGGTCATCCGTCGACTGAAATAGTTGTAGCTAGAAAGCCCTTGGAAGGTCAGAAATACACTATTGGGAGGCAAAAACACTCCAAAACCAGGAAAAAGCCAAAATCTCAGGCTTAATAGTCCAATGCATGACAGCCGTTCGATCTAGTCGATCAATGGTCCAAATCTAATCGGCAAATCACAGTCGGCACAGGGAGGCAGTGGTATGCGGTGTGGATAGAAGGAGCATTGAGATTGCGATAAGTGATGCAATGTGGACCATCAATCGTGTGCGCGGATCGACAGCCCACAACGCATAGCTATATCGCAATCGACGAAACCAAGGGGCACAGCCTTTACACATATATGTGCGCAATGCGATACGACCCGGACCCGATGGGTTTCAGAAGCATGATGTATATATTTTCATGTCCGCCTTCCACTACCAATAGTGTTTTTTGCCATATTGCATAGCTTTCCTCGGCTGAAAACCCCCGTTTGCTTCCTCCATTGTTCTATCATCTGTCGTAAGATCCAACGGCATTCACACCTCCTGCTGCCATAACCTAACCAATCGTTAACCCGCGAGGAAAGTGGTTTTACCTCTGTCACATCCGCCACGTGTCGTGCAATGACTGTGATCGCTTACTCTTGTACCTTTACTGCCATCCTCTGAAAGTGGTGCAGGGAATACCGCACACCACCAAAACTACCCTCCCCACTCACTAACCCTCATGCACGTCCTTCGCTCCATCACCGTTGGATCTTCCCACCCAAGATCCAATGGCTTGTGATCATCCTGCTCCCATATCTCCTGGTAGCTCCTGAAAATCAATCTACGCCATCCATCCATGTGATCCAACAACTAACATTTATTCCCTGCCCTCCATTCATTCCCCATGCAGTTTTCATGTCTTTGGCTTGTCCCGTGCATCTAAAGGAAGAAGGCAGCCAGTATTCGGCACTTTGTGTAGTTAATCCTCAACCTCTGCATTCAAGAGCACTATGTCCAAGGGACAAGAAGGATAGCCTTGAGCAAATAAACACATTTATCAGTTATGGAACTTCTTCCATAAGACATTCCACCTGCTCGAGGAGTACAACAGAGTACCAGAGAATGTCAAATTCATTCATTGAAGCAACAGATCGTAGCAGAGGCCCATTTTAGATAGTTAATGTGGTTGGTGGTCAATTATGACCCCTCCACATATTGGATAGCAGAGCGTTTTTGTAATCAACCTCTATATATACCTAGAAATGAGATGTAATCAGGGTTGATGGTTGTTGTTTTGATGTAAGGTTCAACTTCTGGAGACTGTAACTAGTTTGATACTTGCAACATCTGGTCTTCATTTTCAGTTAATACAAGATTCTTTTGCTATTAATTGCTCACTTTCCACTTCTTCTCTATTCTAGGTTGTGCCTGTTATCCATTTTTCATGTGCTCTTGATATTTAGCATTTGAGGCGTTGTCATCCCACCTCTGTGTTAGAATCTAGTATGTATCATTGAATGTGTTATGTAGGTTTCTGTTATTTTAGTGCTAGAGAGCTGTCATCATGTCTGTGCATTAGGAAATAGATTTGTAGACCCTTTTACTAGTTGCAGCTGGCCATCACATGGTCTTGTGCATCTGTTGGTGTGGTCAGTATTCTCCATCTTCACCTATTCCTTAAACTATGAGTTATTGGTGGTCTAAAGCCTTGTAGTCTGGAGGTGTTCACCCATGTCTAGAGTTAAACATAGTAGAAGTGGTTATCTGGCTTGAATATGCATCATTCCTTCCATTCGTCCACCCATTTCCAACATTTTTGTTGAGTTTGTAATGTCCCGGAGCATCTCTGAGATACAACCTAGGAGAGTTTCTTGGGGTGATAACATTAATTGGTGCCGTTTTCATCATTCCTTCTATTCATACACCCATTTCCAACATTTTTTTTGAGTTTGTAATGTTCCCGAGCATCTCTGAGATACAACCTAGGAGAGTTTCTTGGGGTGATAACATTAATTGGTGCCTTTTCCGGGGAGAGGAGATTGAAGCTCAGCTTCCTTGGGAGAACGACACAGTTCCAGCTTTTGATGATAGACAAGGACTGGACACTTTTTTGGTTGTAATCATCTATCTGGTCACTCCACTAGATAAAGACCAACCTTTGGCGACTCCACAGTATAGTCCTGGCTCAGTTTGTGAGGCATTCTCAAAGAAATCCTCTGAAATCACCAGCTATTCCAGTGCCTGACTTTGAGAGGATTGTTAAACCGAAGAAAACATCACAGAATGGGGCATGAGGATCAAGTAAGCCTAAGAAAACTCATGCATCTCTGAAAGATAAAGTTATAGCTGAAGATATACTGTTTGAAGATTTAGAGTCCAGCACTGTTAGTAAGGAAATTCCTTCAGAGATTAATACAACCCCTTGTTCAGTTAGTTCCCCTTTGGATCTCATTCCAAAGAAAGTCTCCCATATAGTCCATCATATCCCTCTGTCTTTCTCATTTGTTCCATTGTTTCCCATTGTTCAATCATCTAGATTCTCCCACATATCTGAGTCATGGTAGGCCAACAAGCTCCCACCAAAATGGAAAGAATCATAGCTGCTAGGTATGGGCCGTTAGTTTTTCTTGTTCCTTTGAATGCCATGCCTGCTGGAGAATATCAGAAATATATGCCTAAATTCACTGGTACAGAGGGGGTAACAGCTGAAGAACACCTTGAAGCTTTTTATAGTTATGCTGATAACCTAGATATCAGTGAAGATGATGTGTGGATGAGAGTTTTTGTTCATAGCCTTGATGGTGAGGCTAGGAAGTGGTTCAGAGAGTTACCCCAGAGGTCCATAACCGACATTGAAGCATTGGATGATGCATTTTTGAAGCAATGGGGAGATAGAAAGGATCTGCTTTACTACCATACAGAGTTTGGAAACCTAAAGAGGGAGAATGGGGAATCTTTGCCTGATTTTAATAAAAGATTTAACCGTATGTATAGTAAGATACCAGTTGAGGTAAAGCCTACCCCCACTTCTGCCAAACACACTTAAGCTAATGCTCTTGACTATGATTTCTGCCTGTTGTTGAGAGAAAGAAGATGTGCCACTCTTGCTGACATGCAGGATGCAACACTAGAGGTGGAATCTAATATTATGGCTACAGAAAAGCTTAAAAGTCATGCTGATAGAAGGAGGAAAAGAGGTGAGGCTTCTTCTTCCTCTACCTCATCTTCAGAGCCTCAATTAGATAAAATGGCTAGAATGATAGAGTCATTGGCTGCAGAAATATCTAAGCTGAAGGTTGAGCATAATTCAGGAAAGACAAGGCAGTAGAACACATTTTCTCCAAGAAATCCAAATCCATTCAAAAGAGCAAATGAACAGTTACAAATAATTTAGAGGGGTAAAGAAAAAATTGAAGAACACAAAGTTAAAGCTCCTTTCTAGAATGTAGTCATGGAGGAGGAACAGATCGAAGATGAGGATGAATTTCATTGTATATTAGATAAAGGTAGTGTTCCCTTTTTTACTTTGGTTGCATACGAAGAATCTTTGCTGCAGGAACAAGACATTCAAAGGTGGGATAGAGAGGTTGTTCTACAAACTGAGGCACAAAAAAGATACAATCTGAGGTCAGAAGCAAACAATGTCAAGGAGAATCCTGCCCAAAGAGTTGTTGTCGAAACAAAGTCACAGAATACTAGACAGAAAGGGCCAGCAGCTGATCTAGTCATCCTCAAAGCTCCAGCTCAAGAGGTAAGAGGTCTTGAAAAGTCACCTTCCCCTTTCAGCTTTGAAGCAGAAGTCCAGAAGTTAAAAATATATGTGCCTTTGTTAGAACTTGTAAAGAGTGAAGTGTTTAGAAAGCCTATCCTTGAAGCTCTTGAGCTGAAAGCCACACAAGCCTCCACCGAATCTGTCAATTTGCAAGATGACAAACCTACGGTTGTGCTCAGCTCAACGACCGAACCTGCTGATGATAATTCTCAATATTTTTATGTCTCCCTGACAATTCATGACAAAATCCAACACAACTGCCTGCTAGATACAGGGGCCAGGCACAATCTGATGCCAAAAGCTGTCATGGAAGAGTTTGGCCTTGATATCACCAAACCATACCATGATCTATTCTCATTTGATTCAAGGAAAGTAAAGTGTCTAGGATTGATAAAATATTTAGCCATTACCCTAACCCAGCTGCCCATGAAGAGCATGGTGATGGACATTGTGGTAGCAGATGTTCCTCCCAAATTTGGCATGTTGTTGTCAAGAGGATGGATTAAAAGACTAGGTGGGACATTACAGAATGATTTATTTTATGCCACTATCCTAGTTTCTAGAGGAGAAAGCAGGAGATTATACAGGGAAGCACAGCTGGCACACATCATCAGTGATGAGAAGAATCCTTCTAATCATCCTATTTATGTTGTGGACAATGATTTTGGAGCACATGTCCTCCAAATTGAAGCGTCTCAGAAGGCCTCGTTGCAGCTCAAGAAACCAATTGTTCAGGCTGAGGAGGAGTAGATTGATGACGATGATGAAGTGAATAGGTTTCTTCAAGTCATTGATGAGTTCTATGAAATTCAAAATGACCAAGAAAATGAAGCTGTAGAAGAAGACCCCCAATTCTAGCTTAGAAACAAAATTGGCAAAGATAGTATTGTCTAGCTTCCCAGCAATCATATACCTAAGGGTTTAATTTCTCTTGAAAGACTGTTTGACCAGAATGACGTGCCTTATAAAGCTACCCAAAATGAAGATCAGTCTACAGTCTGTAAGCATGATATAGGGAGTCCCGACCAGCCTAGATATGTAAATCTATCCCCTCATCTATCTGCTAACCAATGTTCTGAATACTGCAATTTAATGAGGCACAAGGAAAATTTTAAGAACCCCCCATAAATTTATATGTATAATAAATGGGCGAATCTCCATGGTATATAGGAAAACTGGAAGGCGATTTTATCAATAATATAATATGTATATATAATTTTTTGGCGAATCTCTTACTAGGCATGGCGAATATTTTACTCAATTATAAAATCTTGTAAGATCTTGGCGAGTCTTTCACTAAATAATAAAACTTTGTAAGGTCCAAGTGAATCTTAGCATTGTGAACTCTTAGAGAATTTTTTGAAAAAGTATAAAACCATATATGACAAGAGCCACATGGTGGCAATATCACTGTTTTTTTTCATATTTCCATGACATGGAACTTGTTTATAAAATTATAAAAGAGCCAACCAAGTCCCTTATAATATGCAGGTAAGCTTATAACAGAGTCTGATACATCTACTATGCTTGTCTTCATTCAAGTGTCATAGTTGCTATACTTAACACTGTGAATCACAACTCTCTTAGAACTCAACTCTATAGTGTAATTAAAACCTTTGGAAATTGAATCTGACAACTCTATAAAAGGGATTAGTGAAATAGAAGCTTTTGTGAATGAGCCCACTAACTATCACTGCTAAACAATCAATCTAGACTATGAAGTCTTCCATCTTGATCACAATCGTGCTCACGATCAAGGGAGTGTGACCACCTGGCTTGACATAATGGCCATCATAGCTTCCAATAATCAACAACCACCTTTCGAGGACATCCTATCTCATGTCTCATGAATTTTATTCATCAATCGTAACTGATATAAATCTTATAAAGATAATATTAGAATCCTCTCCAGATTCACTGTTAATACAAGGGTAAAGGAAATTTTCTAGCTTAAGGCACTAGCCAATACCAACTTTGGTATTTGCGACTCCTTTGTGGGGATGCACCTACCCTGCCCCATTGGGTTTCTTCCTTGTAACATAGTTCAAGGATCACAAGACTTTCCAATATTCCTACTCCATTAGACACACTTTATATGCTATACATAGTGAATGGAAAAGAAGCATTATAGAACACACAATTTCATAGAAGGAAGAAAAATCTTAGCCAGTTCAATATCAAAATCTTAACCACTGATTAGTAAAGAATAACAAATAGTGTAATGAATTGTTCTGAGTTATTTATTTACAAGTTGTAAGGAATGTAGTGGAATGGAAAATATTACTTAGGCAACCCTTCAATAGTTTCTACTAATATGTTTGTGCATGTACATATGAAATTAAGAGCATTTTTGAATACAAAGTTTCCTTTTCTCTTGCCTCCATTTTGACATATCAGTGCGAAATCATTGTCACTTTGAATCTCCTTTCCTGTGTGGATGTTTTGACAAATCAATGTGAAATCAAAGTCAATTTGAATTTCCTTTCCTGCGAGGGATCACATCGACAGTTGATTAGTAAAATATAATCTACTATATATTAAGTTCAAGAAACTGACTGCAATATATAGTGGAAATGAGACCTCAATTCTTATTCTGAATTTGAATATCTCACGACAACATAAGAGATAAAAATGCATATGGCCTTGGTAGCTAGAAAACAATCATTCCATCATTACAAGACCACCTAGATTTCAGCACTTAATCTAAATAATGGCACTAGTTGCAGTGCTTATTTGCATTAACACCATGGAAAAGCAACAACAATGTTTCAAAGCACACTTACTGGAAAAGTTGTAACGTTCTGAGAATATTTAATGATAGCATCTAAACCTCGTAACTATGGTGGGGAAACTAGGGAACCCAAATATTGGAATATATCTCATACCAAATATAAGAAAAAAATAAAAAAGGGAAAAAATCAAAATCTATAAATCAAGCAATGAATTGTTTACAAATCAAATACAATTCCTTTAACTAACAGTTAAATTGTGGTGATATATTTAAATATTTAGTAAGAGGGGAACTTCAAACCATGGAATATTAGCTTTTTCATTACTGTCATCCCTCAATGATTGAGATTACAAATCAATACTTATGGAAAGATTGTAAGAAATTATGTGAAATAGTAAAACGTAACCTCTATTTTCAAGCAACAAAATCAAGACATTGTTACATCAAGAACCATAATTGATACATAATCAATAAATCAAGTCCTTGTATGACACAATATTGTTTCACAACCTCTATTTTCTCAATAACAAAATCAAGACATTATATGTGGTTATTGCCAAAAGGAAACTATGTTCTAATTTGGAAGAGGATCTTATCAAAAGATATGGATTTATTCAAAGCTACAAAGCCTAATGGGTTACTAAAAAATAAGTTGGAATATGGGATCATGATACTTAAATTGAAAAAATATGCTTTCATTTTAGAAACATTAAAGTTATGCAATGTTTTTTGAAAGCATTAGAATTTGAAATTGGGCCTTTCTATCAAGACAAATTTTCATTAACAGAATGTACTTTCCTACCTGAAACGTTGTAGATATCCAAGAAAAACTTGAAAAGCATAAGATAACTTAGCATAATGTACTTTCTTTCCTTCCTTAACATTCTTAAAGAGTTGAGGATCCCCAAGTCATTAGGTAACTTTCAAAGGAAATGATAGTTAGTAATAGTCCAATTCACAACTGAAGATGTGTCACAAATACGAGGGGGCATCTCCTCCAAATCACAAAAGTGCTCCCAGTTAAAAACTAGCATTATCGGAAGCTTAATGCCTGACTGGGTGTTATTGAACCCATAAATTTTTCCAATCTTCACTAAAAGCTTAAAGATAGCTTCTCTAAGTTCTACATGACTTTACTATGCTCTTGAAGTGGGGGCACATGCAGCCTCTCCAAGTGAATAGTCTTAAACTAAGTGAAGATAAGGCCAATAGATCATTCAGTGTGGATCTCTTTAACCCATAATTGAATACTATGTCTCCCTTGAACCCATAATTGAATACTATTAGGACTTTCAATTTTTCCATGGAACTCAAAAATGTTGGAAGAAAGTATTTGCTTCTAGAAAAGAGTAAAACTAAAGCCTCTGCTTGAGGACAATTGATGTCACACCACTAATACTTCTCCATGGAATTTGTATAGGTAAACCACAAATGAAGAATTCCATTAGAATATTGTGTTTATTGAATACACAAATGAAATCATTGCATTTCTTTAAAATATCTTTTGAAATCAAAATTACCGAAATTACATATTGATAACCTAGTGGGTGTAGGATAAAATTCACCCGTGTTATTCACAGAAAGCATGAGAAAAAGCCTAATACCATACTATATATAAAACCAAGAATCATCACTTCGAGGGACCTCGTAACCACCTTGCCAATACACAAGTATGTTCTTGTTTGCAGTTAGAAAAATTGGCCAAATTACAATCTGTTTACTCCAGCCTATGTTGGAAAGTTATAAAAGGATGACTAGTGCAATCAATCCATTCCTTTTAGCCATGGATTTGTTTCAGTTTAAAACAGAAGTATACAAATATACTTGTCCAATGTCTATGCTTTAACCATTCACCTTAAGATGTTTTTACAATATAATTTCCTAAGTCTATTTAATATCTTCATTATCATAAAAACCAACCTATATCATCTTAACTCCACATCTACCACTCTTAGGGGGATGAGATCTATTTATCCCCCTGAACACTTGGTAGACCCAGAATTAAGATGGATCTAAGATGATAGAATTTCCCCTTTAAATAGTCTATGCTCACATGAATACCATGGTATTACCATGGGTCAATACCATGGGTTATCATAAACCTGGAGCTTAAAAAATACTATTAATAATTTATAAAAATTAATAAAATTAATAGTTGATTTTTATTTTATTTTTTATTTTAACCAAGCTAAAATGTTTAACATACATTAAATTACAACATCCATTTTTACTCTTGATCCACCAAGCCCCGAGAGGGATCAAATATTTTTTCACTCTATGCTAGTTTGCATATCATGATATTTGATACCTCTCGGGGGTTAGTAGAAGTAGATCCAGAGTAAAGATGGATCTATGCTGGTTTAATTCCCCCATTTAAATAGGCTACATTTTAGGTGAATACCATGGGTCAATACCATGTGCCATTTTGGTGAATACCATGGGACAATACCATGTGCCATTTTTATTTTTATTAATACTAATATTAGGGTTAATAATTTTTTTTTCATGGTATTAATAACAATCTAGTCCATGGTATTTGTCCCATAGTTCTTTTCCCATAGGTTTCACCTAAATATAACACATTTGTTGAGTGTTCGTAAATATAAGGTGACTTATGGAGTAAATATAAAAAAATGTTTTATTTGTTTACCATACCTCTCGTTTATTTATATTTTTATTAATTTACCATACCTCTTTTACAAATATGGTATTTGGCCCAAAGGATTCACTTAAATAAAACCTCTTTCTTGAGCCTTCATAAATAGAACGAGGGTTATGGACTAAACATAAAAAGAGGTATTATTTATTTACCATACGTCTAGTTTATTTATATTTTTATTTATTTACCATATCTTTTGAGTAAGTATAAAAAGACTTTTTATTTATTTACCATACCTCCACTTTACTTATATTTTTATTTTCTTACACCCTTGCATGTATATAAGGTGATTTATGGAGTAAATGTAAAAAATGTTTTATTTACCATACCTCTCATTTATTTATATTTTTATTAATTTGCCATACCTCTTTTATAAATATGGTATTTGGCCCATAGGATTCACTTAAGTAAAACCTATTCTTGAAAATGGGCAAATGGAAGGTTGTAACTCCTAATTTCAAGGGCTAAATTTACCTTTTTTACCCTCTCCCTTAAAATAAGGTGGGCTATTTGAGGTGATTTGTAAAATGTACTATGATACAAAATATTCACCCGCTAAAAATTTAGAACCTCTTAATTTCGCCAAAGGGTGAACATTTGCCCCTAAAACTTTCCATGATGAGGCAGTTTGTTGATACCTTTGCTTGGGAATATAGTGACCTGAAAACGTATGAGAAGAAAATCATCCCACACAAAATTCCTTTGCAGAAAGACACCATCCCTTTCAAATAGAAGCTGAGGCCAATAAACCCTCTGCCCCTTCCTCTAATAAAAAAAGAACAAAATGAGGAAGAAGACATGACATAAAGGATCACCGAAATGGCAGAGGTACACCAAGTCAGGGAACAACTGGTTGAAAAGGCTACATCACATAAGAAAAAGATCAGGGATGATTTTGACAGGAAGACAAAAGTAGATAATTTTTAGGTTGGAGACTTGGTTCTGAAGTGGGATGCACTAAAGGAAAAGAAAGGCAATCATGGGAAGTTTGATGCTTTCTAGACAGGGCCTTTTATCATTTCTCAGATTCAAGGGAACAACACCTTCATCCTGAAAAGTATGGGAGGAGATGTAGTTTGTGGCCCAGTTAATGGGCGTTTTCTTAAAATTTATGTTTTTTAAGGTCTTTTGGCCTTAAAGTTGTAAATATTTTGTTCTATCAGTTTAGTGTAAGCAAAGTAGACTCCATGCCCAATGGAACACTAGGAAATTTTTCTAATTCATTTTTCACAGGAAAGGCATTGATATGCAAGTTCTTGAGACCTCACAGGGAGGATCTCATCCCTAGAAGGAGCCAGTATTAGCTATGTTGTACAATGAGGATTCTCTATGGTCAGAGACAGGCTTGGTCTACTTAGTGGTGCACAAAAGGATAAAAAATGCATCCAAAACACTCCCAAAGTCTGCAAATCTGCTTGAAATCATGCCAAGGGATCCATTGATGTTGTTGAAATCTCCAATTTTTGGCAAAGGGTCATCCGTCGACCGAAATAGTTGCAGTTGGAAAGCTCTTGGAAGGTCGGCAATACACTATTGGGAGGCAAAAACACTCCAAAACTAGAAAAAAACCAAAATCTCAGGATTAACATTCCAATGCATGACAGCCATTCGATCTAGCCGATCAATGGTCTAGATCTAATCGACGGATCGCAATCGGCACAGGTAGGCAGTGGTAATTGGCGCGGACAGAAGGAGCATTGTGATTGCAATCAACAATGCAATGTGGACTGTCGATCGCGCGCGCAGATCGACGTCCCACAATGCATCGCTATATCGCAATCAGGGAAACCAAGGGGCACAGCCTTTACACATATATGTGCGCAATGCGATAAGACCTAGACCCGATGGGTTTCAGAAGCATGATGTATATATTTTTAAGTCTGCCTTCCACTGCCGATAGTGTTTTTTTCCATATTGTATAGCTTTCCCAGGCCGATAACCCCCGTTTACTTCCTCCATCGTTCTATCATCTGTCGTAAGATCCAATGACATTCCCACCTCTCGTTGCCATAACCTAACCACTCGTTAACCCGTGGGGAAAGCAGTTTTCCCCCCGTCACAACCACCATGTATCGTGCAATGACTGCGATCGCTGACCGTTGTACATTTACCACCATCCTCCGAAAGCGGTGTGGGGAATAACGCTCACCGCCAAAACTGCCCTCCCCGCTCGCTAACCCTCGTGCACATCCTCTTCCCGATCACCGTTGGATCTTCCCACCCGCGATCCAATGGCCTTTGATTGTCCCGCTCCCATATCTCCCAATAGCTCTTGCAAATCAATCTCTGCCATCCATCCATGTGATCCAATAGCTAACATTTATTCCCTGCCCTCCATTCATTCGCCATGCAGTTTTCGTGTCTTTGGCTTGTCCCGTGCATCTGAAGGAAGAAGGCAGCTAGTATTCAGCACTCTG
Organism: Pinus tabuliformis; assembly: GCA_031772625.1. NCBI lineage: Eukaryota > Viridiplantae > Streptophyta > Pinopsida > Pinales > Pinaceae > Pinus > Pinus tabuliformis. Next base: position 623,400,491 of record CM062816.1, read on the forward strand.
CATAGTTAAACCTCAACCTTTGCATTCAAGAGCAATATGGCTGAAGGACAAGAAGGATAGCCTTGAGTAGATAAACAAATTTACCAGTTATGGAACTTCTTCCATACAACATTCCGCCTGCTCAAGGAGTACAATAATGTACCAGAGAATGTCAAATTCATTCATTGAAGCAGTAGATTGTAGGAGAGGCCCATTTTGGATAGTTAATTTGGCTGGTGGTCAATTATGACCCCTCCACGTATAGGATAACATTGCGTTTTTGTAATCAACCTCTATATATACCCAGAAATGAGATGTAATTGGGGTTGATGGTTGTTTTTTTGATGTAAGGTTAAACTTCTGGAGACTATAACTACTTTGATACTTGTAGCATCTGGTCTTCATTTTCAGCTAATACAAGCTTCTTTTGTTGTTAATTGCTCACGTTCCACTTCTTCTCTATTCTAGGTTGTGTCTGTTATGCATTTTTCATGTGCTCTTGATATTTAGCATTTGAGGGGCTGTCATCCCACCTCTATGTTAGAATATAGTATGTATCATTGAATGTGTTATGCAGGTTTCTGTTAATTTAGTGCCAGAGAGCTGTCATCCTGTCTGTGCATTAGGAAATAGATTTGCAGACCTTTTTACTGGTTGCAGCTATCCATCACATGGTCTTCTCGTGTGGTTAGTATTCTCCATCTTCACCTATTCCTTAAACTGTGAGTGATTTGTGGTCTAAAGCCTTGTAGTCTAGGGGTGTTCACCCATGTCTGGAGTTAAGCATAGTAGAAGTGGTTATCTAGCTTGAATATGCATCATTCCTTCCATTCATCCACCCATTTCCAACATTTTTTATGAGTTTGTAATGTTCCCGAGCATCTCTGAGATACAACCTAGGAGAGTTTCTTGGGGTGATAACATGTACAACAAAGGGAAATCCAAGTGTACCACATCATAATTACTAAAAATAAGTGACAAGTGCATAGGTGGTAAGATGTAAAATTATCCAAGGTGGGTAGTCATGCGTAAATCTTACACTAGTTACCTAGTGCGCCATATTACCAAACCCTCTATATATACCTCAAACCAAGGTTCTACCTCTAAGGATTAAGGGATGTATATTATTCCATGGGAGGGGTATATTATATGCATTATATTAAAACTAACATCACTAACCTTCATTTGTATAAAAATGTGTTTTTATTAACAATCAATTACGTGATACACATTAAAATTTTGTTGTTAAAAGATATAAATGACTGTGAAGGGTTACAATTTAAAAAAAAAAAGATTGGGATTGATGGATGTTACAAAAATTATACATAAAAATAATAGATAAATATTTAATTAAAAACATTAATTTTATTTTTATATATTATTATTTATTTGGCTAATAATTAAAATGTATTTAAAAAATAGTTAATATTTTTAAATAGTTTTTTTTTAAAGGTTAAAAAAATAAATGATTGCATTTGTTTAATTATTTTAGGGGGAATTTGTTGATAAAATTAGTGATAAACCAAGGAACTAATAATTACATTATTGTAGTGCCTCATTTTTATTTTAATTCTATGATAGATATTCTACTAGAATGACCTTATTGTCTAAGCTCATTGATTTGAAAATGACCCAGTTTTGTGTTGCTGGTAGTGGTCTTTAACATACATCAGGAGATTAGAGGTTGATTAATTATTTATCTTATTAGGATACTTTTAAATACTTTATTAGATAAAATATTATTCATTGGAGGAAGAAAAAGAACTTCCACTACAAGATGGAGAGGGAGGTCCAAGAGGTTCTTCTGCTCCACCTTCATGATTCACTAAGGCACGATAATGTGGTCCTTTCTACTTCTCTAGTTTTTATATTGTCTTCTCATAATCTGCAAACAATTTTTCCACTTTTGATGCCATTTCATAGAAGGCCTTGTGATAATTTTTCTCTTCCTCCAACTGAGCACCTTCATCTGCCATTATATTTATTTGTGCTACACACCACACTTCTGGATTAAAGGACTTAATTTTTCCTTCACCTCTTTAGAGATTTTACTTGGTTATCATACACTTGCAATTCACATCAACAAAAGACCCCCTCTACTACCAAACTTGATCCAGATCTTTTCACTTCAAAGATGCATACATAATTGCATTTAAAAGAGAATGTAACCATAATATGAATACACATAAAATAAGAAGAAATAAAAGATGACCATGAGAAACAAGGACACAACAATTTAGTAATGGATTAACCTAGTGTGTGTTATGTCTCTAGGTCCTGCTCAATGTGGGGAGGCATCTTTCATTAATCTTTAGTGAAATAAAATTACATATATGTACAAAAGGTACCTTATACCTACACTTCCAGGGATGGCTTGAAAATTCATACCTCTATTGAAGAAATGGACTACACCATTGAATTCTTGGTGTGAAATCATGTGAAATGACTGTAAACTCAACCCCTTCCTACTTCGGTCGAAATCTAGACCCTCGAGAATATAAAAAATTCCTTTTCACTATTTGACTGGAAGTTTTCTACTCATACGAAAAATATGACTTCACCAATATGCTCCTTATGAAAAACTAAGTAAAACCACTATAAAGTTGTCATGATTCTGAAACTGTCAAAATTTAGCCCTTAAGGAGTCTTTTAGATTCCTCATGACTCCACAAAGAATATGTTCTGTAGATTGAATGAAATTCTACTGCTTAGATGAGGAAACTAATTCTACCATCATGTTCCCAATGAAGAACTGAGAAGAATGAGTACAAATTCAACATGGTTTTGTCACCTTCAAAAATTTCCTTTCAGGGAATCTTTTAGATTCCATGCAAATTCTTGCGTTGTGGTTCTGCCTTCATCAGTCTATCTTAGAAAAATATGTTGCTCAAAGCAGAAAACCAACAACAACATTAGGCTCATGGAAAATTCTAAGTAAAATGAGTATAAAGTTCGCATGATTTTGCCACTGTAAAAAGTCATCTCTAAGGGAATCTTTTAGATTCCTCATGATTCTACAAAAAAAGATTCTCAAAATATTCCCCTACAATATTATCTAAAATATGATCTCCAAGAGCACAAATGTTCACGGTTCCATAACGCTCTTTGTTCACTCATGCGTTGTACCAATACATCAAAGTTACGCGCCTCTCTGTGATTCGACGCTCCATCCATGGTCGAATGTTATCACCTTAAATAAATTCATTTGGGTGAATATTACAATAAGATTCATTGGCTCATTGGCTGGCTCATGGTATGTTTGTTACTTGGTGGTTGGAGTTTATGTGGTCAAACCCATGAACCTCTCTTCTTCAAACATATGTTAGGCACCACACTAATTTGGCACCATGGTTATTTATAACCATATGTCTTGTAACGACCCATAATATATAAACTTTTCATATTTTTGATAGTGTATTTGGTTATTTAGAAATGTTGTTTATAATGTTGTCTTTATTTGGATATTATAACCACATTTAATATATATGATATTTTTTATGTGCTTATATATATTTTTAAACAATTTAGTTTTATTTTGAAATTTAATATTATTTTGTTTGTTTTTCTTTGCAGGGAAATAAGCCAAGGATGGAATGCTAGGTTTCAATGCTTGATGGACTTCCATGTAGGCTTTGCTCCCACCTTACTAGGAAGCCATGTGGCACACTGTGGGTCCCTGTGGTGTAGGTAAATTCTCAGTGAAGACACAAACAATTCCTCTAGCTCGAGATAACCGATCTAGCCACAAACAAACAATCTATGGAAAATATACTTAAGCTAGAATCAATTAAGGGGGCCTACCTCTTAGAATGTTATTCCTCTTGGTGATGATCCTACTTCCTCACTCTAGCTATCTTCCATTTCCTTCCTTAGAATACCTGAAACATGCAAACAACAAAAGAAACAAACATGATAACATACAATATTGTATTCAACCTACTTAACAGGTCAAGGAACATTAAGCCAGAAACATGTAAAATGACACTTCATGTAGCAAGTCAATTGATAGTTTCATTTATATAAATTAGAAAGAGTTTACAATTGGTGCCTTGATGTTGTTGGTCTTCTATGACATATCCGCGTTCCCACACTTCTGCTAGCACTTCATGGATAGCCCCATAAATAGAAGTTTTAAGGCTTCCTTCGCTGTAGTCTCAAACCAAACCAAAATCACACTATTCTCCCTCAAATATATGCTAGAAAACTACAAGCCATAGATGACTTGTTGATTATTCAAACTTGCTTCAAAACTCCAACTAGATTTTGCTTGGGAAAAAGAGAGGTTTATATATCTTGGATCGATGGGAGATGGTTCCTTTCATCATGGGATAAGGTCTTATCTCTTGAGGTCTTTCCATCCTAATAGGGGAAAGGAGCCCAAACTAACTTCCTCGGCTCTATTCGGCCTAACCATCTACCAGACTTTCGTTACAAAGCTTCTAGACATAGAAGCTTCGTCTCCTTATTTAAAAAACCTTCCAAATGAGGATTGGTGTGACTGGAAGAGGGATTAGCTAATCCGAATGGCGCGACTGGCTAGTCTTAACCTCTAAAAATTGGCTTGAAGAGAAAACTGGTCAGTAGTACGGTCTTGTAAACTGGGATAGAAGCAAGATTTTTGGGAAATGATGCCAAGGGGAATTATTCTTCTCACAAAGAGGCACATACTAGGAGTTTCTTCATAATGGGAAAGTATGTCAGGTACACTTTAGAGGTCCTCTAGGATCGTATATGGGGAGTATAGGGACAATCACAAAATGTTGTGTAATAGATGCCCCATAAAGCGTGAGGGCTAAGCTAGAGTGAGGGGTGAAATGCTTTACAAGTGGATGCGGGGAATCAGAATCCGTCATCCGAAAACCTAAAACCAAGCATAGATACATATACATCACTGAAAACTCTAAATAATGATACATGAATCTTGGTATGGATGCATCCATCTAGAGAATGGTCATGTAAATGGATCCAAGGCATAGGCACAACCATCCAGTAGAAAAGATCATAACAAAACCAAGGTATGGTCGTAGCCATCCAATAATTAGAAGAATCACATATAACAACTCATGGTATCATTGCAGCCATCCATCTGAAAGGGACATGTATATTAACATGATCATGTCACATCGCTTCGCAACCTGGATTTGTGTAATATTAGCCCAGGGTCTTATGCTCCAAATGACCCGATCAAGGTACAAATCCTAACATGTGAATGAATGTGTTGAAGTCGAACATGCTAGGAAGTCACTTTGATTACTGGTCAATGATGTGAACCATTAACAAGCGCTAGAGAAAAGATCAATAGTGACAATGGCTCTCAAGGTATTGGCAGTACAGTTCATGGAATTTGAATAAAGGAAATGATGTCGAACACCCGTGAAATCACTCGATCGAAAGCGAATGATGTGAGCTTGCCGTCGAGTGCAAAGAACTTGCCATTAGGGCATGCAAGCTCTAAGGTATTAGAAGGGAGTCTCTCGATCAACTTCCTAGATTATGAGTTGGAGTCTACTAGAAGAAACTGTGTCGAAGGAGGGCCATGATGTATCTCACATCATCGGCATGAGAAAAATGGATGTGAATGATTTCAGATGATATAGAGAATCTTGAGTAAGTGTAACTATAGAGGAACTAACTCTTGAGCATATCAACGACATGATTCTGGAGTTTGGCAGCTGTTGGATCCATAGTATCGGTGGTCATGATGATGTGGCAGAGATCAAATGGAAGGAAAAAATGAGTGGCCAAACCCAGGAAGGTCAAAGGAAAAGGAGGATATCCCCACCGATCATGAAGCAAAAAGCGTCATGTTCAAGAGTAAGCTGTCAACACGACTGATAGAATTTCCAAAATTTCCCCCACCTTTTCTAGTAGGTACCCTAATTATCTTTTATTCACAAGCTTGAAGGGGATAGCATATGCTTTCCCTATAAGTTCATCCTTCAGACGAATCCGACCTAGTAACTTTAATGAGCCCTGGGAAGGACAAGCTCACGTTCATCATGGCGACGAATCCTATGTCGTTTAATTTTTTAGCGAGTCTAACAAAAGGGTAACTCGGTATCTTTTTCATCTTTAGATAGTTTGAAAAAGACACAGAAAATAAAACTCCACATGGTCCCTTTTTGTACATTTGTGTCCCTTGAGCCCAAAAAAGTAGAAAACAATACTTGAGAGAATTGCTTGACCATTTTAGTCAAGGAGTAATTGTTTCGTAAATAGTGCATCCCAGCCGACAAAAGGGGTAAACTTATATTGGGTGAACAACATTGGGCAGCCTTTAATGAGTTCAAAATGATAAGAGCTTGGCAACCTTTTTGTGTTTAAAGAGTCAGAAAAGAGCTTGAACGCAGACCCCCCATTTTATTCTCTTTTACAAGTCAAGAAAAGAGAGGAAACATGACTCCAGTACTATCATTGACAATCCGTCACATGTCACTGCACAAAAAGGTAAATGCATTATCTAGTTCTGAGGCAAAATATGTCAAAAATGATCAAAAACCGTAATATTTCATGAAAAATTAAATAAAATGAGGCAAAAGTAATTATTTTTTACCATTTACCATTTTACCTTTGTGTGAAGAGCTTTTCACCCACTTGTGCCCTAATTTATCCAGAGCAGATTGCAGGAGATCCAAGAGGTCACTCGCCGAGCCGTCAGTTTTAGGTAAGAGCCAAGACCTTAAGCTCCATTTTGATACTTATTTCACCTAGTTTAATCCATTTTATTAATTTCATGGGGCAATTTAGGCAGAAGAAAATTGCCCTCAGTTGGCGTGATTTCCGGGTACAGTCTTGTGCCGATCAAGGCTTGCTAAGACTCTCAACCACGTTGTTGGGGCTACTATTTTTAAAACAATTGCACTGCCACCATGAATAAAGAATTTTCATATTTTTTCTCAATTCAACCATTTGAATCCAAAATTTTTACACCAAAGATGATTATTGACTTGATTATATGGTTTTTGCAGGGAAAAAATCGTGGAAAATGGTGGATTGGAAGGAACACGAGCATGAGGATATTGACACTCAAGCAATGGATCACCCAAATTGCTTGGATGATTTGAGGAACTATGGGATCCTCAAATCCTTCCTTACACTAGGTCTATAGGATCAACCCGAATTATTACAGTCCCTGATCAGTCTCTGGGACGTGAATCAAGAAATTTTCATCATTGGTGACCAAGAGCTAGAGTTGGAAACATTAGACATTTATTTCATCATAGGACTATCCTGGAGAGGGGAGCCAGTCAATCTATATGGGTTGAGGCTGATTGGGGAATGCGTGACCATGTTACTTGCCAAACATCACCCCGAAGTTCTCAAATCAAAAAGAGGCAAGATCGAGATTATGACAGTTTGAGATCCTGTGTTGAGAGTATTACTATTGACCATCAATAGAGTGGTTGGGTCCCAAGTGCCGGATGATACCAAAAAGTCAAAGTTTCAATATACTATTAACTGCATGGTGACCACTATCTTCAATTGGGCCAAAGCTATGAAAGTCAACATGAAGCGCCATCTATCAAAAGCTAAGGTGGGAAACCTGAAGCAGTTTTCCTTTGGGTCTGTACTAGTGACCTTCTTCTTGCAGTAGGTTCCATTGTTCCACTACTAGTTGGCTAAGGTTGACCCTCTGATACTGCGAGACCCATGGATGGTCCATTGGAGTGAGTTGATGCCCATGATTACCGGGGGCCAGCAAATGACCTATATGCCTGCCTTTTTCCATGGCTACAACGACAACTGATCGTAGAGGAGGATTGGCCTTACCGCAGTACTGACTTCCATGGAGATCTAGATATGCCGCTCCCAAAGGGGGAGGATTATGATGACGGAGGTAAAAAACAAACAATTTTTAACTTTTGGTGTTTTTAATTGTTTTTGAGATATATGTGTTCATGAATTTTTGATTTTATGAATGCAGATGTTGGAGAGAATGCCCTACTGGGATGTCCCTGATTTCTAGGTGCGTTGTTTGGCAGTTCGATGTCACTCCTTATTAGGAGGGAAGTGACAACGAGGAGGAGATCATGTAGAATCTCAAGGGTTTGATCCATGGGATCTCAGAGTATGCCCGGATGGGCGATGTCCCACGCTAGTACCAAAGGCATATGGTGGGGGTGTCATATCAGATCCGCCAATTGTTGACTCGTGGAGTCTGAGAATTTACATGCTATCATGAACATCATGCTTTTTAGTGCATAGGTCTAGCATTCCAGATTTTTGAGCCCTGCAATCCACGAATGTATAAGGCCTATGAGCCACCGATGTATTTTGAACACACATATTATTTTTTGAGGTTTTGATGTATGACAAACATTACCAGAGCACACATATATATGTTGTACTTCCTTTCTTACTATGGTACAAATGTTTTTGTTTTTTGAGATTTTACATGTTTCACGAATGTCTATTGAGCACATAATTAGCTAATGCATATGTTAATGTATTCATGTATCTAGGAATATAATGATATGTAATGTAATCAAAATTTATTTCTAAAAGAGGAATATTAGATATATTCTCAATATCTCAGGGTTTCAAATGGAACATTGCTTGTTAAGCTAAAGAACAACAAGCTATGAATCAAGGTTGACAACCAATTCCCGTATGCCAAGAGCGATAGCTTCTGACAACAATTCGATAACCGCGCTATACTCAGAGACGTTATTAGTTGTTCGACCTAGACATATACCTTGAAGATCAATCAACTTAGCATGGGGGTCATAAATGGCCCATGCCATGAATGATATATTCCAGGTACTACGGCAAGCACCATCAGTGAAGCCTACATGAGGAGACACCAACATTTGTAAAGTAGGAAAAAATATAATAAGCAAGAAAGTTGCTTGCAAAATAACACACCAAACCACACTGTATAAAAATGAGTAACACACTATTGTAAAAATGTAAACATGCAAGATGAGCTAACCATAATACTTTTTGAGGAATTCCATGCTCTAACTCGGGTAATCAATCAACACAAATGAAAACCAAAGTTTTACCATTGTCAGGACGAGTAAGCATCGACTTGGCCAAATAATAGTGTAGAGCTCATATAAGGTTGTGCCCCCATGTCCCTTGGGCCAGGGAGGGTTATGAGTCAGATGACAACCCCATTGCGAGAGTTGGCAATCGATAAAAACTCGGGGAGGGAGAAAAAACTTGAATCCATGAAGAGATAAAGGTGCCATCAATTGAAAGATCTTGACAATGTTAGGAGAAAATGACATGTCAATAGGTAGCGGAGGAGAGAAATTATCAAGACACATAGACATGACCCTCGGGCCAGGAAGAAATGAGGAAAAATAATGAGTGGAGTTTGAAGGTACTTCCTCGAGAGGCATTGCTTCCATGATACTCTGGTCAAAAAGAAAAGTCTCGGCTAAGGGATCGGGAGATTCCGAGGAACAAATCCACAGGGATTGAGAATACGCATCGAGAGATGTTCTCGAAACAAGATGATCAGAGGATACTGATGGTGAAGCCCAAACAATTTCCATGTAATCAATTTTGGTAGGACTTAATGGCATAACCTCGCCCCATGTATCAACAAGATCTGGTGAAGGAATGACCCAAGGATTAGACTTGATTGAAATCATGTTGACAGAGGCAACATGAGGAGGTGGGAGTGGAAATATGCCCATCAAGGCAAGATCTTTGAAAAGTCTTGTACCCACACTCTCATAAGGAGCACCGGTGTGCTTGACATATAGAACATTTCCATCCAAGGTTGAAGAGGAAAAGAAGGACAGTTGGTCGACTGTGACTATCTTCGCTTGATGGGGAAAATGAATCACGTAGAAAAGGAAGGAGGTGGTAGCATGCATGCCATGGGTCCAGCTCCGTCAGAGTAGAAGATTGTAGTTGAGATTAGCGTCAACGATCTCTACTTCGACATGTACCATCTTTCCCTCCAACGTAATGGAAATGTTGGGAAGGAAACCGAATGGTCATGAATCGTACCTGTCAAAAGCCTCTAGAATGTTAGGGGACTGGTTTAGAGTAGGAGAACCAATTTCCTTCCAACAAGCGACAGACATGATGCAGGTAGAAGCACCTTCATCAATGATGGTCCTATGAATGGTTTTCTCATTTATGATTACCTAAATGAGAAAGGAAACTTGATGAGGTAAATGCAGAAAGTGGGTTTCTAGGTCAAAACAGATGAGATTAGAGTCAGATCCATCAATACCCCAAATGGTCAAAAGTAATGATTTCCGCTGAGAAGGACAACTTTGAAAGACATCGAGAGCAGACATAGTTGATGGAGCTTGAGCCAAATCTTCAACAATGTTATAATGTTGAGCAGCTTGAGCGTTGGGATTGTATGAGGAATTTTGAAGCACACCTCAAGAAGGTGGTTGAATGGCAGAATTAGGATTAGGTTGCTCTATATGGAGAGGACCAGAACTGGATGGGGCAAAAGAAGAAGGAGTATCTTCTTTCTCTTTCCCTATCGATGGGGTAGGAGTTTTATAATCATTTGACCTAGTAGCCACATTCATCAAGGTACTCATCATGAAAACTTGTGAACTTGAGGAAGCGGATGATTGAGGCTGGTCTACCATCTGAGTCTGCTGGGATGAAAAGCGCTCTTTCACGATAGTTGGGATCCCTTTGAGCAAACAACTAACTTTAGACTATCTAGGACAATCCTTAGTATAGTGATCGTCCTCACAGATGAGGCATGGATATTGGGGTTTGCGTTGGGAAGCATCATCGGCAGATGACTTAGGAGGACCCTGTTTCGGGGCATCAACTTTACCCTTGCATTTGCCTTTCTTCTTACCTTTAGAGGATTTATTCACTGCGGTAGACTAGATAGTGTGAACCTCTAAGGTTTTACCAGGTTCAGATGAATTGCGAGAGGAATCATTGGGAGTAGTGTTGGAGACGGACTTATGTTTGGAAGAATATTATGCATGGGTCTAAGTCACTAAACCAATTACTCCATCAATAGGATGGGTAGCTGGAAACATAGATTTTGTCAAATTAGATGATGTTCTGGAAGCATCGTGTAACACATCATATAACGTGCCAAACTATGAATAGACAAGGTATAGATATAGGGCACGTGCGATGGCTTGTTCCTTAACGACGCATTCACCCATACAAATGCCCTCAATAATTTTTTTGACAAATGATTTGGTGAACCACTCAGTCAGCAACTTATCAGCAATTTCAAACTTAATCAGATGACTCCTACGTCTCCATTCATGGATGTGATCGAAGATGTGAGTGGCAATGTCTTTCTTGAGTGATGTTAACAGATGGGTTCTAGTTTCATAATGAACTGAGAGCTGGAAATGTGTGAGAAAGACCATGGTGGGAGTGTTAATGTCATGATAGGTATTTTGAGGTAGCTCAATATACCATTTGGTTGCAACCCCTGTAAGAGTTCGTTTGAAAAGGCGAAGACAAATGGAGTTTTTGATGTAATAATTTCAGGAGCACCAGAGGTGATATGCCATCATGTGGGCTTGAGGATCCCCTTTTGCTTTTCCTTCAAACTTTGGACAATTGCTCGGAATCTTGGACGGAACCGGAGGTGAGTATGATGAATGAAGAATTAGTTCATTCGTGAATCTAGACACATCTAACAATTCCAGTGTAGCTAAGAATGGAAATTGAGTATTGAAAGGCATTTGAGGTCGATAAGGGGCCCCAACTGGCAGGGCCCATCCCTGCTGATAAGGATTTTGTCCCCAAAGTGGAGGATTTTATCTATAAGGCATTTTATTTTCCCCCCACTGTAGGTTACCTTGCCCGTAGGGAGGATTCTAACCTTGAAAACCTTGAAACTATCTGGTTAGAGGTTTCTGATAAGAAACATATAGATTAAAATGTTGTTGAACCTATTGGCCTTCGACATATGGATTTTTCACCTGATGTCCCTGAGCATAGGGGTTTTGGACCTGCTGCCCCTGGATGAACATGTTTTGGACCTGCTGCCCTTGGACGAATGGGTTTTGGACCTGCTACCCTTGGACATAAGGATTTCGCACTTGCTGTCCTTGGAAATAAGGATTTTGGACTTGTTGTCCTTGGACAGAAGGAGGCTAAAACTATTTCCCTTGGACATAATGATTCTATGCCTACTACTAGACGACTTGACCCTGGCCTTGCCCTTACAAGGGTTGACCCTATTGATATGAGTATAAGGGTTGTTGTTGTCTGGGCTGACCTCGTTGCTACAGGGGTTGAACTTGTGACTGTAAAGGTTGTCCCTCTGGCTACAGAGGTTGAACTTACGAAGGCATAGGATGGGAGGATTGCAGCACATATTGCATTTGTGGCTGCATGGTTTGCTGTAACTATTGTGAGGGTTGCCCCTATGGTTGTCGTAGTTGTCCTTATTGCAACATCATTTAGCCTTGTTGAGGCATGGATGGCCCTTGCTACAATGGAGGTTGCCCTTGCTGCTGCATGGATGGCCCTTGCTGTAAGGGAGGTTTCCCTTGCTACTGCAAGAGTTGTCCTTGCTGATCCAAAGGTACTTGAACAGTTCCGAGAATGATAGCTTGAAAGTTCTCGAACTGTATCTGGCCATACCCGTCAGGCGTGGCGGATGAACAAAGTTGGACATAAGGTCCAGGCTGAGGGATGTATGACGGATTAGTCATCGCTTTTGAACCATATGGAACATAAGGAGGTTGGTATTGACCTTGAGCCATATTGGGCTGCTGGTATTAGACGTGACTTGAGCTAGATGGACCAACATTGGGCTATTGATACTGGACATGACTTGACCCAGACGGACCAACATTGGGTTGTTGGTACTGGACATTACATGATCGAGTAGGACCAACAGGACCAACATGAACTGAAATGGCACACAAAGAGGGTTGGTTCATCCCAAGCATGTGAGGTTGTGAGCCACTCATATTGGTTGTGCCAGACATCATAGAAACATTCAGACTCTACTCTCTAGGTAGTGGGATAGCCTGTCCACTTACTGGAGGTCGAAGAATTGAAAGCGACATGACTCAAGATCGTCGGTTGAACTAGATGGGCTTCCTGGACCGATGAAACAAGAGGATTAGGAACGGTGGGTTGCACTTAGACCGAAGTAACTACAGAAATCACCGTCTCTTGGGAGGTCAGGTTTTCAATGAGCGGACCTATGGTAGGCATAGCACCAAATGCCAAAATAGGGTTGTGATACAATGATGAGGCAATAGACATGCCTGAAACCAACTAAGCTAAAGTCATGTAACTACGGAGTAACTCAGGATGAACACTAGTTGGAATGGTTCCCATGTAAGGGAAGCCTTCATGAGTGAAAGAATATTCCTGCTTCTCAGTTGTGCGTGGAGTGGAGATCTCCAAGTGACTTGGAGAGGAGACTGGAATCTCGCCTTCTGATTCCATAGATGAAAACATACGACGACAGACTATCGAAGATGTTTGAGGGGATAATTCCAAAGGAATACCTGACTGGTTGTACTGACTATACAGACATTGTGGTGATATCACAACAAGATCGAGCAAAGATTCAGAGGATAAAAAACCAGTCCAAGCTAGCCTTCATAAGTTGACCGACTCTCGGGAGTTTGGATAGGGTTATCCAGAGATTCCGAGCCAATGCCAGAAAGTGACCTAGTATCTAAAGGGGGAGGATGAGATGAAAAAGGTTGAATACTCAGAATAATTCGAAGCTCAACATTTCGGTCCTGAAGCAACTATGGAAATTTATGAAAAGGCTCCTCAGAAAATATTTCAGACAAAGGAGAGGAAGAGGAAATAGGTGAACTAGTTGGTTTAGCCACGATGATTTTGTCTCAAATAACCAAAATAGAGATTGATTTCAAGGGCTTTAAAATGTCTTTAAAGGTATACTCATGATATGGTCTAAAAAATACTAACAAGGATGTTATAAGATCATGGGCAACAATTTTTTAAGATGCAAAAACAAACTAGTGCTCTTTCATGTTTTAAGAGTCGAGAAAGAAGCAAAGGTGAACCGAGAAGTACAGACAGACAATCTCCCTGTATGTTGTGTTTGGTGTATCATGTTTACAAGGTGGTAGACTAGTCTTCTTATGGATAAAGGATTGCAACCTAGTGGGGTCTCCCTTTGGTATACTTGACAGTATGGGGAGCACAAGTCTGTACTAGCGCTATCTAGTGCCGAAGTGAATGACAACTGCTAGGTTTTAAGACACTGAAACACGTCTCTAGCCTAGACCTTCTAAAATGTCATCGTTAGATTTCAAATGCACCTTAGGTTAATTGAGTACATTTTAAAGTTTATCTTGAACTTATATCTAAGCTTTCAGGCCTTATTGATGTGACTCAAAAACACCTATATGCAGCTAAATGAGACAAGATCCTTTCAATTCGTTGAATTGTCTACACTAATGAGAGTAGAAAACATACTCAAATGTAATAAAACAAGCAACTGAAAGCAAAATGAATTTTCTTTATTTCTCCTTTTGAAAACAAAATGATGAAAAGCACTTTCCAATTCCTAACTTTCCTATCAAATTCACTTCAAGTAGCCCTTTTAGTAGTAAAGAGAATTCATTTCTTTTCCAATACAAGTGACGATGCAACTCTAGCCTTCAATGATGCTAACTAATGTAACATATTGATTTAGCAAACTAGAATTATGTATTTTTCAATGAAATGATGGAATGAATATTTCACAAACACTTCAATGAAATATTTCCAATACAATCAATCATAAGCAAACATAAAGCACAAAAGAGAATTCCTTTCAAAAATAACGAAGCAAAGACTGAACCAAAAACAAGATGGGCAATGTGATCTATGCCCAAACGAGATGCTCAAACACTTAAAAAAGCTTTTCAAACTTGTTAAATGGAAATCAGAGTAACAAAAGGACTAATCAAACGAAATGCAAGGAGAAAATTTGATTGTCGACTTGAATTTCTAAGCATGCAAACAAGTGAATGGGTGATGGCCTAGATGCCCTAGAGTTATACACCATCCAAGAACTCAAGAAACCGAGTGAAGAAAATGCAAATCAACCAATCATACAAACCACACTAAAAGAGCTTTCGAGGCAGGGAGAACATAGTCAAAACAAGCTGAGAGATAGACATCAGAAGGGCAAGGCACACTGGCTATGATCTAGGGTAAATTATCATCTTCACCTACAGGAATCAACGCGATTGCCTAACTGACAACATGCGCAAAAAGGGGGTTCACACCACTGTTTTTGAGAAACTAGCACTAATTAACGTGACTGTTAGAAAAATAAACACGCTGACCGAGGATTCAAGGAAAAAAATAAAAAATTTCAAAGGCTATGACCAGACTTGCTACTATAAATTTCAGGCTTAGAGTAGTAAACCAGGAAAATTAGAGAACACTAAAGGGAAATCGTGATATTATAAAAGTTCACACAAAACCATAAAATGACAATCAATCAAACATAAGGATTCGCTCCCCAGTGGAGACGCCAATTTTTGGTGCAGGTAAATTATTAGTGTGGGCACAAACAATTCCTCTAGCCCAAGAGAGAGGGTCTAGCCACAAACAAACAATCCATGGAAAATTTCCTTAAGCTAGAATCAATTAAGAGGGCCTACCTCTTAGAACACTATTCCGCTCAGTGATGATCCTGCTTCCTCACTCTAGCCATCTTTTGTTTTGTTCCTTCAAATACCTGAAACAAGCGGAAAACAACAACAACAAATGTGATAACACACAATATTATATTCAACCTACTTAATAGGTCAAGTAACATTAAGCCATAAAGATGTAAAATGACACTTCATGTAGGAAATCAATCAATAGTTGCACTTATATAAATCAAAAAGAGATTATAATCGGTGTCTTGACATTGGTGGTCTCCTCTGACGTATCCGGGTTCCCACACTTCTGCTAGCACTTCATGGATAGCCCCAAAAATAGAATTTTTAAGGCCTCTTTCCATTTAGTCTCAAACCAAACCAAAATCACACTATTCTCCCTCAAACATACACTAGAAAGCTACAAGCTATAGATGACATGCTGATTATTCAAACTTGCTCCAAAACTCCAACTAGCTTTTGCTTGGGAAAAAGAGAGGTTTATATAACTTGGATGTATGGTAGATGGTTCCTTTCATCATAGGATAAAGTGTTATCTCTTGAGGTGGCGCCATCCTAATAGGGGAAAGGAGCACAAACTGACTTCCTCGGCTCTATCTGGCCCAACCATCTACCATACTTCCATTACGAAGCTTCTATAAATAGAAGCTTTGGTTCCTTATTTAAAAACCTTCCAAAAGAGGATCAACGTGACTGGAAAAGGGCTCAATCAATCCGAATGATGAGAGGACTAGTCTTAACCTCTATAAATCAGTCGAGCGTCACTCTTGTAAACTGAGGTAGAAGGAATATTTTTGGAAATATTATCCTGGTCATGAAGAGGGACATACTCACAGTTTCTCCATGATGGGAAAGCATGTCGGGTACACTGTAGAGGTCCTCCAAGATCGTATATGGGGAGTATAGGGGCAATGACAAAATGTTATATAACAACCCCTCTTTTTCCTTGTCTTGTCAAAGTTTATAGTATGGTGTTATAGAAGGAAAAGAAAATGAAACAAAGAGTAAGGATCATGACCTTGATTATCTAAAACCCTTTGACAAACTAGAGCAAAAAATTTGTGCACCTGAAGTAGGAATAAACACTGTGTAAGATAATCTGTTTGTAGAATTTATGAGGCAAAATGTCGAAAATAATAATAAAATCAATCTAGGGTTTGAACCCTCTCACCTGCATGGAAGCCACCAACAAAGTAAACGTTAAATTCTTTTTGGATTCCTAAAACCCTCCAACTGAGGACATAAAATATTAAGAAGCGAAGGAATATACAATAGAAAAAAAAATTATGCACCTGGAAGGTAGCAACACTATACTGGCACCATGAGCTAACGAATCCATGTATTAGGAAGAGACAAAAGTTATGAATTAAAGGAGTTACTCACCAAACACTTGAGGAAAGGATTTTTAGAGTTTAGCCTTACCTTATTGAATAAAACCTTGCCATGCTGGGAAGCAGTGGCCTATACAACCTCTGTTCCAATGGGATAACTATGGCAACTATAAATACTCATGAGAATCATATAAATGTGTAGACAATATAAATTATAGAGAATGGTTTTATCCTTACGAGCAAAATCTCAACAAAAAACCCCAAACAGGAGACCTTGACATGGTGGAGTTGTTGCAAATTTGCTACGGTGAACAAGAAAAGTGACAATGTTGGTGAGAGTTTGAAATCAAGGGAGGTTACCCTTAACTGACCCATTGAAATCTAGACCACTTGATTAGAACCCTATGATCTAAATGGTGGAGGGTGAGCTAGGTGTACCACACCATAATTACTATAAAGAAGTGACAAGTGCATAGGTGGCATGATCTAGAACTATCCAAAGTGTGTAGTCATGCATACAACCTTATAGTAGTTACCTGTTGCGCCATACAAATGAACCCTCTATGTATACCTCGAACTAAAGCTCCATTTGTAGGGATAGATGGATGTTTATCATTCCATGGGAGGGGAATATTATAAGCATTATATTAAAACTAACATTTCTAACCTTCATTTGTATAGAGATTTGTTTTTATTAACAATCGCTTATGAGATACAGAGTAGAATTTTGTTGTTAAAATATATTAATGAGTGTGAATGGTTAATGGTGAAAAAATAAAAATGTTTTTGAGTTGATGGATGTTACGAGTGGTATCAGAGCCACGTTGCAAAGTCGTGGCCTATGTGGGCAATCGAGTAACATATATATGCATATATCATTTTCACATAGAGAGCATGATGAGAATAGGAGTGAGGAGTACATAACTAATAATGCGAGCAGTAGAATATGTCCCTACACCAATGACAAGAGTTAATCTAGAAATGTGGGTTCAACTGGGAGGAGAACATCAAAATCCTACTGATATTCTGATGGAAGTAGTTCAACAACTAAGAGTTGAGATGGATCACTCGCAGGTCGATAATGAGAGGTTGATGCGAGACTAAGAATGAATTTTGAAACACCTCTTTGATCGGGAAAACCATAGGAACTCTATAACAAGCTCTGGTAACGAAGACATAAATTAGGAGAAAAGGAAGGGAGGAGAAAATATTCTAGTGCAGGACCAAACTCAGAGATTGGAAGGGGATGAAGGTGAAAATGAGGAAGAATCTGATAATTCCTCAGCCCCTAGGAGAAATAACAAGTAGAAAATAGAGTTATAAGGGGAATTTAAGAAAAAATAGCCCTCTACCTTTTACAAGGAAATAGAAGAAGCTGTTGAAGCCTGGTTGATTAATATGAATAAATATTTTTAAATTTATGAATATGACAATAACATGAAGGCAAGGTTAGCAGTATACCAGCATCAAGGGAAAGTCATGTTGTTGTGGAAGAGGTCAAAGTTGTTCATGCAATAGATTAACAAACAATGACTTGTGGAGAATTTCAGAAGTAATTCAAAGAAAAGTACTTGACTGAGTGATTTTATGATGACAAAGAAAAGGATTTCCATGAACTCTGCTTGGGACAACTTCCTGTGGATGAATTTGTGACAAAGTTCACATACCTATTGAGATATTTACCTTACATACATGAGGGAAAGGCTAAATACAAAATTTTATGAGCAACCTACTAGTATTTATAGAAGATTGCTAAGAGTTTGCTAATCCTAAAAATATGGACAAGGCTATTTAGAAATCACAGATATGCTACTAACAAATGAAACATAAAGTGGAAGGTGACAAAATTTGGCTTAATAAAAAGGGACAAAAAACCTTTCAAAGTATTAAAAACTCAAAAACCTTATGTAAGAATTAATACAACAAACCTCTTAGGAAGAATCAACAAAAGTTCAAATCTAAAAATGAACCAAAACAAGTGGAATTATCTAGTAAGCCGGAAGTTAGCCAAGCACAAAGACCTCCATTATAGTGTTGGGATTGTGGGGAACCTCATTATTATAAAAATTTCCCCCACTGCACTAGACAAAAGTAGACTTCCAATATTAAGGAGGCTTCCATAGTTAGTGAGGTAGCTAGAAGTATGCCTAAAATTAATGCTACTTTGGAGGATCATCAAGCAAAATATCAACCTACCATGTGTCACATGTCTACATGCTAATACTTATATGCATAAAAAAAAAATTTGTTTATACAGTGCCATACCTTAGATATGCATCAACACTCTATTAAATATATGTAACATCATGTGGGTCGCCACCACGACGTATTCAGGCCTAACCTAAGGCGATATATGGTGGCAGGTAATGTTTTATTAAACCAATGTTTAATCAATGCGCACTGATGGTCTATTGTTTAACCTTGATACGATGGTGTAACATCACCCTTCGAGCAAATCAAGCCTGTGTTGACTTCGTTGGCTGGCACCTCCAGCGCTGGACATCTAGCAACAATGTTAAATTCCACTGTCCGGATCACGTGACAAGGGTATGGTCACTGAGCATGGATCTTTCCCGCGCCTTCCTCTTTGGTAGTATCGCCTCCATCGACGGTGTGCATCTGCTGCCGGAGATCAAAGGCCAGCATTGTTCCACGCTCTCACCACTGGCAGGTAGAGTATATACGTGGTTTCCTCCGGTATTTTCGAAGTTTCCCTCCCTCTGCTCAGCGATCTCCAGCTCTCTCTGCTTACCACTGCAAAGGGTGCTGCTCCGCCATTCCGCGCCGAGACCACCGCTACTTCAGGTACATGCGCCATTCCAAAGGGGTTTCACTCCATGGATCTCCAGTCTTGGCTCGGCCAGGTAAACACGCAACCAGTTTAATGATTTGATACGATTCTGCGTTTTACAGGTTTATGCAAATATCTAATGTTTGTTCTTTTGGTTGCCAGGTGTGAACGGCATCTCCCAACTTCTGCGGCTTTGGAAGAATCCCTCCAAATGAGGCCCGCCGAGCTACAAAGGTATTTATCTATTTTGCCAGGGTTTAGTTTCGGTTGCTTCACCTTCATCTCTCTTCGGGTTGCCAGAAGTTTTCCTCTGTGTTTGGAATGAGACCCCAACCTTAATATTGCATGGTTGGCCGCAGGTTATGACGGACCCAGGGTCTCATTCTGGTTACAATGTCTTCAGCAAATTGATTGAGTCTGGCACCTTTCTGCTTGCGGTGATTTGGGTTTTTACCCTAGCTCCCGAGGCTATAGATTTCACTTGGTCTACTAGACAGATGTGTATTATTCCTTTCGTTTTTTGTTGAACATTTTCGTGGCTACAGCCATATATTCTGAATATTGTGAAACCCTGGTTGACAACCAGCTTGTTACTAAATTTTGAACTCATATATAGCTCACGGCCTATGGTTTTTAATATATGCATATATATATCACAGTTGTATTTCGCTATTGTTTGCTCATTATGCTGGTAGGAATGGTTTCCTTCTATAAATCGTAGGGTTTACTGGTTAACCAAATGCGTAATACATTCTTCTTATTTGGAATCCTGCTTGCTCGGATAATGTCCTGCATGCATTTTATTACAGAATGATTCAAAGGTTTATGCCGTATATTTGTTGAAATACTTATGTGTAAAGGATAGCAGAGCTGTCGCACCTGCATCTGACCTCTATAGATGTATGGTCGATCAGCTAAGGGTTCACCGCGATAGGAAACCCTGAGGAACTGTAAATTGTATAATGGTTACGCAGTATGGATTATAGACTCCTGTTATGATTCTAGCAGTCGATACATCTGCGACTTAATGCTATCGAGTTTTGATTTTTCCTCGGCATATTTCAATGTTTATGTGATACATTTCCGGAATGTCTGTTAATATTCCTGCATGACTCTTGTCTGATATTGGTAATAACTCACGTATTAAATCTTTGTGATATTATACTATGAGCTGCACAAATCTTTAGATTCAAATTTATGTTTAAGATTTCTTTGTTGTCGTTTCAGACTCGCCAGAAACCCCACCTGCTACGGCTGGACCGATTCAGGGTTTCAGAGTTTGTTATTGCCTTCCCATTGTCTTATTTAATCTCTATTTGACATTACCAGCCGGTCGAGGCTATAGGAAAGGCATTTGTTTTTAAGATTATCATAAGAGTTTATGGCTGACTGTGATCATTGGGCCACGAAATGAAATCAACCAGAATGATTATCGGGGTTTGAGTAACCAGTTTTTCTAGCTCGGATATTCTTAGACTGTGAACCAATCTTCTTGTAAGAATAGGCTTGTTTAATGGTTCTATCGTCTTCTTTGTTTGGATATTCAAATGTTCTCAGTACTCTGTCTTTTGAATTTTACAGATACTCTAAATATAATGTTCTTTCGTACAGAAAGTCAAGGATATATTTCTTGCTTGTACAGATAACCGGAATTGCTCTGTCTTTTGGTTTACAGCTATACTGTCTCTAACTTCTACAGTTCACCATAATCACACTGTATTTTCTTTCTTTACAGCTAGGTTGTTTATATCTGGTACAGATAACCATAGTTGTACTATCTTTCGTTCTTTACAGCTAGTAATGTTTACATTCTTTACTGTTAACTACAGCTTCATTATAACAGACAATCAGAAATACTTTCATAAGTTACACAGATAAATATGGAGACATAAGGGTCCGTTACTTACCTGGTCTCCACTGACAAGGTGAGTCTGGAACAAGTCTCCTGGCCAAATCTCTGTGTAAAGCTTGTTATCCACCCAACCGTGAGACCAGTCCTTCTAGACCCGAGTCTCCCCCCAAGCTTCTGCTTACCGGATCACTATCCTCAGTAAGCCAGCACTGTGTGCTTGACTATCTGGTCCTTACCAGACTTAGTCCATACAGGGTTTTTCCTTCCCTTTCTCTTTCTCTGCCTGTCTCTACAGCCCAGAGTTCCTCAACCAACCCCCTTTTTCCCTGGAAACCCTTCCAGTTAGGGAAGGTGGTTATTTCTAGTTTTATTAACTAACTTTTCTTTTCCAGTTCCCTTTGGGAATTCAGATATCTTCATGATTAATTCTTTTAATCATTAATTTAGTGCACATGTCAAATCAACAGAATATCTTCAAAAGAAAATAAATTCCTCAATATTATTTCAATTCAGTTTTCTATGCTGTAGTAACTTTTAAATAATTACATTTTTACGGGGTCATCACATCTCCCCCTCCTGAGATTGGACATCATCCCGATGTCTAGTGTCTCCAAACAGTTCCGGATAAGCTTTCCGAAACAGCTCTTCGTCCTCCCAAGTAGCCTCTTCAGGCCCATAGTGCTGCCACTGCACTTTAATTTGGGTAATAACCCGCTTCCGCAACTGCACTTCTCTCCTGTCGAGAATGCTCAGCGGCTCGACCAGGACTTCTCCTTCCAGTTCGACCTGCAACCAATAACAGTATCAGTCTTTTGTTCCAATCACTTTTTCAATTAGTTCAACTAAAAACAATCCTTACCCTTATATCCTGCCACTTGATCACATGCTTAAGGTCATAAATATACTTCTTAAGCATGGATACATGGAAAACATTATGAATTCTAATGTGGCTTGGTAAGGCTAGCTGATAAGCTACCGGCCCAACCCTCGCTAAGACCTGAAAAGGCTCGAAGTAAGGGGGTGCAAGTTTAGCACAACTGCTCCACTGCAGAGTACTTTTTCTGGCCTGAATTCTGATGTAAACGTGATCGCCCACCTGATACTCTTTGAACCTTCTTTTCCGATCTGCAAAATTTTTCTGTCGATCTTGAGCGGCCTTCAGGTTGGCTCGCACCTTTTTGACCATGTCCTCCATCTCCTTGAGCATTTCTGGTCCCAATCTTAATTTGTCCTCCAGGCCACTCCAATTTGAGGGCGTCCGACATTTTCGTCCATACAAGACTTCAAATGGAGACATCTGAATTGATGTGTGATATCCATTGTTGTAAGAAAATTCTACCAGGTGCAAATAGTCCTCCCATTGTGTCGGTTTCTGCATGACACATGCCCTCAACATGTCCTCCACCATCTGATTTACTCTCTCCGTCTGTCCATCAGTCTGGGGGTGGTAAGCTGTGCCAAAATTCAGCAGTGTACCCAATTCTGCAAATAGAGCTCTCCAAAAGGCGGACGTAAACTTTACATCCTGATCTGATATTATAGTCTTTGGGAGTCCATGAAGTCTGAACACATTTTGCATGAAGATGTGCGCAATTTGCACTGCCCTGTAGGTGGATTGTACTGGTATGAAATGTGCTGCCTTGCTTAGCTTATCAACCACTACCATAATAGAGTCATTGTTTCTTTTTGTTTTAGGCAGCCCAGTTATGAAGTCCATTGATATAATTTCCCATTTCCATTCTGGAATGGGCAGGGGTTGCAATAATCCAGCCGGATGCTGATGCTCCGTCTTGATCTGCTGACACTCCAAACATCGCGCTAAATATTCAGCCACATGCTTTTTCATTCCCGACCAGTAATATTCCTTCCGAAGTGCAGTCAGCATTTTCTGGTACCCGGGATGGCCAGCGTAATGGCTAGTATGAAACTCATTCAAGATTAAGTTTTTGAGGTTGTTGTCATTTGGTACAAACAATCTTTTTTTGTAAAGCAGCATTCCATCCCTACTAATCTCATATTCCTGCGGACTTCCCTCGCTGGAAAGTGGCATTTGTTGCTTCACCCGTTGGTATTCAGCATCTTGGCTTGCTGCTGTTTTCATCATTTCCCGCAAGGAATTTTCCCACTTACTGAATGTAACTTCATACAGACATTGTACCTTCCGACTTAGTGCGTCTGCTACGCGATTTTCCTTTCCCTTTAGATGTTTAATGTCAAAGTCGAACCCACTTAAGAAGTCTGCCCAACGAGCTTGTCTTGCATTTAGTGTGGGCTGACTAAAGTAATTTGTTAAGCTGTGATGATATGTTAATAACAGAAATTTCCTTCCCAAAAGGTAGTGCCGCCACATCTTAAGCGCATGTATGACAGCTGCCAATTCCAAATCATAGGCAGAATACTTCTGCTCATGTTCCTTCAATTTTCTCGATTCATAGGCGATTACTTTCCCTTCTTGCATTAACACACCTCCGACGCCTTCTCCGCTGGCATCGGTGCATACCACATAGTCTTTGTTCGGATCAGCTATACTTAAAACAGGAGCAGACGTGAGTAATTGCTTAAGCTTCTCAAAACTTTGTTGACATTCAGAACTCCATTTGAATGACCTTCCTTTCTTTTGCAAAGACGTGATGGGATATGCCACCCTTGAAAAACCTTCCACGAATCTTCTGTAGTATCCAGCCAATCCCATGAAGGATCTGATATCTGCCACATCTTTTGGCACAGGCCAATCCAGTATGGTTTTTATTTTCTCAGGATCCACGGCAATCCCTTCTTTTGAAATCACATGACCCAAATACTGGATTTCCTCTTCATAGAAATCACATTTGCTGAGCTTAGCATACAACCGATGTTCTCGCAAAGTTTGCAGTACCATCCGAAGATGTTCCTCATGCTCCTCCTTAGAGCGAGAATAGATCAAAATGTCATCAATGAATATTAGTACAAATTTGTCTAAAAATTGATGGAACACGCTGTTCATTAAACACATGAACGTGGCGGGTGCATTAGTCAATCCAAAAGGCAGCACTACAAACTCGTAGTGTCCATACCGGGTCCGGAAGGCTGTTTTAGCGATATCTTCTTCTTTAGTTCTGATCTGATGGTATCCAGATCGCAGATCAATTTTAGAAAATACTGTTGCTCCCTTGACTTGATCAAAAAGCTCATCGATCCGAGGTAAAGGGTATTTATTTTTAATTGTGAGCTTGTTTAGTTGCCGGTAATCAATACACATTCTAAGAGTTCCATCCTTCTTTCTGACGAATAACACCGGAGCTCCCCATGGAGATACACTGGGGCGGATATAATTTTTATCCAGCAATTCTTGCAATTGCATTTTCAATTCAGTCAACTCCGGTACACTCATTCTATAAGGTGTCCGCGAAACTGGAGCAGCTCCTGGTATTAACTCAATGGTAAAGTCTATGTCCCTCTTTGGAGGTAATCCAGGAATTTCTTCTGGAAATACATCTGCGAACTCTTTTATCACCGGGAGGTGTTCTAGCGGGTTTTCCTTATTCTTAGTTTCTGCATAGCCCACCTGAATAGCATACACTTGGCATCTATTCCAGATGCATTTTGCCAGCTAAGATGTAGTGATTGGTTGGACCTGCACTGGTCGTTTAATTCCCTGCATTTCTTGTTCTATTCCAGCATCATCCTTGTACCGTATAACCTTTGTTTTTGCAGTTCACTAAAGCCCAATGCTTCTCTAGCCAGTCCATCCCAATTAAGACATCATAGGACCTGAGGGGAAGCATGTTCAGGTCTGCCACCACTGGCTGTCCTGCTATCACTATAGGGCAGCTTTTGACCTTTGCCACTACTCGTCTTTTGGTCCCTGTAGCTAGCTGTACCAGCCAAGGATTCCTGAATTTTTCAGGCTGCAATTTACACTGTTCAACTACCTTTGGACTAATATAAATTAAAGTAGCTCCAGGATCAATTAGAACAGATATGGAAAGGTCTAAAATTTTACCTTCAAACTCTACCATGGTGGGCTGGTATTCTGCTTGGCGGTCATCCAAGGCTGCATTAATTCTTGGCATACTTCGTCCCACGTCACCCACGGTGGATGCCTCATGAATCTGGGATATCTGGTCAGTTCCCTTCCTTTGCGGACAATTCTTGACATAGTGCGGTCCACCACAACCCCAGCACTGCACTGGGGGTCGGGTTGCTCCCTCAGTATCCATCTTGGCGGGTTGTTCACTCATTCTGGTTTCACCGATGGACTTGGCCCTGAATGCACTTCTCAGTGCTGCTCTACTGTTTTGGCTCTTGCTGCTTCCTTTGATTCCACCACTTCGGCTACCCCTATTATTTCCAACAGCTTTACTGTTCTTTTTCTCATTCCATTTTCTGTTGGAACTGTCCCCTTTCTGTTTGCTCTGCTGATAGCAGATTCTGGCCTTGTGAATCGCTTCATCCATGGTTCTAGGATTGTCAAATTCAATCCTTTCCCTCATATACATGGGTAGACTGCTAACAAACCGCTGCACCTTGGCTTTTTCTTCTTTAAGGTAGGGTACATAGCGAAGCAAAGATGTGAAACGATTGATGAACTCATCCATAGTCTGCTGTCCCAATCGCAGATCATGGAATTCCTTTGCCTTTTCATCATAAAACCGTTCCGTCAAGTATCTCTCCTTAAAATATTTCTGGAATTTTTCCCATGTTATGGTTCGTTCAGTTACCCCTTTAACAATTTTCACTTCCTCCCACCACAATGTCGCCTTCCCTTGTAACTAGAAGATGGCCAATCGTGCCTTCAAGTTATGATCGTATTCATATAACTGAAAGTATTTATTCATATTGATTAGCCATGCCTCAACTGCTTCCTCTTGTTCCCCATCGTAATGTGGGGGTTTAATCTTTCGAAATTCTCCTTGCAATTCCACCTTTTGACGCTTTGAGGTCTGCCGTTCTGATGCATTATCAGATTGGTCCTCTCCTTCTACAGGGATTTCAGATTCTGCGTGATAGCGTTCCTCCTCCGTTATTCTCTGCTGTTCTGCGCTGGGGTTAGCTAGTGGCGGGTTCTGTTTGTCAGACAAACTTTTTAATATCCTTTCCTGCTCCATTGTCAATCGTGCATTATCCTCCCGGAGCCGGGCCATTTCATTTTTCAGTTCTTGAACTGTTTCTAGTATGGCCAGATTCGTGCTGCGGGTCTCTTCGCCCAGCTGCACCCACAATTCTGGGTTGTCTCCAAAATTTGTTGCAGGCCCCCAATTGGCTGCAGGCCTGTGCGGTGCGCTGCCAGACCCCTGCATGCTAACTATTACTTGTGGTACCTTTGTTGCTCCTTTCCTTCTTCTTGACTAGCCTGTACCTAGCCTGGTCTGATCATGAAACATATAACATTGTGAGCTACCTGCACAATTTTGTAATCCCAAAAGATTATTAATGTCATAATGACCTTCTCATCTTTTAATACTTATTCACATCCCAGAGGCCACAGTATGGTTAATCTGGGCTCTGATACCAATTGTCACATGTCTACATGCTAATACTTATATGCATAAAATTTTTTTTTGTTTATACAGTGCCATACCTTAGATATGCATCAACACTCTATTAAATATATGTAACATCATGTGGGTCACCACCACCACGTATTCAGGCCTAACCTAAGGCGATATATGGTGGCAGGTAATGTTTTATTAAACCAATGTTTAATCAATGCGCACTGATGGTCTATTGTTTAACCTTGATACGATGGTGTAACATCACCCTTCGAGCAAATCAAGCCTGTGTTGACTTCGTTGGCCGGCACCTCCAGCGCTGGACATCTGGCAACAGTGTTAAATTCCACTGTCCGGATCACGTGACAAGGGTATGGTCACTGAGCATGGATCTTTCCCGCGCCTTCCTATTTGGTAGTATCGCCTCCATCGACGGTGTGCATCTGCTGTCGGAGATCAAAGGCCAGCATTGTTCCACGCTCTCACCACTGGCAGGTAGAGTATATACGTGGTTTCCTTCGGTATTTTTGAAGTTTCCCTCCCTCTGCTCAGCGATCTCCATCTCTCTCTGCTTACCACTGCAAAGGGTGCTGCTCCGCCATTCCGCACCGAGAGCACCGCTACTTCAGTTACATGCGCCATTCCAAAGGGGTTTCACTCCATGGATCTCCAGTCTTGGCTCGACTAGGTAAACACGCAACCAGTTTAATGATTTGATACGATTCTGCGTTTTACAGGTTTATGCAAATATCTAATGTTTGTTCTTTTGGTTGCCAGGTGTGAACGGCATCTCCCAACTTCTGCGGATTTGGAAAATTCCCTCCAAATGAGGCCCGCCGAGCTACAGAGGTATTTATCTAATTACCAGGGTTTGGTTCCGGTTGATGCATCTTCATCTCTCTCGGGTTGCCAGAGGGTTTCCTCTGTTTTTAGAATGAGACCCCAACCTGATATTACATGGTTGGCCGCAGGTTATGACGGACCCATGGTCTCATTCTGGTTACAATGTCTTCAGCAAATTGATTAAGGAGTCTGGCACCTTTCTGCTTGCGGTGATTTGGGTTTTTACCCTAGCTCCCGAGGCTATAGATTTCACTTGGTCTACTAGATAGATGTGTATTATTCCTTTCGTTTTTTGTTGAACATTTTCGTGGCTACATCCATATATTCTGAATATTGTGAAACCCTGGTTGACAACCAGCTTGTTACTAAATTTTGAACTCCTATATAGCTCACGGCCTATGGTTTTTAATATATGCATATATATATCACAGTTGTATTTCACTATTGTTTGCTCATTATGCTGGTAGGAATGGTTTCCTTCTATAAATCGTAGGGTTTACTGGTTAACCAAATGCGTAATACATTCTTCTTATTTGGAATCCTGCTTGCTCAGATAATGTCCTGTATGCATTTTATTACAGAATGATTCAAAGGTTTATGCCGTATATTTGTTGAAATTCTTAAGTGTAAAGGATAGCAGAGCTGTCGCACCTACATCTGACCTCTATAGATGTATGGTCGATCAGCTAAGGGTTCACCGCGACAGGAAACCCTGAGGAACTGTAAATTGTATAATGGTTACGCAGTATGGATTATAGACTCCTGTTATGATTCTAGCAGTCGATACATCTGCGACTTAATGCTATCGAGTTTTGATATTTCCTCGGCATATTTCAATGTTTATGTGATACATTTCCGGAATGTCTGTTAATATTCCTGCATGACTCTTGTCTGATATTGGTAATAACTCACGTATTAAATCTTTGTGATATTATACTATCAGCTGCACAAATCTTTAGATTCGAATTTATGTTTAAGATTTCTTTGTCGTCGTTTCGGACTCGCCAGAAACCCCACCTGCTACGGCTGGACCGATTCAGGGTTTTAGAGTTTTTTATTGCCTTCCCATTGTCTTATTTAATCTCTATTTGACATTACCAGCCGGTCGAGGCTATAGGAAAGGCATTTGTTTTTAAGATTATCATAAGAGTTTATGGCTGACTGTGATCATTGGGCCACGAAATGAAATCAACCAGAATGATTATCGGGGTTTGAGTAACCAGCTTTTCTGGCTCGGATATTCTTAGACTGTGAACCAATCTTCTTGTAAGAATAGGCTTGTTTAATGGTTCTATCGTCTTCTTTGTTGGGATATTCAAATGTTCTCAGTACTCTGTCTTTTGAATTTTACAGATACTCTAAATATAATGTTCTTTCGTACAGAAAGTCAAGGATATATTTCTTGCTTGTACAGATAACCGGAATTGCTCTGTCTTTTGGTTTACAGCTATACTGTCTCTAACTTGTACAGTTGACCATAATCACACTGTGTTTTCTTTCTTTACAGCTAGGTTGTTTATATCTGGTACAGATAACCATAGTTGTACTATCTTTCGTTCTTTACAGCTAGTAATGTTTACATTCTGTACTGCTAACTACAGCTTCATTATAACAGACAATCACAAATACTTTTATAAGTTACACAGATAAATATGGAGACATAAGGGTCCATTACTTACCTGGTCTCCACTGACAAGGTGAGTCTGGAACAAGTCTCCTGGCCAAATCTCTGTGTAAAGCTTGTTATCCACCCAACCGTGAGACCAGTCCTTCTAGACCCGAGTCTCCCCCCAAGCTTCTGCTTACCGGATCACTATCCTCAGCAAGCCAGCACTATCTGGTCCTTACCAGACTTAGTCCATACAGGGTTTTTCCTTCCCTTTCTCTTTCTCTGCCTGTCTCTACAGCCCAGAGTTCCTCAACCAACCCCCTTTTTCCCTGGAAACCCTTCCAGTTAGGGAAGGTGGTTATTTCTAGTTTTATTAACTAACTTTTCTTTTCCAGTTCCCTTTGGGAATTCAGATATCTTCATGATTAATTCTTTTAATCATTAATTTAGTGCACATGTCAAATCAACAAAATATCTTCAAAAGAAAATAAATTCCTCAATATTATTTCAATTCAGTTTTCTATGCTGTAGTAACTTTTAAATAATTACATTTTTACGGGGTCATCACACCATGATTGAATTTGAATGTAATATATATAATCATGTTGTGTCTATCATGATTAATCCAAGAGCAATCTTACGTTACATCAGTCCTAAGATAGTTGAAAAGTGTCATTTGTAGACTCATAAGTTTAAAAATCCACTTCGCATTATGTAACCAAGGGCTGTTACATTATCAACTTCAAGGAAAGCATTAAGTGATTAATCTCTCCATTGAAATTCATTGGCCAGCAAAACATAGACACACACCACTAGCCTCAACAAATCAC
The DNA here is from genome assembly GCA_031772625.1 of Pinus tabuliformis. Classification (NCBI taxonomy): domain Eukaryota; kingdom Viridiplantae; phylum Streptophyta; class Pinopsida; order Pinales; family Pinaceae; genus Pinus; species Pinus tabuliformis. The sequence continues at coordinate 623,430,760 of CM062816.1, forward strand.
TAGGAATGCTTTCCCAATCAAAGCACATTGTCTAGAAAATTGTCATTTATCCCTTGTAGATCCATGCCCACCATGATTCTTGCACTCTTCATTCTTTTCATTCAACATTTTTTATGTCTTCTTCGACAATTTATCTTTTGCATCCTTTGTCTACACAATTAAGCATCCTCGCTAAATACCACATTGTATGTTCGTTCAACCTACTTGTACACCATCTCTTCTCAATCTCCTTCACTTCACGTCTCTTCGCTTGTGTGTTAACTACACACACATGATCTAAAATAAAAGGTACTATATGGGCTTATCCTTTACTCTAGAGGCCCATACACTAATTCAATGCTTGCACAAGGTCATGAGTTCATCATGGAGATAGTTGGTAAAATAAATGTAGCAGCTTGGTTTACATTTAGTACAAACAACTCCTCCTCCACATAACTTTGAATCTATGTCCACTCCTCAACCTAGCCATTATTTACATTTCCACATTACATACATGAATTTCATTTCATAGTGAAATTTTCAAGCGGGGTGGCCAAAAATTGTTGTCACATTACTAATATTATTTAAAAGAAAACATACATGTAATTTAATGTGATAATTTTATATTAATTAAATTCTCCCCTTGCATAGTTCTAAAAATGTTAGTTCCCATCAACTAATTCAACATTCAATAAATAGGTCTCAAAATCGAAATGTATGATCATTATGTATACAAAACAAAGTAGACAATATTGTATTTTATTTTATCAAAATTTAAATTTTGAACATTTTCTCAAATCCAAACAACTAATATTTGAACAAACTTAATACAAAATTGTGTTCTAATCAATTTTTTCCGACCACTTACTTACAGTGAATGAAAAAAAAATCCCTTTTGAAGATGAGGCATGCATAGAGATACCACATATTATTTTATGTTTTTCTAGTTGTGGTGTTTTTTTTAATGATTTTTTTTTTTCATGCATAGAGATACCACATATTATTTTATGTTTTTCTAGTTATGGTGTTTTTTTTTAATGATTTTTTTTTTTTTTTATCACCTTTGGAGTTATGAAAAGCAAAATTTATTATATTAAATATGAAATGAAAATTATGAAGGAAATGGTTTATTGTCAAATCTATTAGTAGCGACTCTAACACCTAAGATGAAATAAATATGGGTTTCGCCTTGAAAGTTCCAATTATAAATATTATCGCAACAAGGGGATGAAATTTCTATATTTAAACCCTTAATTGAACAATTTAGCTTGAATGAAAGTTTTAACAAATATTGATAAGGGGATTGTTGATAATTTCAACTAACCTTGATAGAAGGATAACTAACCATTAATCAAGACCCTTGTGGGTTAAATTTAAGTAACTCTATCAAGCTAAATTCCTTCATGGCCAATTGAAAATGACTTCATTTGAAGTATATATCTCAATCATGGGTTTAATTAACTTCATTATGAATATATATAGCTCAATGGAGGGTTTACATTACATTATATGACATTGATAAAAGGTTTACAAATTTTTATGTTTTGCTTCCGTTAAAATTTTTTTAAATTTTTTTTGTATAATTTATAGCAGTAGGGAAGTAGGAATGAGAATTGTTGGGTTTTTTGAAAATCTCCTAATTATAGTATGTAAGATATCTTTTATGCCTTTGAGCAGATAATATTCTAAACTTTAATTTTTTTTGAACCCTATACCTACAACCAAGAAATAACTTGGCCTTTTCTTATAATATCAATGAAATTAACCATTTAAGTTTAAAAAGGAATAAAATATACAATTTATAAGTACATAATATGTAGATTTTGAAATGGATACTGAATCTCTCAAATATTTGGGAATTCAAATTATATGTCAATCTTATAATAAAAGAGACTAACGTGATCTCCATTCTAGAAACATAGTAGATATATATTCCTATAGTACATATTTAATCATTCTATCATATGTAATGAAGTGATGGATTGAATGGGGAGTCTAGCCATTGGTTGAAGATCCCCCATTCATTCCTTGCTATACATTTCCCACTAATACCAATCTTTCTTCACCCAGATGAAGAAAATGAATAAATAGATAGATATGAATCCAAATTAACAAAATTCCACCCACTCTAATTACAATTGTAATGAAAACCAAATGCCTAAATCATGTCATGATTATTCATTGGGGTTTGGAAGTGCACAAAAAAGTAAGATGACTGATAACTCATTTGTAAAATAAATGTTCACCTCATCAACATCCTCTTTTTCTTATTTCTCATCACTATAGAAAACATACTAAATGTAATGGATATTGATAATAAATAAAATTCGTTAAAAATAGCAGAAATTACTTGAAAAATTACTTAACAAGCTATTAGCACTTAACATGAAATTATGTTCATGATCATAACTTTGCACCACATCATTGTGTCTATTCACCTTGCTTGTCACTATATTACACATATGAAATGCTTTGAATTATGCCAATGAATAAAATTCATTAAATAATATGAGAAATAATTTGATAAGTTATAAGTATTTTATGAAATTATGTTTTAGATTATAGTTTTTTTCATAATCAATAAAGTACCTTCTTTTTCCTCGTTGTCTGTCGTAGATATAAAAATATCAAATGTTCTGAATTTTTATAATGAATTAAATTCATTAAATAATAAGATAACTAATAGAACATGTTGAGTTTTTATGGAGAAATATCCCTTGTATAAAGGTGATCAATCCCTTGGATTTGTCCTTAGTCTAAGAGGTCCTATGAGACAGGTTACAAGATTCAGATCTAGTGCATTAATCCTAATACATGCTATGATGCCCCTTACTTCTGACTTGACAATCATGCTTGTGCCATCCTATTTGGTGTAGGTCCATAGGTCCAACTCCACTTTCTATTACCTACATCTAGGAGACAAGAAGACAATATGACCAACATCAAATATTTACAAGCAATATGATTGTCAAAGATACCTATATCTCACCTAGTCTACTGGAGGAAGAATAAATCTACCATTTGTCTTACATATAAAATTGAATAAAAAATATAAACAGAGAAGAAGACTCATATAAAGCTATGTAAATGAAATTAGAAACATCACCACAACCAAGCATATACCTTGCTTTCATGGTTGAAGGGTCCTCCTATTCCCTTGATCCAATTCCTCCTCAAATATTACTTTAGTGGAAGCACTGTGATTATGAAGGTTGTTGGCAAGAGTCACTATAAAGTTTAGTAGAAAGAATTTACCATGAAATATTCCTCCCCATTTACCTTGGTACTCTTTCCTCATTTAGACTAATGGAGGATGGTGGGGGACATATTTAAACCTATAAAACTTAATAAATTTTGAGACCAATACAAGTTCCAAAATTCATGATGTGAGGCATACAACTCACCAAGTGACAATCTATTTTTGATTTCGCACAAGAGAAATAGAGGGAGTTACATCCTTGTTTCTCCTTTGTTATATTCAAAAAAAGGTGGAAACTAGAGTGGGTGAAAGTCTAAGAATTTTTATGGAAGCCTGACAAAGAATGGCACAAGTCCCTAGTAAGAGATTTAGAGCTTTTTTTTGGATACATGTTGATTCAAAATGAAATAATAAAATTGAAAATTAACTTAATATTCATAACGAAAAAAATCCAAGAACATAGATAGCCACCCTCTTTATAGTCATGAAAAATGGGAGGTAGTTATATCTAATTAGTTTTTTTATTAGAGGAATTTCCAATTTGTTCAATCTCATACTCGCATGACATAGGGTTGATTTCAATCTCTACCACTATAACCCTAGGTGGACAATGCAACCCTCAATAGATGGGCATGGGTAAACTCAAGGAATTTGAACCTAGACATTCATGACACATAACGCTTGATTTTCACACAAAACAAAAAGAGAGATGCCCCTAATATCTAATACTACTTAACATTATTATTCGCTATATCTTTAGCATTATTATTTCACTTCACAATAACTAGAAACCAAAAAGATACTCATTATAAACTAAACATGTCACATGAGAAAATTTAACACATATAAAAAAATATTGAAATTTTTCACAAACACTAAACTTCCATCTAATTTACTAAAAAAGTAAAAATGAAATATATTACAAATTAATCATTTAAATCATTTTTTAATATTTTCATTCTAATAAAATATAATCACAATCTATATTTTCATTTCATAAGTATTAATCAATTTTTAATACTAATCTAAAAATTTTTATAATACAAATTTTAATCATAAATGAGTGACAACAATATTAAAATGTATAATTTTAAAAATAAATAATAGAACAGAACATTATGACACAACTTTTCATTTTTAAAAATTAGCTTTTATTTACCTATAATCTGAATTAAAACATAAATAGTGCATAGTATATTCATTAATTTAATTTTTGTATTCAATTCGTCATTGTCACCATATGAAATGTCATGTGAACTAGATTTAAGGCTCAAATTCTGATACTATGTATATGTTTATGTACCACATAATAAACATATTCTATATAAAACAGATATAAAACAAATTACTTATTTATTTTTATTTTGTTATTTTGTTAATATTTTTTTAAATTATATATTGCTATATTATTTTATTAAAATATTGTTAATAATAATTTTAAAATATAAACTAAAAACAATAAAAATCAATTTCATATATTATAATAAAAAAATGAATAAATTAAATTATTAATAACAATGGTTTTGAATATAAAATACAAAACATAACATCTAGTGAATGCTATGCAAATCATTATTCAACGTGTAATAAATCCATGAACTGTTTCATACAGTTTGCTTAGAATTAAGTGTAAATGATAGAATTCAATCGATAACGTAAAAAAAATTATTGGAATAAAGTGTAAACCGTATAATTGAATTGATTGAAATCGGAGTCGTTTAACCGAGGCCGGGAAATTGCCAGGATGGTAAAAATATAGGTGGAATCTGGGTAAAAATATTTAATTTTTTTTTGAATCGTGTTTTTATGGTGGAAATAGATTAGCGCCATCAAAAACGTCTAAAACACTTAAAATTTTAAAGTTTAACAATTATAACTTAGATTTACAAAAATCTTCGCCAGATTTTCTCTAAAAATAAAAAAATTTCCATAACTTTACAGACAACTCTTTAGCCGCCTCGTTCACGTAAAAATCATGAGAAAAGCTATCAAATTCAATAAAATTGAATTAATTCTAAATAAATTGTACTGCATTAATTCATGATTGCGTGTAAACCTTAGCAAGAAGAGCACCTAAGAGACTCCCAATACTAAAATGAATCCACGGTACGAATGGTACTCATCACGCAAGTAGACGAAGGATTGAACCGAAAAGCGATGGTGCAAACGGTGATGCATTGGAACATATAGAGATGCAGAGGATTGCAACAATGAATGAAAGGTTGCGGATGTTTAGGAACCATATATTAAAATCGTTAGATTAAAAAATTACGCCATCTCTCTTAAATGCTTACAATAGCACTTTCATGCACATTTCGATTCCCGAACGAATTTCAGTGCCTACGAAAATGGTCCCAGGATAGTTATAATACCGATAATGCAAATAGAGGAAAAATTCTGCAAAGAGAGGCGCAGATAATCGTTGGATTATATGGAGAAATGAAGATGTTCTAAACAATATGCGGTCAACGACAAAAGCAGAGGTGGTGACCGTTTCTGAATACAATATTAAACATTGTAGTTTCGACTGCCAGGAAGGCAAGGTAAGGATGAAACGCATTTGCAGAGGTAGGATCAACCTAACATACCTATAATGCAAATACAGAAAAGATTCACAGAGAGACGCGCAGAGAATCGTTAGTACATGTGGAGAATTGAAGATGACGCACGCAATATGCTGTCAACAATAAAAGCAAAAACAAAGGTGGTGACCGTTTCTGAGTATTAAAAAATGTATATGTCTATGCGGTAAGGATATACTTTTAAACATTGTCGTTTGGACAGTTGCGAGCAGAGCAAGGACATCACTCGATTGACATGTACTTTTACTTTTGTTTGCTGAGCTCCAGTGAAAGAAGTCAGCCTTTACAATTTTCTCATGCTGCATGACGACGAATTTTGCACTGACGTGCACTGAGTGAGAGAATACAAGTGAAGAAACAGAGAGAAAGTAAACAAAAATGGGAAGTGATAAACAGCTATATGTGTACGGTCACCCTCCATCTCCCTGAGTGTGACTTCCCCTCTCAGTCACCCTCCATCTCCCTGAGTGTGACTTCCTCTCTCAGAGTTTAACTTCTCAAACTCTGTGAGTCATTCGAGGTTCAACTTTTCAAAGAAAATTTGTGCCCAAAATTCTGTCTAGAGGCGAGGGCAATCTTTTGCCTTTGTTAATTTGTCAAATGCTCAGATGGCTCTGCTTTCTCTCACGGTGAGTGAAAACCAAATCTATATTTTTCAAAATGCGACATAATTTTATGATTCGATCTTTGGACTTGACATCTTCCGAGTATGGTGCAAAGTCACACAATTTCTTCATGTGATTGAGACTGCGTTGTTTTTAGTTTCTAAATCTAATTTCAAAGCAAATAAATAAACAAACCTATTTCATGATTCAAATTAAAAAGGTAATCAATTAGAATAATTTTAAAATATCATTATATGTTTTTATTAGACAAATAAATGTAACATGATTTTAAAATAAATAAAATTAAAATAATATATATATATATATATATATATATATATATATATATATATATATAATTAAAAATAAAATAATATAAAAAATTTAAGTGGACTAAATGATAAGTGTGTTAGATGCAATGAGTGCTAAGTGAATTATTCAAAAATTATGAGAAATTAATGAGTTACGACTACCTCACATGAAAATGATCATAAATGAATGACTTACTTAATGCAATTGAATCCCAAAAAATAATATCTAACAAAAACACATAAAATTAATTTAAAATTATTTAAACCAAATTTATTAAATATAAAAAAAAATAATAATAATATAAATATGATTTTTTATATACTTTGTATTATACTAATTAATGAACTTAAAAATCTCCCCAATACAAGTAAATTCAATGTCTTAAAATATTTTATTCAAAAGTGAAACATGTACGAGTTATCGATAAATATTAAAATAAATGAATTGAAATATGCATAAACTTGTTTTTAGAATGTATACCATAAAATTAAGAAATAAAAAAGTATAAATGGAAGGAGTTGTTTTTAGTGTGTTATATTTTTTGGTGCTAGAATTTGGCGGAAAATTTTGAGGTGAAATCTTGATTTGTGTTATTTAAATTGTTTTTTTGACTATATATAGGGATTCGGCACCCTGAAAAATTCATAGGACACTTTCATTGCTACCAGATTTTAGAAAAAATTAACCACAAAAGAAATTTTAACCACAAAAAACCTTCCGTAAAAACATAAAAAAAATCACACTAAAAACAACTCATATAGATTAAATATATATATATAATTTAATTATAAATATGGAATAAAAAAATTATTTAAATCTATTTGATTATTAATTTAAAATAATAAAAAAATAACTAATAAACATCTAAACATTCAAATTTATAATATAATGTTACACTAGACAACCTACAATCCATTTTCCAATATTGCGATTATAAATTATAAAAACATGTTATATTACATCCATGAAAACATAGTTCAAACAGAAATACCAAATCACTAAGGCGTCGCGCCTCTCCCTAACAAACTCATTAAATAAGCTAACAATTTATAATTTGAAGAATTTGTAAATCATTCTAATAACAGAATTTCATAGGAAACGAAAGTCGACAAAGGTGCCGACAAAGAGATCATAAGCATTATATTTATTAATTTTATTATTAGATATATAAATTTAATTATTAAATAGATGGCACGCTTTAAACATTTATAAAATATTTTGAATAAGTTCGAGGATTATTCCTCCATCTAAACATTGTTCCGAAATTCGTTTATAATATCTGTTCAAATCTTACCCTTAATTTCCTAGTTGTTTTCTTCCTCTTGGCGACATTTAATCACTTTCTTAATTTATAAGAACGTCATGTGGTCTAATTTTGATATATATGTATATATAGAGGTAATAATCCTGGGTCAATTTAGTTATCATGTGACATCCCAGGGATATAGGGATATAGTTAGGGAGAATTATAAGTCTTTCTTAACATCATGTGTTTTGATATATATAATAATAATAATTTTTGGTCAATTTAGTTATTATTCGACATCCTAGGTATATAGTTAGGAAGAATCATAAGTATGGGGGTTTACGCAGTGCATTATATTAGATATCATTATGGGATTCAAGTGTGTTAAGTAAGTTATTCACGTATGACCATTTCCATGAGAAGTAGTCATAATTGACTAATTTCTCATGATTTTTGAATAGTTCACTTACCACTCATTGCATTGGGTGATGCTCATAGGGTTGAAGAATTTGGATTGAAACTAGTGAAATGAATCACATAGCATCAATCATCACTTCCGGGGCAGTGCATTATATTAGATATCATTATGGGATTCAAGTGTGTTAAGTAAGTTATTCACGTATGACCATTTCCATAAGAAGTAGTCATAATTGACTAATTTCTCATGATTTTTGAATAGTTCACTTAGCACTCATTGCATTGGGTGATGCTCATAGAGTTGAAGAATTTGGATTGAAACTAGTGAAGTGAATCACATAGCATCAATAATCACTTCCGGGGCTTGCACCTAGCAACCAGGACTTCCCGGGAGGTCACCCATCCCAGATCGCTTCTGGATCGAGCGCGTTTAACTGTGGAGTTTTCCCCACAATCAAGCCCACTTAGCTTGCTACCCCATTTGCAAAGCCTTAGCAAGTATTGTGCCCCATGAACCATTCAAGTAGAGATCCCTTCACACTTTTTGAGTTTAAGTATGGGGGTTTACGCAGTGCATTATATTACATATCATTATGGGATTCAACTGCATTAAGTAAGTCATTCACGTATGACCATTTCCATGAGAAGTAGTCATAACTGATTAATTTCTCATGATTTTTTAATAATTCACTTAGCACTCATTGCATCGGGTCAATTATAGTTTATCGACACGCCATTTCTAGAAAAGTTCCATTTTCTAGTGTTAAGATGGATGACCTTGATATACATGGTGATGTATGAATGTTATTACAAATTCCCATGTTTGATTGGGCGCTTGTTGTGGCATTTAACCTTGGTATTTTAATTGTGTATTGAGAGAGAGTATGGCTTACAGTCACGCTAAGTTTCAAGTGAATTTATCATCAAATTTTTTAGGCGTATATTGAACAACACCCCCTTTTTATTTGTTATTGATTATTTTGAATTAAGTTTGGTAATTTTTATTTGTCATTGATTGTTTTGAAATAAGTTTGGTAATGGTGCAATTGGAGTATCATTATTTGTCATGGTAACCAAGTATCTTAGAATTCAATGAGGTGCTTCTATTTAGGGAATTATAAAATGTTTTAGACTTATAATTAAGAGCACCCCCCTCTTTTTATTTGTCATTGATTGTTTTGAATTAAGTTTGGTAATGATGGGATTGGAATATCATTATTCTCCATGGTAACCAAATAGGTTAGAATTCAATGAGGTGCTTCTATTTAGGGAAATTTATTTTTTTCCTTCCATTTAAACAAAAAAAAATAAAAATAAAATTATATTATAATACTTACTTGAAATTTAAAGGAGATCAAATCATCTTAAAGTAAACCATGGAGGTGATTTTTGTCTCAAAAAAACCCAAAAAATCCACCATGTCCAAAATGAGGAGAATTTGGGTCATTAACATATATCAAGGCAACGTATGTGTTCCAATTGTTGGATCTATACTCCTAGGAAGGCATGCACATTTTTATGAATGTGTATGTGTTCTTTTGAGCACATGTTCGTAATGACCCTGTTGCCACTTTTGAAGCCATCAATAGCATACGAGTTACCTTTGATAAGCTTATCTAACTAACTATTAGTTATCCATCAAGTATGTGTATTTTTTCTCGTGAGTGCACAATCCTTATGCCCCCATTGCCTCTTTATGGGTTATCTATAGCATAAAAGCTCCTTTTAATATATTTATCTAACTACCTATTATTTTATTTTATTTTGGCTTAATCCATGGGGTATTTGAACCTTGAATCTCATAATTTACATCGTAGTTCATAACATAGTGATTTCCAATTAAGTTGACCTCTGAAGGCTCTATCTAGCTATTAATTATACATCACCATTAGATATAATTATTCACTATATCTCTTGTCTATTATTATCCACACCATATTTCTCATAATTTATACCACATATACATTATATTTACATAAGAAATAACATACCATTGTTATAAAAAAAAACTATTTTTTCTCAGTAGTCGTTTCATAAAGTGTTCGAGCCCTTAATGCCTAATTTTTAAACATTGCAAATATTTTCATATACCTCATAAACATAAATCTAACTTCAAAATTAACCACCTATGCCCATATATCCAAATATTCCTTCATCCCTTCCTTCAAATGAGTATGTCAACCAACTATTGCAAAGAAAAATTTGCAATATCATCATACTGATTGGTATGTTTATTTTTGAATAGAATTTCTAGAATCCTAATTTAATTATTAATAATTATTAGATGGATAGTATGGATTTAACTTCCATAGGATATTCTAAAATATTCTTAGTACTATACATAAATTTATCACTAATATTTATTTCCAAAGTAGTTATCCCTTTTTCTTTCTATTTTAATTCAATTCATTAATTAAGAAACATATCATATGAACAAGTGTCATATAAAATATGGTATATTTTTTTGGGCATGTGGTATCGATAAACCATATTATTTTCCCATGATGTTGTAAAAAAAAATAATTTACAAATTAATAATCTCCATAATAAGATGGGGTTGAACTTCCATAGTTAAGAATATTGTCTTATCTTCTTCTTAAATGTATATAGATTTACCTTATATATTATTTCTTTTTATCATTGATAATAATAGTAATAATTTCAAATAAAGTAATGATTTTGTTAATTTTATATAGTTGAGAACCATGCCTGTGAGCTCTACAACCCCAACTTTCGAACGAAATGCAACTATGTGAGCTCCTTACCCTAGTAAGGGAGTGAAGAACAAATCTATCTCCACTCTAGGGACAAATCTAGTCCATGCAATCCGATATTTGTGAGTTTTGCCTCATATTTATGTGGAAATGCTCGGATCTCCAACTCGTTGTATGGACCAAGCAACCTTTATGCAAGTAATGAATTTTCTTCTTAAGATCAAACAAATATCTTAGTCTTGTTAAACACAATTTTCGGCAGTTCATTTTGTTTACAGGTCTCAATCATAGATCTGGTTTCGTCTTAGGCATTGCGAGTTCAAGAGAGGATTCAAATCCCTGATTAATTCTTTTGACTTGTTCATGAAGGTTGTCAACTTCAGGAGGGAAAGTCCCTCATGCATTATGACATTTCCAAGGATGTACGGATTCACATTGTTGCTATAATTAGAGGTGGATCCAAAGGGGGGTGGGGGGGTTCATCTTCGTCAACCCTACTAAGATCTTTTAAGGACATTTGAAATCTTGATTTTTCCTTGCCAAATGCCAAATATATTTTTGGTCCTACATTTTTGGTGGACCATAAGGCTTAAAACCCTTCTCTTAAGGTTATTAATATTGCAGGAAGCTTCATTGCCAACAATTATGAAAGGTAAGGGATTTTGTCACTTTAATGGCTTTTGGTCATCATCATCAACTCTTCAAGAATGGGATTCTCAGAACTAGTCTCGGGATGTAGAGATTATTTTTTTTCTAAAGGTTTTTTGTTGTGTTCTTTTAGAAGATGGAGGAAAGGAATAAGGTTTGTGAACATGGTCCTTGATTTTGGGGTTTGGTTAGTCTTTCCTTTCAACCTTGATTCCTAGACATTAACCCTCTCTATATGTCATCTTTTGCAACCCCTGAATCTGAACATTATGATAGTGATAAGAGCCAAAAGGTATGTTGGAGCATGAGGAATTAGGGACATCTTCAGGAAATAAAATCATTGTACAATCTCTGCAGGATCCTGACAAACCATCAGATTGTGTAGATGCCACTAAAAGGAGAGGAAAAAAGGAAAAACCATTGTATAAGTGTGGAACCTAATTCCAGGAAGAGAGAAAATGTAATGTTGTTTATTGTTTTTCTCGTATAGGGAAAATTGTGCCAACAATTGACGCATGCTGGTAAATGATGTAAATCTTCTTTTGTCGATGAATAGAATGTTAACTTACAAAAAAAATGATTTTGTTAATATTTTTTATTTTTAGGAATTTGAGTTTTGCGAAATGAAGTAAATGCATGGATTCTTGTTATAAATGGATGTCAATCAATTATCTAAAGCCTTTTCGCCATGTTTTTGGAAATGGTAGACATTATGTTATCTAGACATTCTATATGAATGTCCTAGTTGTACATTTTTTTTGAACAACTCATGTTTCTTTACGCGGTCCATGGATTGTATTTGCATTTTTGTGACCATTTTTATGGTCAGTTTTCATAGTTGTTATGCAGGGTTTCTATCTCATGCTACAAGTTTTAGGTATGTATGTATCTTATTAGCATATTTGAGAGATCTCCCTACTATGCTACTTTATATGATTTAGTAGTTTTTGTTTCCATTATTCTTGAATACACTTTGTTAGTGTATATAAAAATATATATATTTTTCATTTCCTGTGAATGAAATTATAAATCTTTTTTCAAGGTAAAAAATTGATGTCTACCCACCTTGCCAATGAAATTGATGTTTTAAATATTCACAAATTCAACTATTTAATTTATAATACTACACTAATTTCTACCACATATTAGTTATCATGTACATACTATACAAATCAAGGTGATAAAATTGGACATGAATAAAAGATATATAATGTGATATATCTAGTTATATATCTCATATTCATGTTCAATTTTATCAGTTTGATTGGACATGAATAAAAGATATATAATGTGATATATCTCAGTTATATATTTCATATTTATATTGAATTTTATCACTTTTATTGGACATGAATAAGATATATATATATATATATAACACCTTGGTGAAAAATGCACTCCAAAATAAACAAAAAGTGAAAAAAAATAAAAAAATTAAACCATGATTAAATATTACCCAAAAAAAGAGAGATATAAAAGAGGATAATGAGACTTACTTTAAATTTTAAAAAGATAAATATTCTTGGATTTTTGGTTTTTATGGTTAGCGTGATTATTTTTAATGAATATTATTTTTATCAATATAATATATAATTTTAAATTAAAAGAAAATTACCAAATTATTTTAAAATTATATTCTTAAAAACAAATTAATTATTTACATAATTTTAAATATAATATACATATTATATATCACATTCACTTATTGTGTTGGTCTTAACCGATTTAAAGGATAAAATGTAAAAGATAATCTATAATGATTATTACGGATATGTTTATGTATTATATAATAAAATCATATACCATAAAATAAATAAATTATTTACATTTTTAAATAATAATTAAAAAATAAAATATTATAACAAAATTATTAATAAAAAATTATTGCTGTATAATGTGTTGACATTTGAGATGTTCCTAACAATAAATGAAATATATGTGAAATATAAGATGCAAATCCTGACCATAAATACAATATATGTGAAATATAAGATGCAAATCCTGACCATAAATGTGAAATATTAGATGCAAAAGATGCTCCATGGACTAAAATCATGCACTATATAATAATAATTTGCTTGGAGTCTATCTGTAAATCGTATACTTGAGTTCAATGGAATAAAGTGTAAAGCATGAAGTTGCATGTACACCATGGAGACAAGAGCACTTCATAAACATTTTGATATTAAAATCAATGGAATAAAGTGTAAAGCATGAAGTTGCATGTACACCATGGAGACAAGAGCACTTCATAGACATTTTGATATTAAAATCATTCCAGGCTGTCAATGACGGTCATGATGTAAGAAATGTTTCAACATTAAGGAATGGAGAAGAGTGACCGTGAGTGATGAACGGTCGTAGATGTTTATGCACCATATAACAAAAGGGTTCGATTAAAAAAATTAGCGATGCTTTTAAGATAGATACATCGAAACTGAACTGAAAGAATCAACTCAAAACGCTTTTTTTTTTTTTTTAATTTCAAAAGTGAATCCCAGGTACCTATGAAAATTGTCCAAGATAGCTATCATGCAGCTAGAGGAAAGATTCAGAGAGTCGTTGGCTTATGCAATCAATTAAAAAACAAAGGCGGCGATACATTTTGAATACTAAATAAATATCTTTTACTGTAGCCAGGAATACAATATTAAACAATGTATCTTTTACAGTCGTCAGTGATACAACATTAAATATTGTGTTTTGACAGTTGCCAGGAAAGCAACGCAACGATTAGATGCGTTTTGCGGAGATAGGATCAACAATTTTTTTTTGAATAGCATTACTTTTCTGTTGGTTTACTGTGATCAAGTCGAATAAGTCAGCATGATGCCTTTTTCCACATTCGTGCGGAGAGAAAAAGCGAAGTAATATCAGAAGTCAGGAAGGTATAAGTATGCAGCGACTCTCGCTCACACTGCAAATGCTATAAGCATAAGACTTTGCGCCACCTCTTTGCTGAGAGCTGGCAGTGCTTTCATTCTTATTTTCGTAGCAGCGCAAATATAGAACTTGGCGTGTCAGAAGAAAGAAATGATGAACAACTTCATACGCTTGGGGGTTGGAATTTTAGGTCCCTAAACGCTACCATATCTCCAAATATCAAGCTCTGTCTCAGTCTTCTATAAACATAGACATGAATTTATGTTTTTATTGATCACATTAGAACTAATTTTTGCCTTTCATATAGTCGTGTTAGTTATATATGAACAAAGATGTTAACAATGTCCACTGATTTTTCTGACTTCTCATGAAATCTCAGGAAGTGCCATCGCCTTGCTCATGTATGGTTCACCAATGTGAGTATAATTATTTGCACTCACTCCACTGTGCAAAATTCAAGTAGAAATAAACTACCATATTGGGTCTAAGATTAATTTAATTTTCTGCTATATGGATGCACAGTACTACATTCAAGAGGGTGATAGAAAAGAGAACTACGGAGAGCTTCTCGGGGTTACCGTATGCAATAGCCCTCTTCAACTGTCTTCTCTACACGTTATATGGGTCGCCTCTAATCAGCAATGGCTGGGATAACCTTGTAGTTATGGTTGTGAATGGCATTGGTCTCCTTATCGAGTGCTGCTTCGTTTGCATCTATCTTACATTCGCTCCACCTAAACCCAAGGTAATATTTTAATTTCAGCATATTTCCTCTAATGTAAATAGTAACTGAAGAACCGATTGGGTAAATTAATGCAATATGGAGCAACTGCACTTACTGTCTCGCTCTCTATAAATTCTGTAGAGGAAAATGGCTGGGATGGTCGCGTGTGCGTTGGTGGTGTTTGGGACTATAGCGATAGCTTCATTTTGTGGTGTACATGACCACAAGCATAAGAAGCTCCTTGTAGGAACCGCAGGAATGGTAGCGACTGTCATTCTCTACGCTTCGCCGCTATCAGTAATTGTAAGCTTTACCGTGCTCTGTCTAATTTTCATATTGTAGAATGAAAAATCTCGGAAGACTCAATGGCTTTCGGCATCTATTATTGTTAATGTCTTTTTATTGTGTTTATCACTACTCAGAGAATGGTAATCAAAACCAAGAGCGTGGAATTCATGCCCAGCTTCTATTTCTCGTTGTTCGCTTTCCTTGGAAGCGTGCTGTGGATGGTGTATGGCGCTCTCAGTAGAGATATTGTGATCATGGTAATATAATTATTAAATTGTTCTTACCACTATATATGATAAAACTTTTGTGATTATTTTATATGACCCAGTAAGAACCGATATATTGTTGAATCTCCTACTTAATGATTTGTTGCTGTGCGTGTACTTCGTATTGGGCAGTCACCAAACTTTGTGGGAGTGCCTTTAGGGTTGGTTCAGATGGGTTTATACTGTTTTTATCGCAACGAAAAGAGCCCACGTGTTGAAGACGCAAAACTAGTGGATGGAGGTGAGCCGCTGGAATCGATGAAGGAGAAACGCGAGGAAAATATCGAGGAGAATAAAAGAAATTGCCACTCCCATGAACAAGATATCGAAATGCAGTAGAAAATATGACTGGAACGAGTGGAAAACCCAACTCTCTTCACTGTGCATGTTGATAATTATTCCAAGTTAGAATATGACTGGAACGAGAGGAAAACCCAACTCTCTGCACTGTCCATGTTGATAATTATTCCCAAGTTAGAATCATGCAACTGTATCGAATTGTTTCATCCATTATTGTGTTTATAACAGTAATCGCTGAAAATAATAACAAGAAATGATCGATTACTTATATAAAATCACTTTGTCTTGGTAACGTGAAGATGCAAAATATTTCAATCATAGTTAAGGTTTATTGATTATAGAGCAGGAGATATTTATACTTCCGATTCAATTGGGATCTTTTCCTTCTTTTATATTCCTCCCTTCTCTCTTATAAGGTTGACTGAAAACCAATTTTATTCGTGTCAAAATTTGGCATGATTCGCTTAATACATGCCGAACATGTTGACAGTGTGCAATCCGCACGACCTTCTTCCTTCGAGCATATCCTTCGTTTTAAATTCAAATTATAATGACTAGGTAATGTAACTAAGAGTCGGGCTATTACTTTTGCCCACTGGAATATAAGTTATTAGCTCCAAAGTATGACTTACTAAAATTTCTTGATTGTGATGGATTGTTGATTAATGCGAATTTACAAAAGTAAACTAGGGATGTAAATAACTTAAAAGTTTAAACGAAGTTGTATCTATCTATATATAAACTTCATAATCATAATTAATATTAATAACAATTAAAATTATTGTCACATTCCTTCACGCATAAATATACTTAGTAAAAAAAAAATTAACTTAAGATCTGTATGGTAGCACTCATACTACACTTATAAGTTGATACACCCAATATTATCATAGGCTGCCATATATCGCCATGTATTACTACGCATTACCACCATGTACAAACTTATGCACTTTATCTAATGAACATATATCAACCCTTATACTACGTAGGGTTCACCGTAATAACTGTTATAAATTCGCATATAAGTAATGGCTTTTACTGTTTGCATAGTGGTGTTAAGCGGTGTTATCCCTAAACCCTCCCCAGCATACGGAGCATTTACTGGTCTCGGGTTTCGAAGATCCAGCTACAGGTTTTGGCAGGCTCCTCCACCTACCGCACCGTTACAATGGTTCACCGCTGGAGAGGTGGTATGGCCGGTACACATGGCCATGTGACACCTCGGCCTTGGGGTCCTCGGCCTTCCCGCCTCTTCTTCCCGCTTCATCTGGATGTCTTAGATTTCTTTTGGCGATCGAAGGGTGGATATGACTCCAAGGGTTCCAATTCATTACTTAAACCCCGTGAATCAAGGGCGAGGTTCATTTGTTTGCGTTTACTCAATCAGTTCAGCTCTCTGCCGCGACTATGGTTTGGTCTTTCCAAGTTTACAGTTCCACCTCCTACCTCTCTCGAGGCCGTAAAGGACCAACACCGGATTTGTTCAGGTAATCTCGCATTCTATAATATTGCTAGTGTCCTGCTATTCCACTGAAAGATGCGGTTTGATGTTTGTGTGCTCTTCCTTGCAGGCGAGCACCGATGGGGTTGCTCAACCCGATTACTGAGTCGAGATAAAGGTCTTTGACAACTCATTTCCCGGCGGATACAGGTCGGTTCCCTTACTAATTGCTAATTTAGTTAAGAGGGCTCGGAACCTATCATTCTGAGCTATACTTTCATGTTTTATTTCAGACCGCCGAGGTTGCCGGTTCTGCGCTTGGGTCCGTCCAGGTATTCTCCATGAGAACCCTCGAGGTTACATTATGAATGATAAATTAATTGTTTGAAGTTTCTGAAAGTTCGTTTGCAGATGGAAACCGTGTACGGATTCTTATCTCCCCATGGGTCAAGATAGTTTTCTATAAGCTGTCGAACTAGGGTCTTTAGATCTTTTTATAACTTCCAGCTTTGGCCTGGCCGTAGACTTACTTTGTAGTTGACGGCACCAGGTCCTTTGTTATATGCTACTTCTATTTTGCTGTAAATGTATATTGCTTCATAACAGGGGTATAATACTGTGTTCTTTTAATAGATGACAAAACAGGACTTGTTATTCCGTTCGGTTTCTTAGAAGGCATAAGCCGTTCATTTTGATCTATGGTTATAAATATTCATCTAATGTATGCCCGCTTTGGCTTATTGGTACTTGACTGTCTTTACATTTGTTTGTTCTGTACATATGGACGTTGTATAACTCAGCGCTACTGAACTCGTGTTTTCTTTCGGTTGACATGCAAAAATGGTTGATCTTTAAACACAGATTCACTTATGTTGCATGTGGTTCTGGTTCTATTAGTTTACTCTGGATGCTCTCGATACTTCGATACGATGCTATTCCCGTTTGTTTTCTTTAGTTTATGCATGTAGAATTGTTCAGAAGTATGGGTTCTCACGGGTATGAGGGTTTATCCCCCAACCTTCGTTCCTCATCAAGAAAATAGCTTCGCTGTGAATTTTATGGAAGATCTGCGACTAAGTCGCACAGATTCACCTTCAGGGACAAAGTCCCAGGTAGCTGTAAGATATTTCTTTACTTAGCTGGTATCTGTTTCGTATTTTATATACCATATTTATGTATATCTACATATCGACATGCACTTTTCTATTCTGTTTCATCAGGGCATTTCGGCTATAGCCGTGACCCTTCTCCAAGATCTGGGTTGGTCCAGACTCGTATTTTAAGGTCCCTAAGATGTAATAATAGTTTATGATTCGGATATTTGCAGTTATATGTTTCATTGAACATAGCTTTCTTGCATATATATTCCATGGTTATCTCTGCCTGTTCATGCCATACACTGCACCTCCAACAGACACTTAATAAATCATTTAGACAGTAAATAAACTAACTTTGTTATTACAGAAGCCTCTCAGGTATTCCGTATTTCTAACCCTTCATATATTTATCAACTGTCAGTCAGTTCCTATACCCGGTCTATCAGCAGATAGCCTTATCTTTACCACTTTTATACGATTCCAGATACACTGTAACAGTACTAAAGAACTATAGCATGTCTAGTTTAGATACTGTGGTCTTTTATAAGTCTTTCTCTTTAACGCAGAAGGATTCTGAATTAGAAAACCGTACCTGGTTTGACAGAATCACAATCAGATACTCAAGCAGTCACCTGTGCTTCGAGTCTGCTCGTCCACCCAGCCATGAGATCCATCTTCTGACGGAATTCTCTCCCCCGAGCTATCTTGCAGGCCTCAAGCCCTCAACAAGATCTGAGCACTTAGTGCCTGGTTATCTGGTCCCTACCAGACTTAACCAATTCCTCAGTATATCCTCTTTTCCTCCTTTTTGGTCTCTGGAAAAGAATCATCTTCTGTCTGTCCCAACAGCACAGAACTTCCTCCCTACACCCAGGACTTTTCCTGTTTGGGAGGGCAGTTCAAATCAGTTATGACAACTGATTTCCTTTCTTTGAAATACACCTCCCAGAGGCTGCCAGCATTTCAAGAAAATATTCCATTTATTTAATAATGTAGTTTATCACAGTTTTTGTTTCTTTTAAAACATAAACAACAACTACTACTATATTGTCTTTTTACCACAGTAAAATCCACATTTACATTCTGCTGGGGGCATTACATCTCCCCCTCCTGAGATTGGACATCGTCCCGATGTCCGTTTCTCTTAAACAAATTCGGGTAAGCCCTTTTAAGGAGTTCCTCATCCTCCCAAGTGGCCTCTTCAGGCCCGTAATGCTGCCACTGCACCTTAGCTTGGATAATAGCCCGTTTCCGCAGCTGCACTTCTCTCCGGTCGAGAATGGTCAGTGGTTCGACCAGAACCTCGCCTTCCGGCTCGACCTGCGAAAGCAACAGATTTAGTTATTCACTGTTTAAGAATAAAATTTATTCATAATGACCAACTTTAACTCTTACCCGAATTCCTTGCCATTGAATCACATGTTTAGGATCATAGACGTATTGTTTTAATACGGAAACATGAAAAACATTGTGAATCTTAATATGGCTTGGTAGGGCAAGCTGATAAGCTACTGGCCCCACTCTTGCCAGAATTTGGAAAGGTCCAAAATAGCGTGGTGCCAGCTTGGCACACCCACTCCACTGCAAGGCACTTCTTCTGGTTTGAATCCTTACGAAAACATGGTCTCCGACCTGGAATTCCTTGAACCTTCTCTTTCGGTCGGCAAAACTTTTTTGTCTGTCTTGAGCAGCCTTTAAATTATTGCGCACCTTCTTCACCATGTCTTCCATCTCTTTGAGCATATCCGGGCCCAATCTTAATCTATCTTCAGGTCCACCCCAACTTGAGGGTGTGCGGCACTTCCGCCCGTACAGTACCTCAAAAGGACTCAACTGTGTTGATGAATGATACCCGTTATTATACGCGAATTCAACCAGATGGAGATAGTCCTCCCACTGGGTTGGCCGCATCATAACACATGCCCTCAGCATGTCCTCCACCACCTGGTTTACCCGCTCCGTCTGCCCATCGGTCTGGGGATGGTAGGCTGTACTAAAGTTCAGCTGTGTCCCCAGTTCCGCAAACAATGTCCTCCAAAAGGCTGATGTGAACTTAACATCACGATCCGAGATTATCACCTTCGGAAGTCCATGCAGCTTAAACACATTTTGCATGAAGATATGAGCAATTTGCACAGCTTTATACGTGGATTGAACCGGTATGAAATGTGCTGCCTTACTTAATTTATCCACTACTACCATAATGGAATCATTATTTTTCTTTGTTCGGGGCAACCCGGTTATAAAGTCCATGGAAATGATCTCCCATTTCCATTCCGGAATGGGTAAGGGTTGTAGCAACCCTGCTGGATGCATATGTTCTGTCTTAATCTGCTGGCATTCTAGGCACCGTGCCAGATATTCAGCCACCTCTTTTTTCATTTTTGGCCAATAGTATTCCTTCCGAAGTGCGACAACCATTTTCTGGTACCCTGGATGTCCGGTGTAATGGCTGGTATGGAATTCATCCAGAATCAATTTCCGAAGATCATTCTCATTGGGCACATACAACCTCTTATGAAAATACAGCAATCCGGCATCATCTAACTCGTATCCTTGTTGTATTTCCTTGTCAGAAAGCTGCTGTATTTGCTGTTTAATTTGCTGGTATTCAGCATCTTGATCAGCTGCTAATTTTATCTTTTCAAGTAAGGTACTCTGCCATTTACTGACTGAAAGTCTGCACACACATTGCACCTTTCGGCTCAAAGCATCAGCCACTCGATTCTCCTTTCCCTTCAAATGCTTAATTTCGAAATCAAACCCACTTAAGAAATCTGCCCAACGAGCTTGTCTCGTATTTAAGGTGGGTTGACTGAAATAGTTCGTCAAGCTGTGATGGTCTGTCAACAACAGAAATTTTCTTCCTAACAGGTAATGCCTCCACATTTTCAGCGCATGAATAACAACTGCCAATTCCAAGTCGTAAGCAGAGTATTTCTGTTCATGTTCCTTCAATTTCCTTGATTCATATGCAATCACTCTTCCTTCTTGCATTAACACTCCCCCCACACCTTCTTTACTTGCATCAGTACAGACCACGTAATCCTTATTAGGATCAGCTATACTCAAGATAGGTGCAGTGGTGAGTAAGTGTTTGAGCTGCTCAAAACTTCGCTGACACTCTGAAGTCCACTTAAATATCTTCCCTTTCTTTTGTAAGGAGGTGATAGGGTATGCTACCCTTGAAAAGCCTTCCACAAACCTTCTATAATAACCTGCTAGCCCCATGAAGGATCTGATATCTGCCACGTCCTTTGGTATAGGCCACTCCATTATAGTTCTGATTTTTTCAGGATCTACTGCAATTCCTTCCTTTGAGATCACATGACCCAAATATTGTATTTCCTCCTTGAAGAAATCACACTTACTAAACTTTGCATATAACTGATGTTCCCGCAAAGTTTGCAACACCACTCTAAGATGTTCTTCATGCTCCTTTCTTGATCGGGAGTAAATCAGAATGTCGTCTATGAAGATTAACACAAACTTATCTAAGAACTTGTGAAACACACTGTTCATCAAACACATGAATGTAGCAGGTGCATTGGTCAGACCAAAAGGTAGCACCACGAACTCGTAATGCCCGTACCGCGTTCTAAAAGCTGTTTTTGCGATATCCTCCTCCTTAATTCTGATCTGATGATAACCAGATCGCAAATCGATCTTAGAGAATACCGTTGCTCCCTTCACCTGATCGAAAAGTTCATCGATCCGAGGTAAGGGATATTTATTTTTGATCGTGAGCTTATTCAGCTGACGATAATCAATACACATCCGGAAAGTTCCATCTTTCTTTTTGACAAATAACACTGGGGCTCCCCAGGGTGATACGCTGGGACGGATGTAATTCTTGTCTAACAGCTCCTGCAGTTGCATTTTTAATTCTGTTAGCTCTGGTACGCTCATTCGGTAAGGCGCCCGTGACACGGGTGCCGCTCCCGGAATCAGTTCAATGGTGAAGTCCACATCCCTTTTAGGTGGCAGTCCTGGTACTTCCTCAGGAAATACATCTACAAACTCTTGTACTACCGGAATGCTGTCCAGCATAGCTGTTTTATCCTTCTGATTTGCATAACCCACCTGAATTGCATAAATTTGACACCTCTTCTTGATACATTTAGCTAACTGCGATGCTGTAATGGGTCGGATCTGTACTGGATGTTTGATTCCTTGCAGCTCCTGCTGCTCCCCATGGTCGTCCTTATAATAGATAGTTTTCGTCTTGCAATTCACTAGTGACCAGTGTTTTTCCAGCCAATCCATCCCAATCAGGACGTCATATGAACCCAACGGTAGTATGTTTAAGTCTGCCACTATTGGCTGCCCTGCTATGGTTAAGGAGCATTTATTTATTTTGGCCAAGACTCGCCTCTTGGCTCCCGTAGCTAATTGAACCAGCCATGGATTTCTGAATTTCTCAGATTGTAATTTACACTGTTCTACTATCTTAGGGCTAACATAACTTAAAGTAGCTCCTGGATCAATAAGAACAGCTAAAGAAAGGTTTGAAATTTTACCTTCAAACTCAACCATAGATGGCTGGTACTCTGCTTGGCGGTCCTCCAAGGCTGCATTAATTCTGGGTATGCTACGTGCCACGTCCCCAACGGTTGATGCTTCATGAATTTGGGATATCTGATCTGTCCCCTTTCGCTGCGGGCAGTTTTTGACATAGTGAGGTCCTCCACAGCCCCAGCATTGCACTGGAGGTCTGGTCACCCCTTCACCTTCTGGCCTAACAGGCTGTTCACTTACTCTAGATTCACTTGCTGGCCTTGCTCGGGATGCACCTCTTGCTGCAGATCTACTGTTAAATCCTTTACCAGCTCCCTTACCTCCATTGCTGCGACCTCCCTTGCTGTTTCCAGCCATCCGACTGCTCTTTTTCTCATTCCATCTTTTGTTTGAAGTATCCCCCTTCTGCTTATTTTGCTGGTAGCAGATCCTTGCCTTTCGAATGGCTTCATCCATGGTTCTAGGATTGTCAAACTCAATCCGTTCTCTTATATATGAAGGTAAGCTGCTCACAAACCTTTGAACCTTGGCTTTCTCCTCCTTGATATAAGGTACATAACGTAGCAGAGAGGTAAAGCGGTTAATGAACTCGTCCATAGTCTGCTGCCCCAGTCTTAAATCATGGAACTCTCTTGCTTTCTCATCGTAGAAACGCTCAGTTAGGTACCTTTCTTTGAAGTATTTCTGAAACTTCTCCCAAGTAATGGTTCGTTCGCTGACCCCTTTAACGATCTTGATTTCCTCCCACCACAAGGTTGCCTTACCTTGTAGCTGAAAAATAGCCAGCCTTGCTTTCAAGTTGTGGTCGTATTCATACAACTGGAAATATTTATTCATATTTATTAACCATGCTTCTGCTGCCTCTTCCTGTTCGCCATCGAAATGCGGGGGTTTAATCTTCCGGAATTCTCCCTGCAGCTCTAATTTCTGACGTTTTGAGGTTTGCTGTTGTGGCACATTGTCAGAATGATCCTCCTTGTCTTCTGAATTTTCAGGTGCATGCTGAAAGTCTTGCTCCTCTGTCACCCTCTGCTGTTCCGCGCTGGGGTTAGATGAGGGTGGGTTCTGCCTGTCTGACAAACTCTTCAGAATTCTTTCTTGTTCTACTGTTAAACGTGCATTGTCTTCTCGTAAGCGTGCCATCTCATTTTTCAACTCCTGAACAGTTTCAAGTATTGCCAGGTTGGTACTTCGTGTTGCCTCACCCAACTGTACCCACAGTTCTGGATTTTCCTGAGGGTTACTGCCGTCTCCCTGCATTTTGTTACTTCGCTTTTTCTCTTTGGCTTGTCTGCTAGCTTGTTATAATTCTGTGTGTCACCCCTTCATAACAGAACAACAGTTAAGTACTTTTATCAGTTTTTTTTTTTTTTAAATATACATGGTGTATGCTGCTGCACAGTGAAACATGTCATATTGAGGCCACAGTGTTGTAACTGGGCTCTGATACCAATTTGTCACATTCCTTCACGCATAAATATACTTAGTAAAAAAAAATTTAACTTAAGATCTGTATGCTGGCACTCATACTACACTTATAAGTTGATACACCCAATATTATCATAGGCTACCATATATTGCCATGTATTACTACGCATTACCACCATGTACAAACTTATGCACTTTATCTAATGAACATATATCAACCCTTATACTACGTAGGGTTCACCGTAATAACTGTTATAAATTCGCATATAAGTAATGGCTTTTACTGTTTGCATAGTGGTGTTAAGCGGTGTTATCCCTAAACCCTCCCCAGCATACGGAGCAATTACTGGTCTCGGGTTTCGAAGATCCAGCTGCAGGTTTTGGCAGGCTCCTCCACCTACCGCACCGTTTACAATGGTTCACCGCTGGACAGGTGGTATGGCCGGTACACATGGCCATGTGACACCTCGGCCTTGGGGTCCTCGGCCTTCCCGCCTCTTCTTCCCGCTTCATTTGGACGTCCCAGATTTCTTTTGGCGATCGAAGGGTGGATATGACTCCAAGGGTTCCAATTCATTACTTAAACCCCGTGAATCAAGGGCGAGGTTCATTTGTTTGCGTTTACTCAATCAGTTCAGCTCTCTGCCGCGACTATGGTTTGGTCTTTCCAAGTTTACAGTTCCACCTGCTACCTCTCTGGAGGCCGTAAGGAACCAGCACCGGATTTGTTCAGGTAATCTCGCATTCTATAATACTGCTAGTGTCCTGCTATTCCACTGAAAGATGCGGTTTGATGTTTGTGTGCTCTTCCTTGCAGGCGAGCACCGATGGGGTTGCTCAACCCGATTACTGAGTCGAGATAAAGGTCTTCGACAGCTCATTTCCCGGCGGATACAGGTCGGTTCCCTTACTAATTGCTAATTTAGTTAAGAGGGCTCGGAACCTATCGTTCTGAGCTATACTTTCATGTTTTATTTCAGACCGCCGAGGTTGCCGGTTCTGCACTTGGGTCCGTCGAGGTATTCTCCATGAGAACCCTCGAGGTTACATTATGAATGATAAATTATTTGTTTGAAGTTTCTGGAAGTTCGTTTGCAGATGGAAACCGTGTACCGGTTCTTATCTCCTCATGGGTCAAGATAGTTTTCTATAAGCTGTCGAACTAGGGTCTTTAGATCTTTGTATAACTTCCAGCTTGGCCTGGCCGTAGACTTACTTTGTAGTTGACGGCACCAGGTCCTTTGTTATATGCTACTTCTATTTTGCTGTAAATGTATATTGCTTCATAACAGGGGTATAATACTGTGTTCTTTTAATAGATGACAAAACAGGACTTGTTATTCCGTTCGGTTTCTCAGAAGGCATAAGCCTTTCATTTTGATCTATGTTTATAAATATTCATCTAATGTATGCCCGCTTTGGCTTATTGGTATTTGACTGTCTTTACATTTATTTGTTCTGTACATATGGACGCTGTATATCTCAGCGCTACTGAACTCGTGTTTTCTTTCGGTTGACATGCAGAAATGGTTGATCTTTATACACAGATTCACATATGTTGCATGTGGTTCTGGTTCTATTAGTTTACTATGGATGCTCTCGATACTTCGATACGATGCTATTCCCGTTTGTTTTCTTTAGTTTATGCATGTAGAATTGCTCAGAAGTATGAGTTCTCACGGGTATGAGGGTTTATACGAGGTTGAGGGTTTATCCTCCAACCTTCGTTCCTCATCAAGAAAATAGCTTCGCTGTGAATTTTATGGAAGATCTGCGACTAAGTCGCACAGATTCACCTTCAGGGACAAAGTCCCAGGTAGCTGTAAGATATTTCTTTACTTAGCTGGTATCTGTTTCGTATTTTATATACCATGTTTATGTATATCTACATATCGACATGCGCTTTTCTATTCTGTTTCATTAGGGCATTTCGGCTACAGCCGTGACCCTTCTCCGAGATCTGGGTTGGTCCAGACTCGTATTTCAAGGTTCCTAAGATGTAATAATAGTTTATGATTCGGATATTTTCAGTTATATGTTTCATTGAACATAGCTTTCTTGCATATATATTCCATGGTTATCTCTGCCTGTTCGTGCCATACACTGCACCTCCAACAGACACTTAATAAATCATTTAGACAGTAAATAAACTAACTTTGTTATTACAGAAGCCTCTCAGGTATTCCGTATTTCTAACCCTTCATATATTTATCAACTGTCAGTCAGTTCCTATACCCGGTCTATCAGCAGATAGCCTTATCTTTACCACTTTTATACGATTCCAGATACACTGTAACAGTACTAAAGAACTATAGCATGTCTAGTTTAGATACTGTGGTCTTTTATAAGTCTTTCTCTTTAACGCAAAAGGATTCTGAATTATAAAACCGTACTTGGTTTGATAGAATCACAATCAGATACTCAAGCAGTCACCTGTGCTTCGAGTCTGCTCGTCCACCCAGCCATGAGATCCATCTTCTGACGGAATTCTCTCCCCCGAGCTATCTTGCAGGCCTCAAGCCCTCAACAAGATCTGAGCACCTAGTGCCTGGTTATCTGGTCCCTACCAGACTTAACCAATTCCTCAGTATATCCTCTTTTCCCCTTTTTGGTCTCTGGAAAAGAATCCTCTTCTGTCTATCCCAACAGCACAGAACTTCCTCCCTACACCCAGGACTTTTCCTGTTTGGGAGGGCAGTTCAAATCAGTTATGACAACTGATTTCCTTTCTTTGAAATACACCTCCCAGAGGCTGCCAACATTTCAAGAAAATATTCCATTTATTTAATAATGTAGTTTATCACAGTTTTTGTTTCTTTTAAAACATGAACAACAACTACTACTATATTGTCTTTTTACCACAGTAAAATCCACATTTACATTCTGCTGGGGCATTACATCTATATAGAAGATTTTCAAAATAATAAGTTTTAAAATTATTTTAATATGGTCCATAATAGTAATGATTTTTATTATTTAAATATTTTTATATAAATATAATTTCGTAAATATAAGATGGTATTCTTTACCACGAATTTGATAACAATTTGGAATTTATAATGTTGTTTATGAAGTGGAATACATATAGCAAAATTTTAGATATTTTATATTTTATATTAAAATATTTATTCAAATTAAATCAATAGAGAGGCAAAAGTTAATATATATTAATTTATTATAAGAATCAAAACATTTTATAATACATTTTACATAATTATTTAATATAATTAAGATTAAAAAAAGTCATAAAAGTTAACATAATTATAATTTAATTTTAAATTATTAACTATAAAATGAATTAATATATTTAAAATATATAACAATATTTTTAATTATAAAAATTGTTTTTATTTTATTATAAAAATGTTTAATTCATTTTGTTACACCTATTTTGTTACACCATTTCAATGAAAATTACGCATTATTAATACCATATACCTAAAAAAACATAATTTATATATATATATATATATATATATATATATATATATATATATATAATTAAAAATAACTATCAGCTAGTTATTATTAAAAATATTTTTGTATTTTATAAAACTTAAATTCCTATTATTTATTTGGTAATAAATTAACATTATAAAATAAACACATTTATAAACTTAATTATAATTAAAAATTAGTCACATAACAACATTCCAGAAAAAATGAAATTGATATGCTAAACTATGCCAAACTTATCATAAAATTTCGAATAAAAATTCATTTGTTTAATTTAAAATATAATGATTTATCAAATTACCCAAATTTTCAGCTAATATTTAAAAATATAATATTAATAATTTATTTATAAAATATATAATATTAATAATTTTGAAAAGTATTATTTACTGTGACTACAGGGGAGTCATATTTTTATAATAATTAGTTTACGTCAGATGATTTTATGGTATTAAAATAATATATTTATTTTATTAAGGTTTAATTAGTAATCATGAATAGGTCAAAGTTATTAAGTGTGAAAATATTTCTGATTAAATAAAGCTCATATATAAGAGAAACGACTTTCTACCTACGACTGGAATATACTTGTGTATTAAGATTGGAAGGTTTTATTAATACCTAATACTGAAATATGATTTTGTATTAAGATAGGAAGGTTTTATGGTTGAATTATTAAAGTAATATTTTAACAATTAAAGGAATATACTTGTGTATTAAGATTGGGAGGTTGGATTAAATAAAGCTAATATATAAGAGAAACGACTTTCTACTTAGGACTGTAATATACTTCTGTATTAAGATTGGGAGGTTTTATTAATACCTAATATTGAAATATGATTTTGTATTAAGATAGGAAGGTTTTATGGTTGAATTATTAAAGTAACATTTTAACAATTAAAGGATTAACTTGTTATTTTAGGATTTTCAAGATTTAAATATGGTATGTGTATAGAGTATTTTACGTAATTATTTTTATTAAAAAAATTGCAACATCTATCTGAATTGTGTAAATCCTTGCCACTTATTTTATGTTGGCAAGATTTCGTAAATGGTACATTGGCAAGATTTCGTAAATGGTAGATTGGTTAATGTTATGAAAAAAAAATCTTTATTTTGATTTTTTTTTAAATAAATATAAGTATAAAGTTATTATACTAAGTTAGGGAATTACAAGAGAAGATTTTAAAAATAAAATCTTTAAATTTTCAAACAGGTGAGATAGTTATTTCTTTTTTCTTTAGAGATTAAAACATTTCAGTTTGGGAAAAAACCAAAAAAGAAAGAATGAGGCAAGAAAAATGAGGGAAGGAAACCTTGAGCAGGATACTGCAAAGGCAAAGATGAAAACTAGTAACTGTGTTCTTGAGTTGGACAAGGAGCCAGTAGGAGGCATGAAGCTTAATGTTCTTGACTAGACTAGGAGTTGAGAGGTCTAACGGCAAAATGCTATCTGTAAGAAACTTTGAAAATTAAAGATACTTGAGGGGAGAATTGGACGTAATTGTCAATGTCATGGTTGGGTGGAGGAGACTTCTTTCAAGATTAATTCCCTAATGGGCTAAATTATGGAGATAAGTATCTTGTGATTTTAGATATGTTATCATTTTGTTTAAAAGAAAAAATGTTGGTTCATAGTGGCTTATTATTACTCCGAAATAATGTTGGTGTTTATTAACCTATCATCATTCTGTTATGAAGAGAAAATGCTAGAGTATAATCTTTCTATGTTAAGAGAAAACATAAATGCCATCGTTACAGGATGAATGTTGACTGGTATATATTTTATTCTTATGTTAAATAAAATGGTATGATAGGTTATGGAATATATGTTAATTAACTCCTTTATGATAAGGAAAGAGAGATAATAATCGAGGAATTGATACCGATGTGATAAACCCTTACTGGTTTAAGAAAATATAGGAACCCTTGACCCTACTGCTAGAAATAATCTATGCATCATTGTAGAACAAAAATATCCACAAAATCAAGGTAAGGAATCTTGAAAAGAAGCTAATCATTGTATTTATTTAGGGAAATAGAGGATATGGAATTGAAACAAGCGAAGTGAGCATTCGAGCAATGTTAGGATCAAGAACATCTGGGATAGATAAGTCAGTGTTTGTGAAATATTCCTCGGTGGACGTTGATTGGGTCTCCTTATGGAAGTAAGGGTCCCAAATGAAGAGAAATCCCTCTCTCTAATTCTAATAACTACCCAAAGTACAATGGGTCATGTGGCACAAATCCCGATGAAGGTAAGGTTTCATCCACTCTGCAGTATGGGTAGAAGTATTCTTAAAGTAAGTATAACTGGAATAAACATAACATTCATTGTTAAAAAACGAGAAATAAACAGTTGAAGAATGACCATAAAGGCATACATATAACAATAATAGAAATTTGACCAAAAATGTTTAGCATAAACCCTAACACAACATCGTTTACAAATTTATTGTAATTAAGAGCATTGGATGTCAACCAAAAAATTAAGCTTTAACTAAGACAAAACAATAGATATCATCTATAGATACATGCATAGGACATGGTTGAACCATGGAATCAACAAACGAAGGAAGCCTTCCGAGTTGATAATAAGTAAGACAAAAAAAAAGAAACAAATTATTATTGATATATAAAATTTTAGAAATTTTTTATCAACATTACTACACTTATGATTTCAAACCCCAAGTTTGGGGTTACCGCTATGCAAAGTTTCTTATAAATAAAAAATATTATATATCTCGATTCACAAGAATCCCTAGAAGGCTAGTCCATACATAAGAGTGTTTTTTCAAAACCTCGAGAAATGCACCAACCCTCCAAGGGTTTTTATGTAAATGTAAGAACATAGTCTGGCATGGTGTTATAACCATAAATAGAGAAAGAAAATGAAACTAAGCGTAAGGCTCCAGACCTTAATTATTTGAAACCCTCTGAGAAAAAAGAGCAGAAAATTCATGCACTTGGAGTAGGAATAAACCATGTGTAAGATAATCTTCTTGCAGAATTTCTAAGGAAAACCATCACAAAGAAAAACAAGATCAAATTAAAGTTTGAACCCACTCACCTACATGGAAGCCATTAACAAAGTAAAGATTAAATATTTGTTTGGAATCCCGAAATCCTCCTACTTAGGACATAAAATCTTAAGAAGTGTAGGAAATATATGATTACGAAAAGAAAAAAAATTATGTACCTTGAAGGTAGAGACATTGTAATGGTGCCATGAGCTAATGGACCTATTTATCAAGAACAGACAGAAGTTATGAATTAAAGCGGTTTCTTACCGAGCATAGAAGGAAAGTATTTTTATGCTCTAGCCTTATGTGACACAATAAAGTCCTACCACGTCGAGTAGTAGTGGCCTATACAACCTTAATGCTAATGGGATACTTGCATAAAAATAAAATTCCCATAAGAATCATATAGCTGCGTGGACCGTAGAAACAATAGAGAACATTTTTAGCCTTACTCATAAAATCTCAATAGAAAACCCTAAACAAGAGACCTCAACATGGTTGAGTTGTTGCAAAGTCGCTACGGTGCACAATGTCGATGGGAGACCAAAAGCGAGGTCAATTACCCTTAATTGACCCATCAAAATGTGGACCACTCGAGAATAATCGTAGGATATGAATGAAAGAGGGTGAGCTAAGTGTAACACACCGTAATTACTCAAAAGAAGTGACAAATGAATAGGTGGCAGGATCTAGAATTATTCAAAGTGGGTAGTCATGCATAGAACTTTACACTAGTTGCCTGGCGCACAATACGACCAAACTATGTATACCTCAAACCAAAGTTTCACCTATAGGGATACATGTATGTGTATTATTCCATGGGAGGGGTATATTATATGTGTTATATTAAAACCAACATTGCTAACCTTCATTTGTATAAAGATGCATTTTTATTAACAATCAATTATGTGACACACATTAAAATTTTGTTGTTAAAAGATATTAATGAGTGTGATGGGTTAACGATTAAAACAAAATGTTTTGGGGTTGATGGATGTTACAAGTGGTGTCAGAGCCACATTACAAAGTTGTGGCATATATGGGAAACCGAGTAACATACACATACACACACACACACACATATATTGTGTTCATAGTGAGATCATGATGAGAAGAGGAGCGGGGAGTACAAAACTCATAAGACCAATAGTAGAATCTTTCCCTACATGAATGACAAGATTTAATCCAGAAATGTGGGTTCAACTCAGAGGAGAACATAAAAATTACACTACTATATTTATGGAAACAATTCAATGGCTAATAGATGAGATGGCTCACATGTGTGATGATAATGAGAGGCTTATGCGACACCAGGAACAAATTTTGAATAGCCTCTCTGATCGGAAAAACCATAGGGAATATGTATGAAGCCCTTGTAATGAAGACAAAAATGAGGAGAAAATGCAGGGAGGAAAAAATATCCCAGTGGGGAGCCAAACTCAGATATTGGAAGGGGATAAAGGTGAAAATAATCAAGAATATGATAGTTCCTCAGTCCATAAGAGGAATGAGAAGTAGAAAATAGAGTTCAAATGGAAATTTAAGAAATTTAAGACCCCGACTTTTGATGGGGAAATACAAGAAATTGTTCAATCTTGGTTGATTAATATGAAAAGGTATTTTTAGATTTATGAATATGATGATAACTTGAAGTCCATATTAGCAGTGTACCATATTTAAGGGAAATCCACATTGTGGTGGGAAGAGGTTTGTTATCACACAAAATTTTCTCAAGTTTAAAGAAAGAAATTTCCAAGGTAACCACAAACCAATATTTTAAGTATAGAATCTAGCCAATTTGTACTCAGAGTGGGCTCTCTCTTTGTGATTTAGCTTTGTTTTGTGAGATATTAGGCTAGTTATGGAAGCTTGGGGGGTTTGATTTTGTTTGGTGGTGGAATTCAAGAGAAGATGGTTAGAACAAGGTATTTCAAGCCATTGGGCTATGGAGTCAACTGAGGATGGCTTAACTGGATCAGGTTGATTCAATAAAGGATGGATTCACAGGGAAAGATAGCTAAACAAGAGACAAATGATAGCTTAAAAGGGTGAAATGGTCTTGAAAGGGAGGAAGGGCAATTAATAATCCTTCAACAAAGTTCAAGACGAGGGAAAGTGGGTGCTCATTAACAAAAAGTAATTAAGAATTCTTTGTTAAATGGTCACAGTTATAAACTAAAAGTGGGGAGAAATTAAGAATTCCCTACCTATGATAGCTTCGAAGAAAACATTAAGAATATAAAAGATTTTAAAGACAAAATGAAGTAAAGCTCTTTCTGAAATATATATTTTTTTTATCATTCAGATATGAAACACATATGAATATTTAAACCAGAAAACTGTAAAACACAAGATATAAAATACTTATTTGTTTCTCATTTGGCACAGGTATCTTGTAAAAGTACTTTGCTTTATTACTTTGTCTAACCAACCATAAAATACTTGTTCAATAACACTTATATTCTAAAATAAAGAGTCTACATAAATGTCTAAGAATCCAGACAAAATACTTCAAATGAAGAAGTATTTATACTAATTCTAAACTGAAATATCTTGAAAAAATATTAAGATTGGTTTACAAATATCTGAAACTATTTTACAATAATAGAACTTAAATAAACGACATTCAAAACTAATGAATCTATTTGGAACTATTTCTATGGATTTATGGTGACAAATAAGAGAAAGTCGAATTTGATAGCAAATCTTAGTTGATGATGAGGCATCCCAGTCACTAACTGCATCCTTGCTTTGTGCATTTCGCCCCAGAAATTCTGCAAACTTGCAATCCAATGATATGCTTGTATATCTTAATCCATGATATATATGTAAAAATTGAAAGAGTTTTTTGTATATAAGAAGGTTTTTTAGATAAATCTCTCTCACTTTACCAAAATTCTTCTCCAGTTGTTCACCATATTCTTTGCAAAAAGATGTCAAAAACATGACTTTGCACAAATTGAAAAGTAGGCTGTGAAGACATGCACTTATCTCTGTTTTGGTAATACTTGTGTAAAAAGTGAGATAGGTTTTTGTATATTAGTCTATTAGGAACAAAAAACTCCTCCATTGTTTCAAAATACATCTTGGATTGATAACAATAGTTTCTGCAAAACTATGACGTAAATAGGAAATTTCTAAAGAATGTACCATTTCTGCTCTGATTTCATTTTTTAACCCTAAATTCATTTCAACTTGTTGGGTCCCTATAATACTAGTGATTACCCCATTACTATTGTAGTTATACCCCTTATTAATATTGTTGTGCCCTTATTGACCCCATATTATTATCACTGTGCCCCATAGAATCCCTCTGTTGCTATTTTTGTGGCTTTATATTATTATTGTTAGGTCGGCTGGGTTATATTGTGACTCCTTAGACTCCTATATATAGAAAGGAGGTTTTGTCATTTGAATCATCCAAGAATTGTTCATTTATGTAATGTAAAGGGGGTTGCCCCCTCGAAGAGGCTAAATTCTAAGGCGCTGATCTATCTTTTCTATCTTTTCTTGAGCTGGTTTCATAACATTTGGTATCAGAGGTTTTGGATTCTAGGATTTTGCTGCTCCAAACATGTCATCGTGGCATTTTCGCTATAAACTTTTTCTGCGATGTTTCAGAAGTTGCAAAAAAAACCAATTTGAGAAGAAATTGCGCTGAACCTTGAGTTCGAACTTTAGATCTTTTCGCATTATATTTGCGGAGATATGATCTGAGGAAGTTGGTCTTTTTGCAGACTCCTGAATTACATTCCAAACATGTGACCTGGGGAAAATCGTCATAACTTTCTCTCTGGGGATCGAATTGAAATTTCGTAAGAAGGTACAAAAAGAAGACGGACTGTAGTTTCTTGTATGCATTTTTCAGATCCAAAGGTCAAAACAGTGACTCATGGCACATCACACAAATTTTCTCTACTGAACTAGTCTATAATCAGGTCACTGTGGGAGATTTCAGATAAATCTTCCTTGGAGAATCCAATTGGGTCAGACTTGTGGCATTGGAAAGAGGACACAGAGGGCTACTACAAGTCACAAATTTAGAACTAGGTGATTATAAAGTACATAGATACATCAGAGACAATATCGAGCTCCTACAAAGTGAAAAAAGGTGTGTAAATTTTCTTAAATTTTTGCTTAAGTTTGGTTTGAAAATTTATTTTGAAGGAATTCAAAGGGCTAGTAGAGCATTATTATCAGTAACTGATGCCCCGAGGAAAGAAAATGCAAACACCTAGTAAGGAACCTGAAAGCTCTAGCATGACTCATGAAGAAGAAGAAGAAATGATATATGATATATCAAAATTACAAGAACAAGTGCAACAAGTGTCACTTGCACAAAAAGCAATAGAATCTAAGATGGATGGTTTAAGGAAAGATGTAGAAGCTAAGCTGGATGGTTTAAATAAAGTTGTAGAAGCTAAGATGGATTGTTTAAAGAAAGGCGTAGAAGCTAATATGGATGGCATGGAAGCTAAGGTGAATGGCATGGATGCTAAAATTGATGGCATGGATGATAAGATGGAAGAATTGAAGATAAATATGAATAAGTTGCTACAAGAAATGGTCACTAATGGTGAAAGGGTACTAAAGGAAACTCATGATGAGAACAAAAGAAATGTTAATCATGATTCCATAGACTCTAATGTTGGATCTAAGATTCACCATATTCCAAAAATCGATATGAGGAAGTTTGATGGCAAGGATCCTGCCACATGGATATTACAGATGGAGCAATTCTTTGATCTCAATAATGTGCAAAACACACAAAAGGTACGTATGGCAACTTTATATTTGGAACCAAATCAGTTTGTATGGTATCAATGGCTTTGCTCTCGTAAACAATTTATCACTTGGGCAATTTTTACGGAAGAATTGATAGCACATTATGAGGATACAAAAAGCAACACTTTTTTTAGCCAATTAATAAGTCTCAAACAAAAGGGTTCAATAATGGAGCACATTGAGGAGTTCCAAAAATTGAACATAAGGGTAAAAGATATTCCAGAGGAGCATAGAATTGATGTGTTCATAGGGTCTTTAAAGGATAATATCCAACATGATGTTCACCTTTGGGAACCTGATTCATTAGAGAAGGCATTCAGGTTAGCAAGAAAAATGGAAAGCAAAATTATGGCAACCAGGAAGCATACCACTCACAACTATAAAGACGGAAGTGTTGTTTCCCCTAGTCTTCCACAACCTATAAGGTTGACACCACAACAATTGGAAGAAAAAAGAGCAAAAGGGCTTTGTTACAGTTGTGATAGAAAATACACTAAAGGTCATAAGTGTGCTGAGAAGAAATTATTCTACATAGATTGTGAAGAGGAAGAAGAAAAGGAGCAAGAAAGGTCAAAAGAAGAGGATATACTCCAGGAACAAAGCCTAGATGAAGAACAAATAAATCTGACCATATCTTGTAATGCATTGGCGGGAATTACCACTCCTCAAACCATCAAGATAGAAGGACAAATCAAGAAGAAAAATGTAATAGTGTTGATTGATTCAGGAAGCACCCACAATTTTATTCATTGTAAGGTAGCAAAAGAATTGAATTGCTTCCTATATCCAACACCAGAGTGTCAAGTGATGATTGCAAATGGAGGAAGAATAAATTGCTCTGGAAAGTGCCATAATATCAAGCTATCCATGGGAGAATATGTATTGACTATCCCAATGCTTTCCATTCCAATGGGAGGTTCTGATTTTGTACTAGGAGTCTAATGACTACAATCCTTGGGTACAATAGATTTTAATTTTCAAGAACCTTTCATCAAATTTTCTATGGAAGGAAAGGAAGTTGATTAAGGGGTATTGCAGGGAAACCAGGAAAGATAATCAGCTCTAATGGTATGACAAAGCTTCTAAAAAAGGAGAAAAGAGGTGTAATTGCACAATTATGTTTGCTAGATGTTTCGACATTGTAATCATCTATTTCTCTATATCTCCAAAGAGTCCTGGACAATCATTCCAAAGTATTTGAGACTCCCAAAGGTCTCCCACCTATGGATGATCATGATCATGCTATTCATCTGATTCCAGGAAGTGTTCCTCCAAACATCAGAACGTACAGATATCCTTATGTCCAAAATAGTGAAATTGAACATATGGTTGCAGAAATGCTAGAGGCTGGTATAATTCAACTGAGTCAAAGTTCTTTCTCTGCTCCAGTAGTATTGGTGCACAAGAAGGATGGATCATGGCGCATGTGTCTGGATTATAGGGAGCTCAACAAGCTCACTATTAAAGATAAGTTCCTCATTCCTGTCATTGATGAATTATTGGAAGAATTGCATGGATCAATTTACTTCACCCAGTTGGATCTTCGTTCAGGATATCATCAAATCAGAATGAAGACTGAAGACATTCCGAAAACAACATTTAGAACTCATGAGGGTCATTATGAATTTTTGGTCATGCCTTTTGGCCTTACCAATGCACCTTCAACATTTCAAGGTTTTATGAATTCAATTTTCAAACCATTCCTTAGAAAATTTGTGTTAGTATTTTTTGATGATATACTAATCTACAACAAGTCTTGGAAGGATCATGTTGAACATGTTGACAAGGTGCTACAACTATTGGAAGAGAAACAATTATATGCAAAAAATCCAAATTTTTCTTTGGAGTCCAGGAGGTGGAATATCTGGGTCATATTGTATCTCATGAAGGAGTTAAGGTAGACCCTAGAAAAATTAAAGCCATTAAGGAATGGAGAATCCCCACATCCATAAAGCATCTGCGAGGATTTCTCAGGTTGACAGGGTATTATCCCAAGTTTGTTAAGAATTATGCGAGAATAGCAACACTTCTAACAACATTATTGAAGAAAGATGCATTTTCATGGACTCCGGAAGCAACAAAAGGACTTTGAACATCTTAAAGAGGCATTGTGCCAAGCAACGGTCTTAGCTACACCGGACTTCACAAAAACCTTTATTGTGGAATGTGATGCTTTAGGAAATGGAATTGGTGTTGTTCTAATGCAAGATGAAAGACCCATTGCTTTTGAAAGTCGTCCAATCAAGGGAAAGTTTTTAAGCAAAGCTATTTATGAGAAGGAAATGTTGGCAATACTCCATGCACTTAAGAAATGGCGACCCTACCTAATGGGAAGACACTTCAAGGTAAAACGGATCATGATAGCCTTAAATACTTTTTAGAACAAAGATTATCCTCTGAAGAGCAACAAAAGTGGGTCACAAAGATGTTGGGTTATGACTTTGAAATCATCTACAAAAAAGGGAAGCAAAATGTGGTGGCAGATGCACTCTCAAGAAAGGATGAGGATGTGGAAGCATTGTTGTGTGCCATTTCTATTATCCAACCAGATTGGATAAATGAAGCAAGGGAGGAATGGAAGAATGAAGAAGAAGTATGGTCACTTATTCGAAAGTTACAACAAGATTCCAGTATGTCTGATACATTTAGCTGGAAAAATGATTTGTTACGGTACAAAGATTGCTTATACCTCTATAAGAATTCCTAGCTAAAACAAAAGATTCTTATGGAATTGTACACTTCTCCCTTAGGAGGGCACTCAGGATTTTTAAAAACTTACCACAGGGTTAAGAAGGAATTTTTTTTGGATGGCCTTAAATCATATATTCAAAAGTTTGTGTTGGAATGTTTGGTTTTCCAACAAAATAAAGTTGAAACAATTAAGACACTGGGTCTATTACAACCTTTATCCATTCCAAGCCAACGTTGGGAGGAGGTTTCAATGGATTTTATCACAGGTTTACCCAAGTCTGAGGGAATGAGTGTCATCATGGTGGTAGTTGAAAGAATTACCAAGTATGCACACTTTTGTGCATTATAACATCCATTTAAAGCCAATACAGTTCCTGTTTCATTTATGGAAACAATTCAAAAGATACATGGAAACCCAAAGATTATTGTAAGTGACAGAGATCCCATTTTCACTAGAAATTTTTGGACAGAATTATTTTCTTGTCTTGGTACTCAGTTAGCTCATAGCTCATCTTATCATCCTCAATCTGATGGGAAAACTGAGATAGTAAACAAATGTTTGGAAGGATATCTTCGTTGCTTTGTATATGATAAACAAACACAATGGGTCAAATGGTTGCCTCTGGCTGAATGGTGGTATAACACTTCCTTCCATACAACAACAAAAATGACCCCATTTATGGCACTTTATGGGTATCAACCACCATCCATCGCATCATATTTAAGAGAAAATTATAAGGTTCAGGTAGTCGAACATCACATCGAACATCAACAACAAGTCCTCCAACTCTTAAAGGATAACCTCATGTTGGCACAGAATAGAATGAAACAACAGGCAGATCAACATCGTAGTGAAAGAGGATTTCATGTAGGTGATTGGGTATTCCTACGGCTACAACCATATAAGCAAATGTACCTCAAGAAAGATAAGAAGGATAATAAATTATCACCAAAGTATTATGGTCTGTACAAGGTGTTGCAAAAGATTGGTACTATGGCATACAAATTGGAGATTCTTGCAGCTTATCGATTGCACCCAGTTTTCCATGTTTCATGTTTAAAGAAGGTTATAGGTGACAAGCTCCCAGTTCAAACAATATTGCCAGAACTTGACGAGGAAGAAAAAATTATATTGGAACTAGAAGCAGTCACAGAAACAAGAACTCGACATCTACGGAATCGATCAATTTCGGAGTATATTATCAAGTGGAAGAACTTATCCCCTTTAGATTCCACATGGGAGGATGAGAATTTTATGCAAAAGTATCCAGAACTACTCAAGCGTTGAGGACAACGCTTTTTTGAAGGAGAGGTGCATGTTGGGTCCCTATAATAATAGAGATTACCCGATTACTATTGTAGTTATACCCCTTATTAATATTGTTGTGCCCCTATTGTCCTGATATTGTTATTGTTGTGCCCCATAGAATCCCTCTATTGTTATTTTTGTGGCTTTATATTATTATTGTTTGGTCGGCTGGGTTATATTATGACTCCTTAGACTCCTATATATAGAAAGGAGGTTTTTTCATTTGAATCATCCGAGAATTGTTCATTTATGTAATGTAAAGAAGGTTGCCCCCTCGAAGAGGCTAAATTCTAAGGCGTTGATCTATCTTTTCTATCTTTTCTTGCGCTGGTTTCATAACACAACTGTTTTTCACTTTTACTTTGGATAAACTTCCTTGTAGTTGGTGAAAGTGTTTTCATCTTTGTTTAACCCTTAATGTCTTCATGTTTACTTTTACTGTTTACTTTTTACTTTTACCGCTCTATTTTTTCATCTGTCTTCACTTTGACATGAATTTGTATGCTCTACTTTGTAATTGTCTTCCGTGTTGTTTATCTTCATGCTAGCTGATTTACTTGACTTGGTCTTCGATTTGATACTCTTTAATCCTAATACACTTTGACTATTCTTTACTGTGTCATTTTACCTTCCATCTCTATTTGAATAGATTTGATAACAATCTCAGAGTAAACAGGTCCTATGACTAGTATTAAGACAGTTTATCCAAGGCTGCCTTCTTTTGATTACCTATTATGGAGCGACTGGTAATGGTGTACTGGTTGACTTGGAAGCACACTATGGAGTAGAGCGTCGGGCAACAACTTTTAGGGTGGTTGATGGTTTTGGGTACGAGTTGGTCATTTTGTACGTATTGGTTGCATGCATGAGCTTTTTAGAATAAGGATGAAAAATGGATTAACTTTGATTTTATGCAAAGTCAAAGTTTTTGTCGGGTTTCATGACATGGATGGGTTACGTCAGCAGGGGTGACTTGAAATTTTGTCGTTAGCAGGAGGCAGTAAGCGGGTTTCATTTCACTGCTTATGGAGCGTAACTGGTATTTGGGTGGAGCCGCGTGATTCCATACGTTGCTTAACACGTAGCATCGACATTGTTCAAAAAACAACTCACATCAAGTGCTAAAGGTCGACAAAAAGGCCCGCGCGATATGAGCTAGGGTCGTCGGATCCAAAGGGTCTAATCGGATGGTTGTCGGGGCAATGACATGACTGATGTATAATAGGGGTAGGTCTGATATTAATTAAAAGACTTAATCATATCGGGGGCGATTTGACTAGTCATTGAGTTATTAATTGGTCCTGGTGACTAATTAATCCTCATTTGACATGGTGGGTCGGGGTTCTTAATTAGTTACGGTTTAACTAATTAATCCCAATTATCAGTGTTACTATGGTTATTTTGCAACCAAGCGTGGGGTATATAATTTATTGGGTTTTTAATAATAATACGGGTAATGGGTGTTTTATTTTGGGGAGTTAAATAATACAAGTTAAAAGTTAATATGACTTTGTGGAAATTCAACATGCACTAAGATAAAACGTTTCCAAAAGTGTATTTCATCATATAACATTTATAACTTAGGCTAAACAAATATGAGGGTTTTGAGATATGGAAATGTTTTTAATTTTCCTAAGTAAAATAGGGATTTTACTTAGGAAAATCTTTTAAAGGGGATATGTAAATATTGATGAAAGGGACTTAAGTACTTTAGGCATTCCAAATTATTGGGCCGAGGGTTCGGTCCCTCCAAAAGTCAGAGAAATTCTTTGAACCCCTCTAATTTGTTGTAGATACCTTTAGCACTTAGGGGAAATTAGTGAAAATTTAGGGGAAATGAGTAGGGAAGTTAATTATTTTGACTTTTTTTGCTTGATGTGCCTTCCATGTGATACATGCCCTTGTCTAGTGATGAAAGTAACAATATTTAAGCATTATTCTTAACCATTTGATCACACCTCTATTCTGCAACCATCATCTACTTCCTAGCATTTTCACTTCTTTATTACGGTGCACTTCGACTGGCAAATCCTTTTATCACTTTCTTTTCTTTTACGTAGTGATATTTATCTAAATCTACACTTATTACATCCAAGGGCTCAGATTAAACTGTTGAGCTCCTTTTATTCACTCTACCTATCTACTTATTTGCCAAGATTAAACTTTTTGGTCAGATCTTTATTCTCTATTTCTACAACATGAAATTGAAAATATGAACTACTTAAGCTTAAACTATTTGACTATTCAGGAATTGTGGCATGGGTGACAAGCTGCACACAATTTTTTATTATACAAAATTTAAAAAGTAGTAGCATTTAGACTTGCACACTTTCTTGGTCTTTTCTTTTTGTTGGGGTTCATTTTTTCTGACCTTTTCTTTATTCTTTTTGTCCTTTTATTCTTTTTCTAGGACATACCCTCTTTACATTTTTTAATTTTTTGATTTTTTACAAATATGGAAAACATTTGCAGAAGAAAAGGTATGTACATATTTCATAACGATATATGACACCTATTGGTATAGGAACCTAACAAGGTCAAAGTTTTCCATGCAAATGATCAGCAGAGGAT
The DNA here is from genome assembly GCA_031772625.1 of Pinus tabuliformis. Taxonomy (NCBI): domain Eukaryota; kingdom Viridiplantae; phylum Streptophyta; class Pinopsida; order Pinales; family Pinaceae; genus Pinus; species Pinus tabuliformis. Next base: position 623,473,242 of record CM062816.1, read on the forward strand.
CACTTGGTGAGAATTTCATAAGTATTATAAAGAAAAGTACATGACTCATCGATTTTACCTTAACAAGGAAAAGAAGTTCCCTAATCTCTAATTGGGAAAAATTTTTGTGGATGAATTTGTGACGAAGTTCACATCCTTGTTGAGATATGTACCTTAGATATGTGAGGAAAAGGCCAAAGTGCAGTTTTTTCTAAGCATCCTACCAACATTTATGAAAGATCATTTGGAGTTTGATAATCCTAAAACTATGGACAAGGCCATTTGGAAATCAAGGATCTACTACCATATGATGAAATATAAAGGGGAAGATGTAATAAGTTTCCTTAATAAGAAGCTGCCAAAAACCTCCCAAATTATTAAAAACTCAAAACATTGAAATGTCAAAAACTAGAATAAGAATTAGTACAATAGACCTTGGAAGAATAAAAAAAAAAAATCAGATCTCAAAATGAACCAAAAAAAGTTGAAGTATCCAGTAAGCCACAATTTAGCCAAGCACGGTGACCTCCATTACAGTGTCAGGGATACGGGGAACCTCATTATTCTAAAAATTTATGCCACTGATCTACAACACAGTAGACTACCAATATTTAGGAGGCTTCCATAGTTGGTTATGTAGCTAGATGTATGCCTAAAATTAACACTACTTTGGAGTATCATCATGTACAATACCAACCTACCATGATTGAATTTGAAGGTAATATTTATAATCATGTTGTTTCTATTCTAATTGATCCAAGAGAAAGATTAAGTTACATCAGTCCTAAGATAATTGAAAAGTGTCATTTGCAGAGATAAATTTAGAAATCCCTGATCGGTGCAGTTAGCTACTGGGCCACAAAGAACAATGTCAACTAAGGTAGATAATTGTGTTATTGAGATAACATGCAATCAAATTAGTATAAATTTGAATGTACAACCCATAGGGTCTTATGATGTCTTAATTGGTATGGATTGGCTAGAAAGACACTTGTACTATTAAACTGCAAAAATAAAATTATTAGTTATCTCACCGAGGAGGGCGTTAGATATGAGATTCAAGGAGTAATAATATGTATTAGATTGTGAACAATTACTACCTCTCAGTTAGGAAAATGTATTTGGAATGGTTGTCAAATTTATGCCGCTCAGGTAGGATATACCAATTTAAGATATAAGACAACCACCATAGAGAATTTACTAGTTATTCAAGATTTTACTTATGTGTTTTCAGAGGAAATTCCAGGGCTACCTCCCAAGCGAGACATAGACTTTAACATAGGGTTAATTCCAATGGATGCACCTATGTCTAAGACCCATTATCAAATGAGCATACTTGAGCTAACCAAATTAAAGATGCAGGTACAAGAATTTCTCGATAGAGGCTATATTCATCCAAATTTATCACATTGGGGATTCCATATCTTGTTTGTAAGGAAAAAGGATTGTTCTACGAGACTCTGAATTTGTTACAAAAAACTCAACAAATTAGCCATTAAAAACAAATATCCAATTCCAAGGATTGATGACTTGTTTGACCAAGTCAAAGGTGCCACGCTATTCTCTAAAATTGTCCTTTGATCTTGTTATCATTAGATAAGGATTAAGGAAGAATACATTTCTAAAACAACCTTTAGAACTCGATATGTTCATTACGAGTTTGTGATTTTACCCTTTGGGATTACCTATGCACTAGCAACTTTCATGAGTCTTATGAATGATATTTTCCATCCTTACCTTAATAAATTTGTCCTCATTTCTATTGATGATACTCTAATATATTCTAGGAATCTAGAAGAACATAAGAAACATTTGCAAATAGTTTTGCAAATGCTGCAGGAACAAGAACTATATGCCAAATACAATAAATGTGACTTTTATAAAGATCAAATACAATACTTAGGACATATAATTTTTGTAGAGGGGATAGTTGTTGATCCAGAGAAAATCAAAACTATTATGGAGTGGACTTTTCCCATTAATGTTTTTGACATTCAATAATTTATGGGACTAGTAGGATACTACTACCACATTATTGAGGCATTCTCTAGAGTACTGTATCCTATAAATTATCTACATAAGAAAGGAAACACCTTTAAATGGACCAATGAATGTTAGTGTAGCTTTGAATAATTGAAACATTTGTTGACCTCAGCCCCAGTACAAAATATTGCATAACGAGAAAAAGAGTTTGTTGTATGCTCTAATGCATGCCAACAAGGAGTTAGAGGAGTATTAATTCAAAGGCAAGGGAATTTCCTATGAATATCGAAAGTTAAAAGAGCATGAAAAATATATTTTTCATATGATTTGGTGTTAACCGTAGTAGTACATGCTTTGAAGGTATGGAGAAATTACTTGTTGGGTAAATGGTTTGTATTGATGACTTACCATAGTAGTTTGACCATTTTTCTTAAGAAACCTAAGCTTAATGCACAACAAGTTAGATGGGCAACCTTTTTACGTGAATTTGATTTTAATATTGAACTTCTAAAAGAAAGAGAGAATCGTGTAGTGGATGCACTAAGTAAGAAGTCACATTACATGTACAAAATCTCCTACAACATTGTAGAGTTCAATTTCTCAAGTAAAATTAAAGAACTTGTGGTTAAAGACCTAGAATACATGTTTTTATGGCAACAAACCAACAAGAAAATGATTCTAAAATCTGAATTGAATTTGGCATAAATGAAGACAATTTACTCACTTTTAGGGGAGGAGTATATGTTCCAAATCATTACACTATTAAGCAGTTAATATTGGATGAATTCCATAGGAGCACTTATACAGCTCACCCTAGATATCACAAATTATTTGTGCTATAAGAAAAGATTCTTCTTGGATAGGGATGAGAAGGGACATCACTAAATATTTAGAAAAATTCTTATAGTGTAAGAAACTTAAGGCTCAGCACCAACACCTAGCTGGTTTTCTCCACTCACTACCCAATCTAGAGTGCAGATGGAAAGTTATTACGTTATATTTTATTACTAGTTTTCTTAAAATAAAGAGACGCAATGACTCAATCATGGCAGTAGTAGATAAAATTTGCAAGGAAGGTCAGTTGATCCTTGTTAAAACCACATAGGAAATTGCCCAAATAGTACACATACTTATGTTGGAAATATTTAGACTTCACAGGATGCCTAAGGTTATGATTTTTGATAGGGATGTAAAGTTCACATCAACATTTTGGAGAACACTAGTCACCGATTTAGGTAGATAGGTTTAATTCAACACCATATACCACCCATGGACAGATGGGCAGACTGAGCGAGTAAACCAAGTGCTACAAGATATGTTAAGATTGTATGTAATGCAACAACCAAGTGAGTGGGAGGAATACCTTCACCTAGTTTAATTCACTTATAACAACAATTATCATGAATCATTAAATATGAGCCCTTTTGAATTTTTATATGGAAGAAGATGTAGAACACCAGTTTATTGGAATAAACTTGAAGATAAAATACTTATAGTACGTGATATGTTTGAAGAAATGGAGCAAACTGTAAAAAAGGTTCGAAATAATTTGAAAGTTTTCCAAGATAGACAAAAGGTGTACACAGGAAAGAAAAGGACTTAAAAGGAATACCAAGCCAAAGACCATGTTTATGTCCAAGTAAAATCCAAGAGGAGAAAACTACAATGGGGTGGATGTGAAAGGTGATCCCATCGATATTGTGGAACCTTTCAAATCTTGGAAAGAGTTGGGCTCGTTGCCCATTAGCTTTCATTACCTAGACATATGCCATTCCATAACGTGTTTCATGTCTCTTTATTAAAGAAATATCTGTATGACTCTAGACATATCATTTAATTATTGATTTTATTATGTCAATCATGCCAAAAAAATACTAATGATAGTTATGTGATGTGGAAGAGGTTGAACTAGACAGAGAGTTTATGGTAGAGCCCCTACATATTCTCAATTGAAGAAAAAAAATTATGAAGGTGAGATATCACCCAAGTTAAGGTGTAGTGGAGGGACTTCTTCCCAAAAGAGGCCACTTGGGAGGATGAAAGATTTTTGTGAGAAGCCTACATTGACCTGTTCCAATAGAAAGAACTAATACCGAGTAAAGTGTTTCACACAAGCGGGGTAGAGATGTAACACCTACTTGAACCGTGTAAATATTTGTCATTTACTTTTACTGTGCAAGATTTGGTAAACTCTAGACTGGGAAAAACTAAGGAACAAGGGAACCTTAAATGTTAAAAATATTTTTATTATTTTCTTTTAAAGACATATAAATAAAATTTATTATGCTACGTCACAGAATTGCGAGAGAAGATAATAAAATGAAAGTATTTAAATTTACAATAAGTTGAGAAAGTTATTTCCTCTTCCCTTAGAGATTAAAACATTGCAATTTTGGAAAAATCCAAAAAAAAGAGAGAGAGACTTGAGGCAAGAAAGATGAGAGAAGGAATCCTTGAGTAGGGCACTGCTAAGGAAAAGTTGAAAATTGCTAAGGGTGTTGTTGAGCTAGACAGTAGAAAGTGGAAGCCCTGAAGCTTAATGTTCTTAAATGGACTGGGAATCCTATGGTCTAAGGAAAAAATATTGTCTGTAAGAAACCCTAAAAAACTAAAGAGGCTTATGTGGAGAATTGGACATAATTTTCAATTTGACATTTCGATGGAGGAGTCTTCTTTCAGGGTGAATTCCCTAAAAGGATAAATTATGAAAATAAGTATCTTGTGATTTTAGATAGGTTATCATTTTTTTTAAAGAAATAAGGTTGGTTCATAATGACTTATTATTACTCTAAAAGAATGTTGGTGTTTATTAACTTATCTTCATTTTGTTCTGAAGAATGAATGTTAGAGTTCAATCTTGCTATGTTAAGAGGAAACAAAAAGGATATTGTTACATGATGAATTGTTAATGGTATATACATTCTTCTTGTGTTAAACCAAATGGTATGATAATTTATCAAATAGATGTTAGTTTACTCCCTTATGCTAAGGAAAGAGGGGAAGTAATCAAGGAATTGTCGACCCTACTAGTAAAAATAGTTGATGAATCGTTGTACAACAAACAACTCAACAGAATCAGGGTGAGGAATCTGGAAAAGAAGCTAATCATTTTAAGTATTTCAGGAAATAAAAGATATGGAATTGGAACAAGCAAAGTGAGCATTTGAACAATGTTAGGATTAAGAACGTATGAGATAGATAAGTTGGTGATAGTAAAATATTCCTTGGTGGAAGAAAGTTACATCTCCTTCCAGAACCAATGGCCCCAAATGAAGAGAAGTTCCTCTCCCTAAGCTTAATAACTACCCAAAGTACTAATTTTTTGGTGAGACAAATCTAGATGAAGGGAAAGTTCCGTCCACTGTATGGTACGTGTAGTGGTATTATGAAAGTAAGTATAAGTGGATTAAACATAACACTCATTATTAAATAACAAGAAAGAAAGACATTAAGAATGACCATACATACATATAACACTGAGAGAAATTTCAACAGAAACGTTTAGCATAAACCCTAACAAAACACTAGTTAAAAAATTACTATAATTAGGAGCATTACACGCCAATAATTAATTAAGATAAATCAATAGAGCTCATTTATATATGCATGCATAAAGAACATAGTCGAACCTCACAATCACTAAAGGAAACCTTTTGAGCTAACCATAAGTAAAACAAAGAAAAGAAACAAATTATTATTCGTATAAAATGTTTTAGAAGACATTTATCCACATTCCTACCATTATGATATAAATCCCCAAGTATGGGGTTACCACTATGGAACTTTGAGTATAAATATCTTTTTATATATCTTTGTTCACAAGAATCCCTTGAAATCTAGTGCATACATAGGAGTAATTTTGAAAACCTCAAGCAATGCACCAACCCTCCAAGGGTTTTCATGTTAAATGTAAAACGTAGTCTATCTTGGCATTACAACCATGAATAGGGAAAGCAAATTAAACAAAGAGCAAAGATTGCGGCCTTAAATTTCTAAAACCATTTGAGCTATAGGTGTAAAAGATTCGTGTACCTCGAATATGAATAAACCCTATGTAAGATAATCTACTTACCTAATTTCTTAGGTGAACCATCAGAAATAATAGAAAAATCAAACTAGGGTTTGAACCCTCTCACCTGCATGGAATCTACCAACAAAGTAAACGTTAAATATTTTTTTGGAATCCTATAACCCTTTGACTGAGGACATAAATATTAATAAGCGTAGGAAACATATAATTAGAAGGAAAAAAAAATATGTATGTGGAAGGTAGAAACATTGTAATGATGCCGTGAGCTAATGAACCCTTGTATGAGGAATAGTCTGAAGTTTTGAATTAAAGGATTTTCTCATAGAACACTGGCGAAAAATATTTTTAAACTCTATCCTTACCTAACAGAATAAAACCCCACCATGCTATGAAGCAGTGGCCTATCTAGCCTCTATGCCAACAGGATACCTACGGCAACCGTAAATACCCACGAGAATTATATATATGTGTAGACTGTAGAAATGATAGAGAACGAATTTATCCTTATTTTCCAACAAAATCGCAATAGGAAACCCCCAATAAGTGACCTCAGTGAGGTGGAGCTGTTGTAGATTCACTACGGTGGACAAGAAAAGTGACAATGTTAATGGGAGACCGAAACTGACAGTGGTCACCCTTACCGGATCCATCAAAATGTTGAAAGACCGATCAAAACCCTAATATATGTACGACAAAGGGTGATCCAAGTGTACCACATCATAATTACTGAAAATAAGTGAAAGTGCATAGGTGGTAAGATGTAAAATTATCCAAAGTGGGTAGTCATGCATAAACCTTACACTAGTTACCTAGTGCGCCATATGACCGAACCCTCTATATATACCTCAAACCAAGGTTCTACCTCTAGGGATTAAGGGATGTATATTATTCCATGGGAGCGGTATATTATATGCATTATATTAAAACTGACATCACTAACCTTCATTTGTATAAAAATGTGTTTTTATTAACAATCAATTATGTGATACACATTAAAATTTTGTTGTTAAAAGATATTAATGACTGTGAAGAGTTACGATTAAAAAATAAATAAAAAATTGGGATTGATGGATGTTACAAAAATTATACATAAAAATAATAGATAAATATTTAATTTAAAACATTAATTTTATTTTTATATATTATTATTTATTTGGTTAATAATTAAAATGTATTTAAAAGTAGTTAATATTTTTAAATAGTTTTTTTTAAAAGCTTAAAAAGAATGATTGCATTTGTTTAATTATCTTTGTGGGAATTTGTTGATAAAATTAGTGGTAAACCAAGGAACTAATAATTACATTATTGTAATGCCTCATTTTTATTTTAATTCTATGATAGATATTCTACTAGAATGACCTTATTGTCTAAGCACATTGATTTGACAATGACCCAGTTTTGTGTTGTTGTTGGTAGTGGTCTTTAACATACATGGGGAGGTTAGATGTTGATTGACTATTTATCTTATTATGATACTTTTAAATACTTTATTATATAACATGTTATTCATTGGATTATATAAAATGAATAATAATAATTATGTGTTGAATTAAATAATCTTCATACATAGTAAATTCTACTTATTGCTAATAGTTTGCATGAGGGTGAAAGGAAGTTATGAAGATGCATTAATGAAAAAATGATAATTAGTTTTTTCTTTAGTCAAGACTATTATTATTTTCTAAATATGAAATTTTTATTTATTAACATGTTTAATAAAATTATTGATGAAATGAAATAGTGGATAAAGACACGACGATCATGCTTATTGAACGAATCACATATAAGTAATTGGGTTATATGGAGGATTTAAGAAAAATTATGAAGGGGTAGGTTGGTGTCTCTATCTCCACCTTCTAACACTCAAAACATGATTTAAGTGTGAGACTTTTTATTTTGAATTTTCATGATGTTGTAAATATATATTAAGACTTAGTCATTCAGAATAAATAATTGAAAGGCATGCATTGAGGTGAAATCCTTAATCCTCAATAGTAATTCATTCCTATGCATCGATGACTTGACAACTTAATCATTATCTCCATTGTTATGTCATTGTTTCCCTTAACTAATCATAATACATGAAATATACAATAATAATGGCACCATTGGAATTATACTAGATGATAAATGAATGACACAATTAACTTGGAATCCTCATTATCCTTAGATAAAATGTCATTGGTCTTAAATTTTCTTTGAAAAATCTTTTTATCAAATTATATCAACATGAAGCTAATACAAAATAACAATACCACTTAAGTATAAGTAAAATTATTTAAACATTATAGGTAAAGAATGAAATTATATCAACATGAAGATTATATGAAATAATAACACCACTTAGGTAATATAAGCTTTATAAGGAAAATTATTTAAACATTATAGGTAAAAAATTAATTATACTATTGTGTTAACAAACTTAACTAAAAACTGATTTATTTTAAAATTTTAAACAATTATTGCACATATATAAAATCTCAATTGAAACAACTATTTAACTTTAAAAAAATTTGAAATAAGGAAATTAACTCTTATGCGATAACTTCTAATATGAAGAATTTGCATTAAATTAAATTGATTATTTATTTGAAAATATTAAATTCATCAATCCTCTGGTGATAAAGGAAAAATTGTAATTAGAATTTGAATATAGAGAAGAATGAGAGGGAAGTTAAATACAAGTGATGAGAATGAACAATTAACTAAAATTTAAGTCATATATTGAGCATTAATTGAAAAACTTCAAGGATATTTAGGAAACAACTATGAAAAAATAGAAATCAAGTTATGGTGAGTAAAATAAATATTTTGAATTAAATAAAAAGTGAAATTACAAAAGTACATTTTTATAAAAATAAAAAATGTGATTTCCAAAATGGTTGAATCTAATTATGGAAAGAGAGGAGTTTTTCACTATTGGGAAACTTTAAATTTTGGTGAAGGTGTATCCATAAAATTCATGGGACACCTTGAGGTAGTGGTCAAACATGTTCTTAAACACAAAAAAATAATATTAAAAATGATTTTGTTACATGTGCATACATAAGTGGATCAAAGTCCATCCCATGTTTTTCTTTTCTTCAACCCCATTAGGTGTGGAAGAAGATGAATAACTGACTTGCATTGAGGAACAACTATGCAACAAACTAAATCCCACACTTCTAGTTAATTTATCCATTAACTAAATCCCGCACTTCTATTTCACATGAAATTTACTAGTACCATGTCGTAATATCTTGCATATTTGGCACAAAAGACATTAAATTTTGTCATTAGTCTAGTTTCCAATTTGGAAGACTATGGAAAATCGATTTTGATATCATGTAGTCCCATATTATTTTCATACAAAGAATTTTATTTACAAAATAAAACGACGCATGTGATGATAAATATTGATAAATATTAATTGATGAAGAATTTAGGAAAGTCCTAATATTACATTAAAGAACAAGGTCCATCAACTAAATATATTGTTAAATTAGGTCTATATTTAGTAAAAAATGACTGAAAAACTCAAATTATATTATTTCATAAGGTATGTATGTGTACACATACACTAACATAATTTTACATTCAAAGATTACTCTAGTATATAGAGTTTCTCAAATCTATCTAGTTTCTAATTTAGGAGTAGAGTTTGAGAGAATTTCTCAACCATCACAAACCAACATCTCAGATATAGGAGGCATTAAATACAATCCCACCCTTAATCCTTACATTACATAAAATTATTGAAACCACCCATAAACAAAAAAATACACAATTATTTTTTAAATGGTTTACGAGTTCCAAATCAACATGGGCTCCATCAAGTTGACTGGTAACTCTTGTAAAGGTGTAGTCAAGAACTTGGATTCCCATGTTACACTCCTGAACTCCCGAGTCATGGATCTCCTAAAGTCAATTACTAAGCAACCTCCTACATTGTTTCATAACCTCACTCGAATACCACTCTCACATCTTCATGAATGAGGGATCCTTCCCTGCAGTTGGCAGGAAAATTTCCCTATGGTAAGGGTTGAAAACCTCAACAAAGCATAACAAGATAATCAACAAAGAGAATTCAAGCAATAATTCCAAACATATGAAAAGCTAAACATTGATTTGGAAACATACTAGGAGGTCTTACGTTTGATAATGTTCTCGTAAGGTCTAAACCCTTTTCTTCCTCTAGAATGAGTAGGCCTACAAGTCAATTCACAAAAGAATATATATGATAGATAATTCAATGTGCATAGAGAAAAGATATGTTAGATCATCATATATAAGCATATAAATTACTATTCATGAGATAAGAACATATCAAGAACAAGACACATGTTTCTATATTGATTAAAAATAATAGGTACAAGAAAGGTACAACTTGATCGAAGTGAAATCACTGATGAAGCCCTTAGTCGGATCCGTCCAGCCCGAGCCACATAGAAATCCTATCTAACAAGCACAAGGAGATTCTATAAAGATGATGAACGTCTCTGCAACATAAACCAGGGTTTCCATAGAGACTGAGAGTGCAAGAGGCATGCTAAAATCAGACTTGATCTGGGAGAAAAATGGGTATAATGTTGATAGCTCTTATCTTATGTTTTTTAGGATTGTCCAGGGGGTGTATATATACCACCTAAAATTATTTAATTCAGTTGTGGCACGGGTTCCTATAACTGGGCTCTAAGTAAAACCTGTGAACCCTAACCAAAAGATAGTATTTTATTTTATTTTTTCATATTTGAAAAGGTATATGTGGCTATAGTGTTATAGGACCCACATATGTATGTGTTTTAGTGTCAGTAGAGTCACGTATGGAACTTGATTTTTTTTTTTTAATATGAGATCAAGTTTTCATGGGAAGAGGGTTTCCCAAGGCCATAAAAGAGCATCACGTCTGCAAGAGTGCTAAATGATGCTATAACAGATGCCCCCTAATAAATGAGGTCAGAATGGGTACATGATGGCCAAAATATATTGAGTATAGAGAGAGGAGTCATCCTAAAACCCGGGAGGAGATCACCAAATTCAACCTCATTGAATACTTGTGAAAGGAGTCAGAAAGAAAAATCATGTCTGAAGAAGGTATAACCATGCTCAGAAGTAGTAAATTGTGTCAACATATTATGTATAAATCAGATCCAAAATGTATACATAAGTGAACAGAAGGAGTTGTAGAATACATAATGTATCATCAGATCATATCCACAAAAGAACACATCGGAGCTATGTCTCAATTTCACATATAGAAGAATATCTGAAAAATGATGCTAAAATACTATATGATCAATGATGTTGCATAACTAATCCTCATAAAAGTGCCAAGTCATCGAGGTGGAATAGTGGTACTGTAAAAAATTGAGTGACAACATATAAGATGTTGCTATAAAGGACTGCAACATATAAAGGTGGGAGGTGTCACTGGCAAAAAATTGAAGGATATTTCAAGTGAACCAAAATGCTGAGACAACTTGAGCTCTTCACCAACCACAGATACATTTACACACTATGGGAATAAATGAGTTGAGGTCGACCATGTCAGAAATCATTTGATTACTGGTCATTCATGTATATAGTTAACAAATGGGATGAAAATCACCAATAATGATAATGAGTGTCAAGGTATCCCAGTATAATCTAACAAGTGCAAATAAATGTGTTGAAGTCAAGCACATGAAATTATCTATCAATAATGAGACATTTATGTATTCTCATTGTTGATAGCGAAGGAGTCTACCACTAATGAGTGCAAACCCTAAGGTACTAAAAAAGTATTGTATACCTTCTTCCCATAGAAATGAGTTGTAGTCGATGGGAAAATAGCCACTGGAAGGAAGGAATTAAGGCATCCCACATCAACCAGCACGAGTGTGACCGAAAGGCCAATAATTTGGAAGAACTCAGATGAAGTGATATGAAGTAACCATTCCAATGTACATTTCTATCATACAGAAGATGTGGCTAGTGCACGGCAAAAAAAATCTAAACCAACCAATAATTAAAGTTGACATAGAGGCGAGGAATCCACTAACAGGGTCAAATGGAAACCAAAGTATTGCATGAATCCCAATGTGCTATAACGGAAGATGACGTCGAACAAAAGGGAAACTACTTAGTCAAATTCCCATGATACTGATCAATGTTGAGCACATGGTCACCTATCAATGATGTAAATAGGTCCAGGGTGTGACTCTAGGTCTAATCTCGGAGCAATTTGTTAGAGTTGATAAGAGCAGACCTGCCAGTAAGAAGTCAATGGGGACCTTCTTAACCAACCTGATTGAAGGACCAAATAGATTATGTGATACTGAAGACAACTTGATAGACCAGGTATGGCTGATAGAAATAAGTCAAGTGACACTGCAGAATGGATGACAACATGTTGACTTCCCTTGAATAAAAGCATAACTTAGTGTGACTTTATGGAAACATAAGATAAATTTGTATAAGTTTTCAATGCGGGAAGCATTAACAAACTCTCCATATGATTGGAAGAGATAAAAAACTCGTAGAGTACTGATTCAACAACAAGGTTATGGCTTCCCTAAATATAGACTAAGTCCCATCCTGATGGAGGAAAGACACATTTTAAGTTCTCATTTTAATTTGTTTTTATTTAGGATAGGGGAAGAAAAAGTGCAATTGATGATTTTATGACACAAAAGAAATCAGTAGAAAACCTAGGCTACATGCAAACACAACACTTCTTTTTCTTCAACGAAAGCAATTTCTACATAGGTTCTACGAGAAAGCTAAGAATTTTTTTTTCTCTTTTTTCTTTTTCAGAATTCACACATTCAATACCTCACAACAAGCCTAAATGATATCTAAAATTTAACTATCCTAATACACACTAGAATGAAAATGCAAGATTCAAGTAAAGCTCAAAAACAAACAAAGGTGAACCCAAAATAAAAAGCCAATTTATTAAGCAACAAAAAGCAAATCTCAAATAAGAAACACTCCTCAAAGCAAAAAGACTCTTAGCCTTAAAACAAGAATTCATAGTTTTGCCAAAAAACCAAAAGCCAAAAACAAGAGAAAAGAAACACATTTTTTTTTCTATTTCCTTAAAATATTTAAATACCGAAAGTTCTAGAAAGTGAAAGCAAGCATCAAATTCGAGACCAAAAACAAGAAACAGACACAAATCCCACTATTCAACAATGATCACAAATATTAAAAGACTAATGTAAATAAGATACTAAAACACCTTGAATGATTTAGTTAGGAAGACACAAATGATTATGGAAATCATAAAGATTCTAGAGAACTAAAATCTCTCATTTACCAAAGAATTGTAAACACCTTTATCAAACAAACAATAAAACGAAAAAATAAGCCAACTTCAAGGATGTAAAAGAAGTAACAAAAAGGGACTAGTTATAAAAACGTTGAATAACAATCAACTCTCCCAAAAGTAGAGAGCAACCAAACACTTCTTAAGGAAGGTCTGAAACCCAACTTCAAACACCAAAAGCTTCAAAAATTACAAACCCTAGGTTGACCTAAGATTTTCACAAAAAATATGAATAATATCGACAATAGATGATAAAAAGATACTTCTAGGCCTCACTCATACCAGAAAGACATAAACAAACTTGGTGAAACCACCAAAAAAATCTAGAAATGAAAAAATCCAATTTTTTAGATCTGTACATGGTTGTTTGAGTACATAAATGTGCATGTATGCGACTTTGTTTAAAGAAATTCATGTATATGCATGTTTATTTGGAATAAAACATGTATATATGCTAATGTCGAAAATAAAGGTCACATATAAATGGAAAACTATTGAAAGATAAAAATACATCCCTAATCCAAGGGATGAGGCAAAATGACTAGATTTTTTAAGAGATGAGAAGGATGGAAAAGTCAGAGATAGGAAACCAAAACCGAGATCTAAGAACAACAATCCTTCTAGGAAATACTTGATGGTATTCCCAGTGGAGTTTCCAATTCTTTTTGTAGGAAAGGTTCCCTAAGGAAAGGGTTGAAAACCTCAAGAGAGTAGAACACGTTAATAAAAAAAGATTAGTCAAGAAAGCATGCCAAACATATGAACTACTAAACATGGATTTGGAAACATACCCAAAGGTCCCACTTTTGATGATGTCCTAGAGCCATAGAGTCTAAATATTATGCTTCCTCTAGAGCAAGCAAGCATGCAAGTCAATTCACATAAGCATATATATGATAGATAATTCAATTTTCCTACATAAAATATATTATATATCATCATATATAAGTATATAAATTACTATTCATGAGACAATAACATATCAGGAACAAGATATGAGCTTATTTATTGATTAACAAGAATAGGTACATGAAAGGTACAAATTGATCTAAGCCAAAGCATTGACGAAGATTTCCTTCAGATCCATCCAGCCCAAGCCACAAAGACACCCACTCTAATAAGCTAAAGGAGATTCTATAAATATGATGCACATCTCTACAAAGAAAACCAGGGTTTTCATAAAGATTAGGAGTGCAGGAGGCACACGAAAATTAGACTTGATCAGGTAGAAAAATGGGTATAATGTCAATATCCCTTCTCTTATCATTTTTAGGCCTACCCAAGGGGTGTATATATACCACATGAAATTAGCTAATTTAGTTGTTCCACGGTCTCATGTAGGTGGGTTCCCATTAAATCCTATGAACCCCACCTAAAAAAAAAGCATTTTATTTTAATTTTTCATATTTTAAAAGGTATACACACTTATAGTGTTGTAGGACCTATATATGTACATGATTTTGTGTAGGTGGAGTAACATATGGAATTTGAAATATTATTTTTTTAATATGAGATCAAGTCTACATGGGAAAATGGCTGCCCAAGGCCATAAAAGAGCATCAAGTCTACAACAGTGTTGAATGATGCTATAACACCTAGATTCTCAAGTATCAATCTGTCTAGACAACCATCAATGTTTATTCTTTTAGTTGAATCATAGTTTTTCTAAAAGAGTTTGAGAGGTTTAACTTTTTCATTGAATTCATCATCATCGGAATTCAATGAATAATCATATGTGGCGCTTTTAATTCCACATTGTATGCCCAATTATCCTACAAT
The DNA here is from genome assembly GCA_031772625.1 of Pinus tabuliformis. Lineage (NCBI taxonomy): Eukaryota > Viridiplantae > Streptophyta > Pinopsida > Pinales > Pinaceae > Pinus > Pinus tabuliformis. The sequence continues at coordinate 623,488,301 of CM062816.1, forward strand.
AGTAGCATTCAAGTTAAATTTTATTTATGTTTCTCTTTCTTTTCTTTGAAAATAATGCATTTTATATTCGATAATTTTCTTTTGCATCCTCTTATTTTAGTCACTTTTCCTCTGTGAAAAGTGTTGCAATTGTCTCATCCAATTTTTGTGAAGATATTTTACTCAAAATGAAGAAGACTATTTAATAATATTACTTTAGCATATTCATCCTCCACCTTCGAACTAAATTCAACTAATTTTCTTAAAATAGATCAAATTATTTACATGACTAGACATAGATGTTTCCTCATTCATTTTAAGTCTAAATAATTATATCTTTATGGAAAATTTTGTTGTTATATACTTTGCACCAAATAGTTGAATCAAATGTTCCCATATTTCCTTAGATGGTTTAGTGATATCTACAAGATGTAACTATGAATATGAAAGAGCAAGTCTAATAATGGAATTATCTTTGTCATCTCTACTTTTCCATTCAAGTAACTATTTGGCATCCATAGGTTCCACTCTTGTACCCTTCATTATGCCCCACAATTTTTTCTTCATTAATTGCATCTGTACTTTTACTTTCCAAGAGGGGAAATTTAGGCCACTAAATTTTCCTAAAACAATGATTTCCATGATCAAAAAATATTAAAACTAAAAAAAGTTCTCTTTAAATTTTAATGTTGAAATACCTTTCTCTGTAATTATTGTTCACTCCTATACTAGAATCCACGCCATGAATTTTAAAGCCACACAAAATCCCACAGGATGACAACATGCTCCTTATGGGAACCACATCCACATAACAATGACCACATTGTTCCAACAGTCCTTGGCTCCATTGTTCTTCAATTTTCACGTATTCTCTAGGTGAATTAGCACAAACTCTAATAAGGTATGGATTCCATACATCACATCCTTCTGAAAAGTTGCGGTCATAACTCCTCCTCTGATGTCACTATTCAACGCTTTAAGCTTGCCTCAAATAATAATAATAAAATGTTACCATTGATCCACACTAGTCTACACATCACAACTCTAATCATGATGCGGTCATCGCCTTATCTACCAGTCTTCACAACATAGTTCATTTACCCTAGTACACACAAATGATTACATAGGATTAATTGGTAGGCTTTGACTTTATTGATTTTCATTGATATGTTCATGATAATTCTCCATGAATCATTCTTTATTACAGTTGCCACAACACACCAATATCCAATGCGAACTCAAGAAACATGACCAAGACAAGAGAGTTTTTCTAAATTTATTATTTTTTATGCCTCCAATATCGTGAACTCCTACAGCTAATATTGTCGTCTCCAATTTAGTTATGTTGTGTACAAATATGCATAGTAGCACACAAGCTCTTTGTCATAGTGCGCAAGAGATGCACACCCAAATAATCTTTGTCAGTTGATCCAACCTTAATTCCAAGTAAAATATTATTTAAAAACTCACATTATATTATTTCATAAGTTATGTATGCATACACACACACATGCGATTTTACATTCAGAGATTACTCTAATATATAGATTTTCTCATATCTAATTGATTCCTAATTTAGGAGAAGAAGTTGAGAGAATTTCTCAACCATCAAAAACCAACATCTCAGATATAGGAAGAATTATCTCAACTGATTTGAAGAAAAACACTCATCACGCACTCTAATTTTATATGGTTGTCCTAATTTTAGTGAGATTTCTTAAGTGATTGAGTTGAAATTTGGTTAAAGTTTGACTTATAGATATTGAAGTGTATTAACGTTTAATACAATATGCTCTTTTATATAATTAATAGTGATTTCGATTTCCTTGATACAACTCCACCTCATCTCATTAATTTGACGAGGAGAACACTCATAGAGTAGATATGGAGATGAATTAGTGCATCATCAATGTTTTGCAAGATTTCAAGGATTTTGAGCATCTTTATAAGGAATTTAATAAGTAGACACAAGAACTTTGTTTTTTTCTTTTTTCTTTTTACTCAACAGTTAAAATTTATTTTACACCTTAATTTTGAATTGAATATCAATTTTTCTTAAGATATAAATTATATGTTATTATGTTATAAATTATATGATGGTTAAATGAAAATTTAAAAAGAATATATAAATAGATGAATCTTGGAACTTAATTGAGACTTTTTCTAATGTTATTTTAGAATGAATATATATTGTTTTGAGCATTACATGAGTAAGTGTCCTTAGAGATTCCAAAATGTTATTAATAGAAGTGATATCATGTATATGTTCGACCAATCCCTTAACGAGAGGATTGTCAATTGCATCAATATTTTTTCTTTATTGATTTTAGGGTAATTTTTCTAAAAGTTAAATCATCATAACAACAATGCATTGCTTACAATAAAACATAAAAAAATGTGAGAAACTACCTTTGATTATAACAAGAGTAGTGGAATTAGTGGTGATGATGTCGATGATAAACATTCTCCTTCATAGCTGAAATAATATATGTGATTTAATGTTTTTTAAATGTTAACTTTAAATTTTGGAGTTTCTTTCATGGTATAGCTACTATTAATCCATATCAAATATGTCAATTTTGTTAAATTTTATGCACTTGTAGAAGCATGGGTGGTTTTTAATTTCATATATAATTTTGTATGAAAGGATGGCCAGATTTATATTCTTGTGATTATTAGTAATATCTCAAGCTCTTAGAGGGATTGAACACCTAACCACCAGTTTTGGAAAATCTCTACTTTTAAGACTTATCCTTAAAATTAACAACAACCTACACATGATATTTGACATTGTACTCATTAATGTTGGTACCACATTTGGTGACTCTGGTTCTTCAGAGCAATGAAAAAACCTCATAACTCCTTTACTCATGTGGAATTTAGTATAGAATCCCAGCCAAAAGTACATGTACTTGGCGATTGGCACCAATACAAAGGTTAATTGGTTTGTGCATGTTTCCACCATGTTGAAGGTTCGAAACTCTTTGCCTCAACATTATAAGGGAGACCACCCAGTCGAGAACTTAGAGGAGCTCCTCTTCCATTAAAATGGTGGTTCTAACTGGTTGAAATAGGTCCAGTTACCTTCTTTATATCTCCACTAGCTTAAAGCATGTCCTTTTCTTACCAATAAAAAAGAGACATAGGATCAACTCTTCTTGCTGATTAGGAAATAAAGTGATCCGTAAGCTGATATGGGGCTCAACCTAGCCACAACTAAATTTTTACTCTTTAATAAGAGGAATTATAAAAATGTAGAATTAAATCTAAATGCGAATTAATCCTAGAAGGCAAGCAAAAGGAAAAAGATCCTAAGCCTATCCCAATTAGCAAGATGTAGATCCAACACAACAGAGAGTAAAGTATTTAAATTATTGGTGTCTGAATATGTTTGGCTCATAATGAATATCAAGCTAAAAAAGTAGTTCAATTAACTGATATTATGAATACCAAAACACATTTTGCTGAGAGATCTATTAACCAAAATAATTAATCAACATCATTTAGGAAGTAGTTCACAATTTTTTTATGATTATTAAATTAGTAACACCAATTATTAAACAATAATGTAAAGAAATAGTTCACAAAATAATATTGTTTGTTAAATTAGGATTAAAGGACTGATTTATGAGTAAATAGTTACTAAAAGATCAGAGTTCAACACATAAGACAAGAAATAAATAACAATAGACGATTGACAAAAGTCACTCACATAGTCAATAGTGCACATATATGAATAAAAATGACACATTTCTACCATTATAAAATGAAATTAGTATAAAAAATGGTATTTTAAATACCAATTTATTGAAACTATTTCTCTCTCCCTTATCTTGACAAGTCCTTTACAATACTTGAACTTATGTTGTTAAAATGTAATGGACCTCCTGTGCCTACTTGGGAAGTTTTCTCCTAAGCTTCATTAAAATAAAAATTTCTTCATTTTTAATTAAGGATTATCTATCATCACAGTTCATGTCATTATCCAACCCTTTATTCTCATGCATACTAGCTAGATTACCCTAAGTGAAGGTAGTCTTACGACATGCAACCATAGATAATTTAACAATTAGTCATATAATGCAAAGCATTATTCCCGCAATTGGTTGGCATGAATAAGAAGTCACCGCTTTATAACATTTTTGGCACACCATAATTCTTGGTAAAAGTAAGATGATTAATTTGAGAATTCATAGTATCCTCCATATTCATACATGATTCCTCAAAAAAAATGTTTATATCTATATCTATATATATATATATATATATATATATATATATATATATATATATATATATAGTTGCATGCCATGCTTCTACTACTAACTCTATTCTTGAATGTAAAAGGAGTCAAATGTATAATACTGGCATCACTCTCATAGAAATACAATAAAAAAGGTAATATAATTATGTACAATATTCTGCCATGCATGGGTCTTAAAACTGTCAATCCACTTAATATGCTTCTACAGATAATGTCACACCAGAAAGCCACATGCATAAGAAAATCAATCATTCTCCCACAAAAATATCTATACTTATTTATAATAGCCACATGCAAGGTCGATCATGAACAACCTAATGCTTTGACACAAGTATCAAAATCTATTTTCTATTATTCCAAAATTTATACAATACATTAAGAGTTGCATACATAAGACTGCAATTATTTTCATACCAATAAAACATCATCTATACCACTGTGCTACATGACTTAACCATTTTAAAACTAAGGAATAAAATGTAGAGGTAAGAACTCATACATTACATTCAACACATATGAACCCAACTAAAACCTCACTTGGACAGCGGAGTACCACTACCCAACCATGAATCAACTTTGATTCTCCCTGCGTTGAGGTTCTTGCCAAGGATCAATTGTCCTCAATTAATCAATGCAGCATGTATTTAATACCATATTTCATGATTTAGTTTCCATTAGTAGTCTCCCACTTTTGTGGATTTTTCCATTTTCCTAGGCCTTTTTTGGAAAAGCTTGTCTTTATCTCCCACAAAGATTTTATGTTCAATGGATATTTACCTCTCATCCATACAAGATTATCTAGAATCATATATAAAAGCTTCATCATGAAAAATTCATCTTTATCCCATTCCTCAATGGGATTGGGCAAGAGTCTCATCTATTTTGGTGATCCACCCTCCAAGTGATTTATTTTATTAATTTATTTAATAACATGTTTGATTTTCATATTACATATCATACCTAGCTTTCCTCACCTTAGGTTTAAAATAGTTTAACCCAGAAAGGAGGGTATCACACCTAGATTTCCTTAGCTTAGGTTTATAATAATTTAAATAACAAGGGAGAGGGGTGTTACAGACTCCCCACTTTAAACATTACATCATCCTCTGCGTATCACTACATCATGTCCTTGTTCACAGGTAGCTCATTTTGGAATCCACAGCTCTCATGGAAACACCATCCGATGCAAATATTTTGATGTACATTGGTTACAAGGAGCGCTCCTAGCATATCTCCTTCCATAGATACTTGTAACATTGTTTTCAAACCATCCGTGAAAATTTATAGGAGAAGATATTTAACTATGATAAATATCATGACCTTTTACTCAATATTACTAAAGCAGTTATTGATCATTTTTAATTTTATATGAAGAATGCAGGTTCTCTTCTGGCATTCTTCCAAGCCTTTGTGTTCTTGTTGAAAACCTACTTCTTGCAGTTTCTATGCATACAACATACATGTTAACATATTTTCCACATCAATATGCCTACAATGTCATAACATATTAGTTCACATAACCATATTTATTCATTATATATTTTCAACATATATATTCATCATAATCGTATGTATGCCAAACAATAATTAACCATGGTTACTTATCCTTGAACCACTTCTTGCTTTCTTTCTTTTGTGCAACCTCCATGTTGGTTTCCTTGCCAAACATCTACCCAATGTCTTTATGCATATATGCACACAATGTTGTAGGTTTTAACCCCGTACAGAAATTACCTGCATATGAATTCTAAGAACATAGAAAAATAAACAATGTGAGAACATAACACATAAAACACACATACACAGAGATTTCCCCTTGATCCCAAAACCGAGACTACCAACTTGATTTTCCATTATTTTCCGTTCAATGCTACAATACATATTTATAAATGCCGAAGCATCCAATACCATGGATCGAAAACCATCGTGTCCAAAACCATAGACCAAAAACCATGCACAAAACCATAAGTAGGTCCGCCCAACCTAACATAGGGTCCAAAACAAAAATTTTCCACAGTGTTGCCCTAGACCCCATAGAGTGGGGTTACCTGCACCCCTTAAAATCCCTATGACAACCCCCCCCCGCTACGCAATTGGTGCAATGAAGGGGGGGATCTACCCCCCATTTAACTACGTCGGCTAGTCATGGAAAGAATATAACACAACCCAATATTCTCCCACTTGTTGTTTTCTTTCCATAGGGGGCCACATGAGAGCTTAGTCATTTATCCAACCCTGCAATGCCCATTATTTCTCTACACCAAGAGAACTTCTCATAGCTCACATATTTTATCAATGAATCTGTAGTATTCTTTAAAGTGTTCACCTTTACCAGCAACACCTTTTGTCTTCTATCATATCCCTCGCAAAGTGATACTAAACATCAATGTTCTTTGTCTTTCAATGATATGCAAGGTTCTTTGCCAAGGAAATTGCACTTCGGCTATCACATTCTATCCTTATAGCTCCTTGTACTAACCCCATACTTGAACACAATCTCTGCAACCAAACTACTTCCTTGCTTGCATAAGTGGCTGCCATGTATTCTACCTTTATAGTTGATAGTGCCACTATAGATTGTTTCTTACTCATCCAAATAACTGCACCTCCGAATAGGTTAAACACATACCCACTTTTAGATCTTCTCTGATCGCGATCTCCAGCCCAGTCCACATCAACAAAGCCACGAATATCCAACACTCTATCCAATCCTAGTCCTCCTTGGTAGTACAAACCATAATCACTAGTGCCACGCAAATACTTGAAAACCCGCTTCACTCCTGTCTAGTGCCCCTTCCCTGGTTTTGACATAAACCTACACAATACGCCCACTGCATGTGCAATGTATGGTCTAGTATAGACAATCACATACATCAGGCCACCGAATACACTTGCATATGGAACATGGAACATGTCCTCTTCCTGTTCTTGTGCCTTGGGACACTATTCAGCAGATAACTTTACACCTACAGGAATAGGAACCTTCACCGGTTTACTATCCTCCATATTAAACCTCTGCAACATTGTCTCGACATACTTCCTCTAGTTTAACCGGAGCTTCCTATTTGTCCGATCTCTTTTAATTTCCATGCCCAAAATATAGTTTGTAGCATAAAGATCTTTCATGTCCAATTTGGAGGACAAATGGGTCTTCAAATCCTGGATAATTTCTTTGTTATTTCCAACCAGCAACATAACATCCACATATAAGACCACCAATTAATTTATAATACACAGATTGATCTACTTTGTTTCTGGTGAAGCCAAGTCCCCATATAAATCTATCAAATTTCTGATACCACATTCTTTGTGATTGTTTTAGCCCATACAGAGACTTCTTTAACTTGCATACCAGTTATTTCTTACCCTTCACTGCAAAACCTTCAGGTTGCTTCATGTAAATCTCCTCTTCCAGATCCCTATGAAGAAATGTTGTCTCCACATGCATCTGTTCTACCTCAAAATCAAAAGCAGCAACAACAAATAGAAGTAATCTAATAGAAGCTACCTTGGCAACAGGAGAAAAAATATCACCAAAATCAATTCCTGGCACCTGGGAATAACCTTTTGCTACCAACCGAGCTTTGTATTTCTCCAACTTTCCTTCTGCCTTTGTCTTCTTCTTGAACACCCATTTGTTGCCAACGGGTTTCCTTCCTGCCAGCAACTTCACCAGATGTCATGCCCCATTTTTTAGCAAAGATGCCATTTTGTCAACCATGGCCTATTTCTAGAGTTTTCCATCATCTGAATCTACTGCTTCCTTCATAGTTCTGGGATCATCTGTAATAGATAAAGAAAAATTCAAACAGAAAGCATATGGACTATACCTTTCTGGCTACCTTCTTTCTCAAATTGATTTTCTCACACCCGGAGTTTGTGGCTCTTCATCTTCTGGTTCCTCCTCTGCTGTAGAGTCTAAATCTTCCTCCTTAAGCTCAAACTCTATCTTCTCAGGCTCCTTTGGTTGGACTTCATGTTTAATAATATCTTTCACCTCTCTAAACACCACATCTTGGTCGTAGACAACCTTGTTACTGGGTTCCAAAGCTTATAACCCTTTAAACCATCCTTATACCCAATAAAGATGATCTTTTCAGATTTACTATCCAACTTGGTTCATTTCTCCTTTGGAACATGTACATATGCATCACATCCAAATACCCTGAGATGTGAAAGAGAGGGTTTCCTACCAGTCCATACCTCTTGTGGAGTCTTATCCTCCAACGCTGATGAAGGTGATCTATTGACTAGGTAACATGCTGTCTCCACCGCCTCTGCCCAGAACTCCTGTCCTAACCAGGCACCACTGAGCATGCTTCTTGCCCTTTCCATCAACGTCTTGTTCATTCTTTCTGCAAATCCATTTTGCTGAGGTGTATATGGAGTAGTCTTTTGTCGTACTATACCACACTTCTTACAGAATTATTGAAATTCCTTATTGCAAAACTCTCCATCGTTATCTATCCTTAGCATCTTTATCTTCTTCTCTGTCTGGCTTTCCACGGAGCCTCAAATTCTTTAAACTTGTCAAAGACTTCACATTTCTTGTTAAGGAAATATATCCATGTATTCCTTGAGAAGTCATCTATAAATGATACATAGTACACAGACTTACCCAGTGATGGAACCTTCACAGGTCCAAACACATCATTGTGCACAAGTTCTAATTTATGTTTCACCCTCTTACCACCAGAGGGGAAAATCACCCGATTATGCTTCCCATACACACAATTTTCATAGAAATCAAAATCCAGAGAGTTGTTACTCATACCTTCTACCATACCTTTACCATGAAGTATTCGAAGGCCCTTCTCTCCAATATGTCCAAGCCTTTGATGCCACAACATGGTCTTCTCTCCAGATACCACTAGATTTTCTACTCCACTTTTAGGAACCACAGAACTGTTGCACACATCAACAATTATGCTACCTTACAGCTTGTACAGAGTTCCAATTTGAACTCCCTGCATCAATTCTAGTGCCCCCTGAACCATCTTACAGGTATCCTTCTTGAACACTATTTTTACACCTGCATCATCCATCTTGCTTACAGAACTCGTATTTTTGGCTAATGCAAGAATATGTAAAACACCGAGAAGTGTTCTAACCCTTCCACCTTGCAACTTCAACTTTACTTTTCCACCACCAATGATTCTAGCCTTCCTCTCATCCCCCAAAAAGACATCACCACCATCATATTTCTCATACTCCCTGGACCACTCTCTATGGGGATTGAAGTGAAAGGATGCACCTAATTCAATCAACCATGCCTCATGATCTACATGTGTACTTGAAGAAGCCAAGTACACATCCCCACCTTCCTCTGAGGTGGTTTTTGCTTATGCAGAAGGGGCATCATTAGATCCCTTTCTTTTGTCAAAAGCTTTATATTTATAATCCATTTTGTAGTGCCCTTCCTTTCAGCATTTCCAGCACATTACCTTTACAGGTTTTCCTGGAGATTTAGATCTCCCTCTAGATTTAGATCTCCCACTCGATGACTTATTTCTGTTTCTATTCTAGGACCGTCCTTGTATAGAAAAGGCATCACCATTCCAGATCTCCATATTTTTCCGTCTCATTTTCTCCGTCAGCAAGGATGAGACTATTTCATCAAACTACAAGGTAGTTGCATTGCTACCTATTACAATAACTAGACTATCCCATGAATCTGGTAGAGAACACAAAAAACTGATGCACTTATTTTCATCTACAATTTTAATATCAACAAATAATAACTAACTTACCACAGTATTAAATGCATTCAGATGCTCTTTCATCGAGTCTCCTTATTTCATCCTCAGTTTATACATATTTTTCCGCAGGAATAGTTTATTCACCAAAGACTTAGATTGGTACAAAGTCCTTAACATGTCCCACAAAGCCTTCATCGTAGCTTCCCCTGATACATTCAGCAATACTGAATCTGAGACACACATTCGTATTGTGCTCCTTGCCTTCCAATCCAACTTCTTCCATTCTTCGTTGGACACTCCCATTGGTTTAGTATCTGGATCTACCATGATCCACTGATCTTTATCCACCAACAGATCCTCCATCTTGAGTTTCCACAACTCAAAAATCTGACCATTAAATTTCTCAATCTCTATCTTTCCACTGCTCGCCATCTTGTTTCACTACCAGAATCAATCTCGTAGATATCACACTGAACAGGGCCTACCACAGGCTCGAGTGAAACCCCTCAGCAACAAAGGCATCCCCTCGAAGCCAAAACAACTCTGAAACCAAATGTAGGTTTTAACTCTGTACAGAAATTACCTTCATATGAATTCTAAGAACACAGAAAAATAAACAATGTGAGAGCATAACACATAAAACACATATACACAGAGATTTTCCCCTGGATCCCAAGACTGGTACTACCAAATTGATTTTTCATTATTTTCCTTTCAATATTACAATACATATTTATACATGCCGAAGCATCCAATACCATTGACCGAAAACCATCGCATCTAAAACCATGGACTAAAAACCATGCACAAAACCATAGGTAGGTCCGCCCAACCTAACATAGGGTCCAAAACCAAATTTTTTCGGGATGCTGCCCCAGACCCCATAGAGTGGGGTTACATGCACCCCTCAAACCCCCTCTGGCCCCCCCCCCCCCCACTACGCAGTCAACGCAATGAAGGGGGGCCTCTACCCCCCATCTAATCCCCTGGTTAACTATGTTGGCTAGTCATGGAAAGAATATAACACAACCCAACAAAGATATTGTATACACATTGATATACATATCATATTTCAATCATGTAACACATGTAATCATACGAGTACCATATGTACCACTGTACATAGTACTATCTGTGCTACAACCCATCATACCATCCTCATGGTATCATCTACGTGACATATGTTTTAACCACATGTTTTCTACTATGTTAGAATCATGCCAAACATTCCTTTATCTTTTTTTGATAAATAGAATAATCGTGCTTAGTTTATAGGGAATTTCCCATGATCATGGTTCATTTCTAAATCCAAGAAAGTTTTATGTCAAGTGTAGATCATTTCCAGATTTCATTTGGTTACAATATCAGTAGCATAGTATTGTATTCATGCATATTTTCTTCTTAATCATATATTATACTTAATGTTCTAATCAGACTATTAACTCACATATTTTTTGAAGTTTAATAATTATTAGATCATACTTCATTATTAAATAATTCACCTTGTATGATTTACTATTTCCCTTTGTATGCCTCAACAACTTGTTGGCCATGCATAATTTAGTGTAGTTATACATGAAAGTTTTATTCTTTTTTGCTACTTTCAATCCTACACCCTTTTTAGTTGTAATTGTTTATGATCTCAGGGTACCTACATGTTAGCTCCTCTTTAACATTAAATCACCCTTAACCAAAAGATGAGTTATCCATTTTATGAATTCTTGTGTGAATTATGCAACATTTCTTATGTTGTCCAGACACATTATCCATGCAATCCAATAAGACAACCTCCCAAAATTATGCATTTCAATTTGCATGATATTAATCTATTTAGATAGATTGTTAGATGCCATCTAATTGACCAAATGGTCCATACAATTGGTGCTACTTATTAATTACCATGGTTTGTACTCAAGGATACTTATAGGTTCCACTATGCATATCCATTGAAAGATGCTTATGTCATGGTATATAATAATCTATTAAAGTTAAGTTTCCCCTTGATCATACTTTCTTCCAAACGCAAAGAAAATCACATTGTATGTAGATGCATTAATCAAAGGATTAATTTGAAGACAATTTGTACAATTACATAGTCTTGTACTATAACCTGTTCTCACCATCATAACACTATTTCCTAAAATCCTGTACCATTGTATATAGAAATTTTACCATTTATAATTTTTATAACATGATGACCATAGTTTACTCTTTGACCAAAATCAATTACCACATAATACCTAATAAGCACGGTAAATTTATTTTCTGAAAAAGTGTAATTCTTTCACACATGAAGGCAATATGGTAAGTGTGCCACTCAAGTAATCATATCTTCCTTCTATATGAATTACTTGATATTGACCTTAAACAAAAGCTAACAAAATTACTTTTAAGGCATTTGCTCACTAAGGCACATGGCATGCTATAGCAACTTAGTTATAATATTTTCCCTATTGTAATGAGTAATAACCTTTAGTTTCCTTGTCTAGCCTGAGTCTTAAACATAATCATAACGTAGTCATGCATACCTTTCCTATTTATTGTTGGAAAATAACATCCCATGCATGTATGCTAACAAAATATAGCTTTAATACATTTCAAGCAACTGAAATCCCATACCTGGAGGAAAATGCCAAATTTTTACATGCTATGCATATTTGTAAGCATCTCTAGTAGAACAACATTGATTCTACAAGTCACAAACCATCAATCTTTTCACAAACAACTATGCCCAACATCTAAGCAACAAAAACATACAGTCTATTACAATGCCACAACAACTCCACACTACTTTATCAACATAATCATTAGGTCAATCATGCTCTTTCGTTTTTCAGAACATACTCCCCTTAATAGGCATTGGAGTAACCAACATCTTTATGGTTATTGTATGAATTTTACTTTATTTGAACATGTAGAGACCATAAGATTCACTACTGAATCCATGACCAATACAAGAATTCATTAGGAAGTGCTTACATGGAATATTACTATGACTCATTACTATACATGGATATTAGGGATGGTTCTCTTCAAACATGTTTATCATAATGACTACTTAACCAAACTATGGTAACAACATACAAAACAATCCATGAAAATACATGGGTATATGTATCATTACACAATGATAAAACAATGATAAAACCATGGACTTCCTCCATTATATAATCCTCCTTTCAGGTATTAGGTGAGATTTTATTTAGCCATGCATCTACACAACAATTGTACCATTCATAATTTTATTTTATTCACCAATCCCTATTTAAATTTTTACGTATTGCAATAATAAATTCCAATATAGTTTTCCACATGACTCATCAATAGATACATCTTATGAATGCTATAGATTTGGGATTTTTGATCCAATGGTAGAAATTGTGTTAGAGGTTTAACCAAAGCCCTTCTAATTCCTCATCATCATTCATTTAAAAACATAATACCAAATTTTGCCCAAGTTTTCTTTTATGTACATCTAGTTTCTATCATGCATATATAGGTATTTTACCTTCACCTCCGAAACCACAATCGCCACATGCTCAAGCATGACTAGTCTAGATATTTACATGAAAAATCAACCCAATAAGAAGATTTGCAGGTAGAAAATTGCCTTTTCTCATACATGGAAATAATTATACATAAGGATTTAACTTGTATACACAATTCCAAATGAGAAGTTATTTTCTCATACATAAATATTTATCTAGTTATCCGCTATAAGCATCCTATGTTCCATACCAAACATAGTGATGATCAAGTTTAGATTCAAAAGAGGTCTCACCCATCCATATACATTTAGCTCATAAATAAAAAATATAAATATAAGTATTTCTACTTATACATAATGGTCCATGTAGATGCTATCATGAGTAGGATAGCTCTATGGCCCAAGTAATAACAACTACGTATTATGCCTCTCATCACTCACTCTACTCATTGATGCAATAAGAGACACATGCTTACTTTGGTTGTTGGTACTCATTAAGGTTTAAAATAATATGTATTGTTATGGTTTTCCATATCTAATCATCATGGTCTTCCCATGTACCAAGCATCAGTTTTTTACTCTTATGATTCTTTAATTCTTAATCTGAAAGATAGTTTAACAAAATTTCCTCTCATTTAATCGCTTTCACTTACCGAAAATGAAATGGTGCAATTTGAAACTAGCATGAACATATATGCCTTTGTTCATCTTCCATGTTTTTGACCCGGTTTGAAATCTTATTGATGGAATAAAAAAACATACTATTAAAATCATTAAATGGAAATATACTCTTTTTTTCTAATGTTGACTTTTGCACTGGAGATATGGAATCAATGTTTTCTTACATACATTTGAATTGAATCTTTTCCTCACTAGAAGAGTTTATTGACTCCAATGCATCATTTCCTTCCCAAATATAGTGTATCCAAACAGGAATTTTTTGGTTTCCTCAAAGTTTATTATGTTGTGAAAAACTACTTGAGAGTGACAAAATTTTCCAGAGGCAGCAAGGACCCTAGTTCAGAATCGGTTTCATACGAATTGGTTTCATACTCTGATCGACATCCTTCCATAGAAAACATATCTGTATACATGAACTCTAGAATTCAAAATTATGGGGGCAACCACTAGTGCGTCATTAATAACATGTTGATGTAAATTGAGAATTGAGCCACGTGGAGAGGCGTTAGTAGTTATCCAATTTGAAAAATAACATAGTCATTAAAATAAATGGGTTTGAACATTCCACACTCAAAGAGAAAAATGTGAAACTGTTACCAAAGTTCACACAAGGAATGTGATTATGTATCTTGAATCTCAACATATTCGAATCCCTCCTCCAGAGAAAGATGAAGCATGTGTAACAATGGTTCTATTCCTAGAAGCCTATCATACAACTCTTATTCACCGATGCCTTTGAGTATAATGAGAACGTTTGAGAATATCATTTCCAATTCTATTAGGATAAAAGCATATTGTGTAGGGAAAAGAACAATATTTTCTTCTATCTAAGCGAACATCAAGCTTATGTAATACTATTGGAAACCCTCAAGAGACTAAAAACATTATATTCCATTCTTCAGAAACTTACAAATATTAGACACTGATAAACCTCTGGACAAATACAATGCATCCAAACCCCTAGGTTCTCACATCTTCAAAGATTTATTCCTAAAAATTCCCACAACTTCAGCGAAACTATGATTCACAAAATCTAAAAAACTCCTACAATACTTAGGCTCGACACTCACAGCTTGAGATCAAGATAGCTTGTCCAAAACCGAGTTGGCTTATTTATGTGCATAGGAATGTAAAATCCTCATTGGACTGTGAGGATACTTGAATTATTCTTTCATGACGCAAGGGTCGATGTATGGAAAATGATGATAATTGTCATTATCTCAAACTTATCGCATTCAATCCATTAGTTCGATACATCCAATCACCCAAGGAAACAACCATTATGGTTGTTTCATCGATATTTTCTAGAACAATATCATTGGCTTTGTGGCCAATTGCCATCCTTCCTTTCTTTGGACTACGAGTTTTTCTTTTTTTTGACTTGTGTATCGTAGTGAAAGTTTAGATAAACCTTATCTCCAGGTTGTTTTTCTTCTAACCTTGCATGGAAAAGGTTGAGCGTTCTGTAGCTCTATCCAAAGCTCGTCTATGATTTTGTAGGTATAAGATGGATAAACCAATCTGACTGATGAGGTGGACAACAATTATCCCATTGTCTTATCCCACCATAAACAACAGGAAAGAAATTGAATCCCGCTTTTCCTACCTACCTCTGAATTGGCTATAAAGAAAGAACCCACAGTGTTGTGACCCATTTTCAGTGGCTTTTAGTATGGTTGGCTTCTTTTAAACCTAATCTCATTCTCGACCCATAATTTATTGTTGATTTGTTACTTGGTTCTTTCACTTACCTGATTGAACGACTATGCCAGAGATAAATTAGATGCATGTGGAGAATCCATCTCTGTCATTTAATTAATACAAGGCACAAGATCTCATCATTTATGTAGGAGGGAGGCATGTATTTCAGCTCATGAAGTGTAGCAACAATCATGCTATAACCCTACCTACAATCACTAGGCCTATAATAGCGAGTCGTTTGATGGACCAAACTGTTAGCCAGATTTTTTTTCAGTTTTGAGATCTTCATTGCAATTCATCAAACTGTCTCCTCTTAGCAACCAAGATGACCAACACTTTTCATAGAGTTGTGAAGCGTGGATGAAATCTACTTCATCCTCTTCACATAGTTGTATTTAATACAGAGGTCTTCGGAACACCCGATTCTATGTTTTAAACCTTGGCTAAACACATACGACTGTATGATCTTATCTTACAGATTACCCTCTTCAACCTTGACAATGACATGTCTCTATTAGATGAATCTTTTTCCATCTTCATATGCCTGGTGCCATCGCAGTCTATAATGTTACTCGTAGCCAAGTCACGTAGGAGGAGCCAAGCTCTCGATTTACCATTACGAATGCATATTCCTTTCCTCTTTTAGCAATCACATCATGTCACCAAACAGATAAATGGCTTCAAAGCATATCTATGTTGATAACTGTATATCATAATGTGAAAAATGGAAATTTAACATATAGATATCTGTTAATAACCATTGTCACATGCATGGACTTCATGATGTCTTAATGTTTGCCAAATCTCATGCAACTCACCGACGAGAAGCACGGAGGCAACTTATAGTATTTAAACGTGTGCATGTGGAAATTGGAAGGTCTATTGAAGTTTAATTTATTGCTAATCCATGTGACCAACATGAAGAAAGGATAGCTATTGTAATCATTTTATGAGTAACAAAGGAAAAACCCTAGAGCTGTAAATTGTTTTTTGTTACACCTGGAAGTTTTATAGATCATCTACAAGAAATGGAGACATTAGAGAAGCCAATTACAATACCTATCTTCCCCCATATTATTTATGACTGTCATTCCAGTCCCTGCACCATAGAGAAATGTGAATAACAATGTTGAACTTTTGTATATCCTGAAATATGGTGTGTTCCTCTCTTATTTGAGGCTTATGGGCAATTTGCTTCTCATTTCTTTCACTTTGCATCCAAGTTTGTAAATTTGTAACAAGGCCTACATCATTTGGTTTAGGTATGGATATTTCATATCAGGCTCTTAGCTGGTGTTTCCAGATTTTGATTTCCAGAAAACAATTTCCAGGAGCTTTGAAGTCGATTGTTGGTCTGTGGAATACTTTTTTTGATCCGAATATTGGTAAGATGACCAGTGGCCGAGCCACTTCCCTTTACACAGCATGATATGTTCCCGGTTGCTCATATTCAAAATGCAAAAAAAGGTTAAAAGGAGGAAGCACTCAAGATAAAGCAATAGAAACATAATCTTTTGGAAACAAGAAAATTGGCAAAGTAAAGAGGATCAATAAACATACTCCTCATTGTAAAAGATTGGGATAGGTTAGGTATTGATCCTGCTAGATATTTTATATACAAGTCTAATTTTAGAAATTTGTTCTATCTTTATCAGATGTCTCCACCAAATAGAAGATCAACATTTCATCAAATTTAGTTTCATATCTTCACACATTGCTTATTAAATTTTATGTGTTATATCTATATCTATATATATATAGATATATATATATATATATATATATAGAGAGAGAGAGAGAGAGGTTACTTGTTCCTCAATATACCATGTTAATCTTTATTTTTTAGTTTTTATTCATTTTAAGGAATCCTAACTTCCTTCACTGACAAGAAATCAGTTTGATATTAACGTGTTATAAATTCCAAGATTTAACTTCACATTTATGGATTATAGAGTTTTTATAATTACAAGCTGTCAACGAAACTTTATGGAGGTAGATGAGTCCATAGGTCGCAAGGTTTGAACTTCTGCTCTGATACATTTTGAATGGACCTCTTGTGCCTACCTGGGAAGTTTTCCCCTAAGCTTCATTAAATTAATTTCTTCTTCATTTTCAATTAAGGATTATCTATCATCACAGGTCATGTCATTATCCAACCCTTCATTCTCATGCATACTAGCTAGATTAGCCTAAGTGAAGGCAGTCTTACGACACAAAACCACAGATACTTAAACCATTAGTCATACAATGGAAATCATTATTCCCGCAATTGGTTGGCATGCATAAGAAGTCACCAATTTAGAACATTTTGGGCCTACCATATTTCTTGGTAAATGGAAGCCAATTGATTAGAGAATCCCTAGTCTTCTCCATATTCATACATGATTCCTAAGAAAGAATGTTAATATATATAACTGCATGCCATGCTTCTTCTACTAACTCTATTATTGAATGTAAAAGGAGTCACATGTATAATACTACCATCACCCTCATAAGAATACAATAACACATGTAATCTAATTATGTGCAATATTCTACGATGCATGGGTATTAAAATTGTCAATCCACTTAATATCCTTCTGTAGATAAATTCAAACCAGAAGCCACATGCATAAGAAAATCAATCATTATACTACAAAAATATATTTACTTATTTATAATAGCCACATGCAAGGTCTATCATGAGTAATCTAATGATTTGAAAAAAATATCAACAACTAATTTCTATGATTCCACCATTTCTCAAATACATTAAGAGTCAGATACATAAGACTGCAATTATTTTCATACCGATAACACATCATCTATACAACTGTGTTACATGACTTAACAATTTTAACAATAAGGAATAAAATATAGAGGTAAGAACTCATACAGTACGTTCAATGGATATGAAGCCAACTAAAACTTCACTTGGAGAGAGGAGCACCACCACCCAACCAATGATCACCTATGGTTCCCCCCAAGTTGAGGTTCTTTCCAAGGATCAAATCTCTTCAATTGATCAATTCACTCAATATTTAATACCCTCTTTCATGGTTTAGTTTCCTTTAGCAATGTCTCGCTTTTATGGATTTTTCCATTTTCCTAGGTCTTTTTCATAAAAACTCATCATTATCTCCCATGAGGATTTTCCTCATAAAAGCTTTCCTTTATCTCCCCCAAAGATTTCATGTTCGATGGATATTTATCTCCCATCCATCCAAGATTATCTATAATCACATCTAGAAGCTTTTTCGAGAAATAGTAATCTCTATCCCATTCCTCAATGGGATTTGGCAAGAATCTCATCTCTCTATTTGCTCCACCCTCCAAGTGATTTATTTTATTAATTTATTTAATAACATATTTCCTTTTCATATTACACATCATACCTAGCTTTCCTTAGCTTAGGTTTAAAATAGTTTAACCCACAAAGGAGGGTATCACACCTAACTTTCCTTAGCTTAAGTTTATAATAATTTAACACCCAAGGGAGGGGTGTTACATAAAACAAGAGTTGCAATAGTTCAAGCTTCGCTTCTCCATACATAGTTTAGAATGAAAAATAAAAATCCTCAATTACCCCCCAAATCTAAGATTTAATCTCCCCTCACCTATAGATCTAAATCCCCATTACAATAATTCTTTTAAGAATTCCAAAATTGAAAAGAAGAGAAACCGATTTTCTCATTCAAAAAACCACTATTTATAATTTACAAAATGAATTCCAAATCAGAGAGTCGTTCAAGAATCATCTTCCTCCAACAATTTTCATGGGTCCAAATTCCTTTTCTTCTACTGCTAGAGAAATTCCATTGATTTAAATTTTCTTTTTATTATCTTGTCAAATGTTTTCCTCTCAAAGGCAATCAAACTCCAATTAAAATGCATATTAAAATAAAAATACCAAATCTGGAATACAAAACATTTCCAATCAAAACTTAATTAAGTAAATAAAGAAAGAAAAGGAAATATGATTTTTTTGTTGATCCCTGTAAATATCTATTTGGTCAATGAGAACTTAATGGAATGGATCTATATTCAATAAAGGTTATGAGAAAATGAAAATGCATAAAATTAAACTCAGAAAACTAATTTTGTTTAAAAATTCAAAACTTGATCTTCTGCTAAATTTTGGAATCATGAAATAATCAAATCTAGTTATTTAACAAACTAAAAACTATCCTCCATGATTGTATCTATCCAATGAGTTGTCCTGGGACTCATTTAGCCAAGTAAAACTCAACTTATGAGCTTCCAAAGTGAAAGGATCAAAATTGCGAGAATTCTGAAACATTTGTTGCTTGGGCCAAAAGTAGGAAATTTTTAATTAAAATCTAATCCTAAATTAAAGTACAATTATTTCTTAATTATTACTAATTTAATTTTAATTACAATATTAAATTAGATTAATTATAAACTAATTATATATAATAAAATAAATTTTAGTTTTTAAGAATTGAGAATTAAAATGAAATTAAAAGTTAAGAAAAAATATAATATAACTATATTAGTATTATAATTAAATTATAATTATAATTATATTATATGGAGCAAATCAAGTAATGGAGGAGTTAACATGTGAGGTGGAGAGCATATGGAAGTGAGGGAAGAGGTAAGCATGATGTGTGGAGGACGGAGGTCTGGAGTCATAAGGAGATGAGATGAAACTTTAGGTTAAAATAAAATAGCCAATGTATAAAATATTGGAGATTAGAGAAAATTAATATCGCAAGTTTTGAAACGTGCAAAAAATGAAAACTCTGATATTTCGATATCGGGATATCGAAAGTTTTAAAGTTTGGAAGGAATAAATCGGAGATTTTAAATTTCGGAAAAAAATAAATTGGGACTTTTATATTTTGGAAGATTTATATCCCAAGGGAGGAGGAGAGGTGAAGTGGGGTGCACTTGGCATGGAATTAAAAATTCTACAAAATTAACTTCAACCACTTTGTTTTAACCTTTCGAGTCTTGTAATTTCTCTTAAAATTAGGAATTCGAATAACTTACTCAGGTCCAGAAAAACACATAATTTTAGTTGTTCTACAATTTGACTAGGTGATGTTGTAGGACTGCTAGTGAGAAATGAAGAAATTAGTAAAAATTAACGATGGATTAACATTTACAATTAATTAAAAATTTAATAACAAAAATTAAAATAATATGCATTTTAAACATTTTTTAACTGAGGCAGTAAAAATTATCGAACTTTGGATGAGCACCATTTGCAAACCGTGTAACCAAATGAGATGAAACAAGTACATATGGAAATATAGTGAAGAGTCCAACTCAATGAAGTAGTAAAAATAGAAATCTAATGAAAATGAAAAAATGACAAAATTTTAGGACACTTATCCCAAAGAAAATATAGAAAGGTGATTTAGCCAAAAAATTATGGAAAGGATCCCCATTATTTGAAATAAATAAGTCAAATAACGAGGGTGTTGGGTCTTTCCTATAACATTGGCGACACACTGGGAAGAACTAATTATCTATGGTTAAAGATAATGAACTTTAATTTACTCAAAAATTAAAAATAACGAAGTCCATTGAATCGTCAAACAGCAAAATATTTCCATATGTCCCACATAAATAGATAAATCAATATGAGTTTGAAAATATAAGTACTCAACACAAACTTGAGTAATAATCATCAATCTAAATTTTGAGATTTTTTTTTAAATTACCTCATTTGAGAAATAGAAATAGGTAGAGATAGAAACTTTTTTTTATAAAAAATATATATGTTGTTATGAATGGTGTCTAACATTTCTTTGCTATGAGCAAGCCTGAATAGTACCCCGACAAAGTTGCTTTTTATGTCATGCAAGCCTAGTCCCGCTGTTGGTGAGCGTCCATAGCCCTGACGAGTTTACTTGTATTTCCCATGCTTCCTCTTTTGATCACCCTTTTGATAAATTCATTTGCAAGATTTTAGTTTATGATGTACTTGATTGAAAGAGGTGGGATGGTAATAAAGGATTATATTAATGGATACAATACTTTCATAATGTTGACTCCAAAAATATTTCCACGCGACTATCAGTTAGAGGTTTTTATAAAGTGGAGGGGTGGGAGGAATCCATTGAGATGAACTCAGGTCAGTTATTTCCTTGAAATGGTAAGCCCTATCAATTAGAGAGGATGTGTGTTCCTCCATGAAAAATATTTAAGGCAAGAGGGCTTTATGGTTCCAAAAAGATATACCTCTAATAATAAATTAAATTCACTGAAATAGATAGAGTAAAGGTTTCCTATGTATGCAAACTATTGTTGGGTGAGGAAAAGGCCTTCCACATGAATCACGGCGAAGTCACCAAAATCAAACAAAAAAAAAAGGAAAATAACTCTGAACTGAAGTAAAAACAAATCAACAAACTCTCAAAAATAAGGAAAGTGAAAGCTGAAAGAAAAATCGAAATTTAGAGAACCAAATCCAATAAGATTAACTATACAAATGTCTCAACAAAAAGGTAAAATAAGATAAGCATGTGTACATTCCTTCTTATGTTGAGATTTTAAATCTTTTATCTTGCAGAGTTATAAGTAATGATTATCTAAAAATATAAAGAGTGAATAGCAGTTATGAGGTAAAATTTAACCCAAATGAAAAAGTCTCTATCTACTGCAAATTTTCTTGTTTCAAAGCAAAACTTGCATATTATTTAAACTATTTTCTAATAAAAGCAATGCTTAATAAATGAACAAAAGGTTTAGAAACTCCCTAGTTTAGTTTATTTGATGAGGACCATTACTGCTTCTCCTAAAAAATTGAAAGCAAACCGAATAAAGGAGAATGAGCTCCAAATATGATCTGGTAGACTTCTGAAAAGTTTATGGAGGGCTGCAAAAACAAAGTTTAATATCAACAAAAAATAAAAACAAATCTAAAACCAAAAGTAAAGAAATGAAAATGAATGAAAGTGGGCATATGAAATTATGGAGGAGCATTCAGCTCAGAAATTTCATTGTATTTTAGTAGACAAAGGGGGCCTTGTGTTTTCAAGAAAGTTCGTTTCCTAAGTATTAAATTAATGTAATTATTAAGGTTTTGAGTGATTTTAATGAGAGAAACTAGAATAGGGATTAATTAAGTATTGTGAGGCATATTTGTAAATGTTCTCGAATGTAGGAGAACATGAGTGATTAGTGAGGATTGAGAGATTTTGAAATATTGTAAGTCATAGATTAGAATTGGTTTCATGATTTTGGAGATTAAAGAGAATCCTTAGGATTTAGTTAAGTTGTTGAGATCCTCAGGGGATCATTGAAATATTTTAGGACTTGATGAGAATATTAAGGATCTAAACCAGAAATGGGTCACAAAACCTTTTGTATGAATGTAAGCCTAAAA
The DNA here is from genome assembly GCA_031772625.1 of Pinus tabuliformis. Classification (NCBI taxonomy): domain Eukaryota; kingdom Viridiplantae; phylum Streptophyta; class Pinopsida; order Pinales; family Pinaceae; genus Pinus; species Pinus tabuliformis. The sequence goes on from CM062816.1 coordinate 623,511,451, forward strand.
GGCATAGAAGAGGGTTAGCTAGATAGGACTTAGAGATTGAGTTAGTTAGATAGTGTTGATTGTAAGCCTATGGGTGGGAAAGGAAAAGGCCAATGATAATGAAGATCAAGCTAGAAAGGAATTCTTTTGTAATTATTTGTTTATTAATACAGATAACTCGATTTCTGACTTTGTGTGGTGTGAATGGAGTAATTGAATGAATTATGTGTGGATTTTAGTAATTCTTCATAACATAGGTTTTGCAGGTGTGTAGAGCTAGAGACAAAGTGAAGAGAAGTGTCCTACGAGTTTATATACAGACATTATTGGAGAAACCTTAATGTTATAGGGAAGGTATAATATAAGGGTTCTTAAAACCTAAGGAGTTATGCAGCGAAAGTGTAAAGGTGCGAAGGGATGAAGTAATGGAGTGGAGATCGAAATCAGAGCAAGTGAAGATCGTAAGGCGAAAACAAATACACAGGATGAAAGCTGAACGAATGGGCTATTACACAGTAAGAGACAAAAGGATGTAGCAGCGGAGCAGTGGAGCACAGTGATTAGATCAACCATATCAACAAACGAGAGTGAGGTAGATAGACAGCTAGGATTAAGTCGCTCAGAATAAAGTTAAGAGGATAAACGGTTGAGAGTTTCTCGCGTGGGCTCAAGGCTGTAAATAATATTTCTGAATTCTACCTGATTAGCCTTAGGGGTTAACATGTAGCACACGGTGGGAAGAGAAAACCACCTTTCTTGTGTGCTCTGGGTCTAATATCAATCCTCCATGTAATCTTCATGAGATTATGCAATCACCATTGGATTGAGATAGGAGGAATAAATGGTGGAGATTTAATGCGCTAAGGAGTCAGTCTGAAGAAGTGAGTGGGCGACGCAATAACCGTCGGATCGAGGAGACAGATCAATTGTGCAGATTGAATGCAATAAAGGGAGAATCCATTTACGTACAAATGTCCATGGAATGGCAGAAATGTAAGGTTTAAGTTGGTTTATGGAATATTTCTATTATAGGAGAGTTATAATAGAAATGAGAAAAATAATGTATTATGGGTTAAGTTGAGCATAACCAAATTCTAGTGACCATGGTATGGTTAATATGGGTGGGTGATAACTGAAGGGTTAAGTTATAAGGATTAATAATTAATCAGAGGTCTATTAAAGTCTAAGACTTTGGATAGTTAATTAAATGTTTCTGCATAGAGTTTAATTAAGAATGCCAAACCTTGGTTATAGAGGGTTTTAACCATGGATCAAGTGATTAATATTGGGACACAGTGTGACATGCAATTTTATTTGCATACTATGGGGAAAGATGTGGCTTTGCTGCGTCAATTTTCTATCAGAGCTGAACAAGGAAATTTTTGTGTAAGAATTCCTTGAGAAAACTTAGAACAGAGTTATGTTTTGAAGGTGTATATGCAGGCAAGAGGGGATCAGATTTTAAATCTAACAAATAGTAGGCACACAGAGATAAAGTGTAGCAGAATTTGCAGATGCAAAGGAAAAAAAGAACAAGCCATTCAAAGTGCAGGTGAATGGTAGAACAAGATCATATAGAGGTCTTGAAAGTAGTGACATAATAATGTCAGAATATTGTAGTAACCTAGAGCAAGGAGTGCTCAATTGGTTCCAGAGGAGAGAGCCAGAGAGATAACAAAGGATTGAGCTTAGAGGAGAGAAACTTTGTGAGGCATGCATAGTAAGAAGTAAACTTGTTACTGCATAGGTATTGTTGCAGCTCACAGAAAGATAATAAAGGAAATTCCATAGAGGATTTGGGTAGAATTGCTAAGGGATACTGGAAGTTGGTAAGAGTTTCTGAATGAATGCAGAATGTGGTAGAACCTTGAAGAATTCCAACAGACGTTGGATAAAGAGGACAGTTGTGTTCTTAAAAGGTGCATATGAGTTGAAGCCTAGAAGGAGTAGATAGAAGTTCTCAAAGAGGTTCCAGAGATAGAGAACCAAGTGCTTGCCAAAAGACCAAGTACAAAGGAAAGCTTGGTGAGGTAAGTGGCAGTAGGGAGGACTTGCTATTGCAAAGGCTTTAGTACAACTCATAATAAGTGAGTGAGGAACTCATGAAGATAGAGAAGGATATGACTATTGATTGTCATAACAGAGATAATAAAGGTTTTGAGGAATACCACATCAGAAGAAAAGTGAAGAAGGAGGATGCTAAGGCAAATGGAGATCAAATGAGTCAAGAGGAGTTTGACAAGGAGATTGCAGAGTTAAAAGAATAATTCGATGTATTAAGGATGCTGCTAGAGGAAAACAAAGACAAGGTTGGGTCTTTAGGAAAAAGGCAGTGAAGTGGCATAAGTTACAGAGAAGTCTACAACAGAGGCAAGTGAAGTGGCTGGTGGAAAAACTCAGAGAAGATGAGTTGGAAACGAAAGTTTCCATTTGTGAAGCATAACTTTGATGTGATTATAGGTATTGCAAAGGATGAGAAGTCTTTTGAAGCTATCAAAAGTATGGAAGAGTATCTTTTAGAAGATAATTACTCTAAATTAAAGAATGATGGAGAATGCCCCTTGAATGAGAAAAGTAATGAATTATTGCAGCAAAAATAATTCGGTAATGCATTGACGCTTGAAACTATTATAACATGGGAACAATTTCTTGTGAGAGAAGGAGATGAGATTCAGTCTCAAGAGCCGATATGTAAAGCAATAGTTGAGACTGCTAAATCTTGTAATTCTTAAACTGATAAATTGTGTATAAATGTAAGAATTATAAGTGATGATGAAATACCTATGAAGTGTCACAGAGAAATTGAATTGCTAGAATATTTGCTGGAAAACTCAGAGTATGACAGTGTGATTGTAGAAGAAGAATCTCATTATAGTGGACAAGAGCAGAAAGGCGTCATTGAAACAGGTATTGTGGAAGAGAGATTAGCTAACATTTTTGTGAGTCCTTTGGAGAATTCTTTAAAGAGGTTGAATTAGCATATGGATGTGATGATAGAGGAGGAAAAATCAGAACAGCATACTGAAATGTTTCCAAAGGAAGAAGAGGCACTAAGGCCTTATGTTTTTCATTTTAATAATTGTTTTGTGAGTGTAGATTTTTTTGTAGATGCTAGAGAAAACTTGGAACATATGAGCAACCAAGTAAATATGGAAGAGGAAGATTATGTGGAATTATTTAATCCATGGAAGAAAGATATTATGTTGCTGGAAAGAATGCTAGAGAATTAGGATTCTATGTAGAAAGAGATAATCATGAAAGAGGGTAAGGATGAAAGGGCGGTAGTAAGAATACAACAACTTCAAAGAGAAGATAATGAACATCAATCTGAATATGAGTGGATAGAGTACAAAAAAAATGGCAGAGCATGTACGAACTCAAGGATATGTTAGAGATAGAGATTGAAGAATTATGGAATTTAATGATGAAGCAGTCTAGATGGAGGAGATTGACAACAACAGGAAGAGTGATCAGTCAGAATTTGAAACTGATTGAAAAGGAGAGGAAGATGAAACAAAAGACAAAAAACATACAACAACAATAAAGGAACAAAGCATTCATACAACTAAAAACTGAAGTTTTGGACCCTGGAGGTCTCTATCAACATATGAGAACACATGATCAGGAGATCATGGATGTTTTCAACTGTGAGAGTCTGATCCAGGAGCACTCAGCTCAGAAATTTCATTGTATTTTAGTAGACATAGGGCATCTTGTGTTTTCAAGGAATTTGGTCTCCCGAGTATTAAATTAATGTAATTCTTAACGTTTTGAGTGATTTTAATGAGAGAAACTAGAATAAGGATCAATTAAGTATTGTTGGGCATATTTGTAAATTTTCTCGAATGCAGGAGAACACGAGTGATGATGAGTGATTAGTGAGGATTGAGAGATTTTGAATTATTGTAAATCCTAGATTAGGAATTGGTTTCATGATTTTGGGGATTAAAGGGAATCCATAGAATTTAGTTATGTTATTGATATCCTCAAGGGATCGTTGAGATATTTTAGGACTTGATTAGTAGATTAAAGATCTGAACCAAAAATGGGTTACAAAAACTTTTATATAAATGTAAGCCTAAAAGGCATAGAAGAGGGTTAGCTAGGTAGGAGTTAGAGAGTCATTTAGTTAGAGAGGGTTGATTTTAAGCCCATGGGCATGAAAGGAAAAGGCCACTAATAGTGAAGATCAAGCAAAAAAGGAATTCTTTTATAATTATTTGTTTATTAATACAGATAACACGATTTCTAAGTTTTTGTGGTGTGAATGAAGTAATTGAATGAATTGTGTGTAGATTTTAGTAATTCTACATAAAATAGGTTTGCAGGTGTGCAGAGCCAGAGACAAAGTGCATAGAAGTGTGTTACGATTTTATACACAGACAGTATTGGAGAAACCCCAATGTTACAACAAAGGTATACTGTAAGGGATTTTAAAACCTAAGGAGTTACATAGTGGAAGCATAAAGGTGTGAAGGGATTAAGTAATGGAACAGAGATCAAAATCAGAACAAGTGAATATCAGAAGGCGAATACAAATACACAAGCAAAAAGTTGAACGAACGGGATTTTGCATAGTAAGATACAAAAGAACTTAGCAACGAAGCACAGTCATTGGATTAGCCAGATCAACGAAGGAGACTGAGGGAGTTAGACGGCTAGGATTAAGTCACATAGAATAAAGTTAAGAGGATGAACGACAGAGATTTAAACTGTGTGCAAAATCGTAGAGCGGTCTTCATAGGTGGTAAGTATTTTCTCGTACGAGCTCAAGGTTGTAAATGGTATTTCTAAATTCTCCGTGATTAGCCTTAGGGGTTGACACGTAGCACATGGTGGGAAGAGAAAACCAGTTTTCTCATGTGCTCTTATTCTAATACTGATCATGCATGTAATCTGCACTAGATTACGTGATCACTATTGGATTGTCTTAGGAGGAATAAATTGTGGAGATTTAATGTGCTAAGGAGTCAGTCTGAAGAACTGAGTCGATGACATGGTAACCATCGGATCAAGGAGATATATCAATGCTGCAGATTGAACACGATAAAGGGAGCATCGTTATATGTACAAAGGTCTGTGGAATGGCAAAAATGTAAGGTTTAAGTTGGTTTATGGAATATTTCTATTATAGGAGAGCTATAATAGAAATGAGCGGAATAATGTATCATGGGTTAAGTTGATTTTAACCAAAGTCTAGAGTGCATGGGTGATTACCGAAGGGATAAGTTATAAGGATTAAGAATTAATCAGAGATCTATTAAAGTTTAAGAGTTTGGATAATTAATTAAACATTTCTGCATAGAGTTTAATTAAGAACATTAAACCTTGGTTATAGAGGGTTTTCACCATGGATTAGGTGATTAATCTTGGGACACAGTGTGACATGCAATTTTATTTGGATATCGTGGGGAAAGATGCGGCTTTGCTGCATCATGAAACTTACCATTAGAGAATTTAATTTAATATTACCCGGGAGATATTATTTTCTCCAGTAAAAGATAACTTCTTCTTTCAATTTGAATTAAAAGTATGAAGGAGTTGAATTCTTTTGAAATTTCATTAACCCAAAATAATTATTTATTAAATCTAATCTAAAGAAATAAGTAAACTAGAATAAAGCAATGCTTCACGTCTAAGGAATATGAAGTAAATAAATTCTATCAAAAATGAGAATGAAATATCCTTATTTATGGGTTTGCTACTTGAAGGGCTTCTTTGTTTTCTTCTTAAGGAATACCAGGTTTGGCTTCTAATATTGCTCCCATTATTACTTTTTTTTTCTACCTAAATCTATTTTTTTTTTGCTTCTCAAGTAATGCCAAGTTTGGTTGAACCGAGAGACACAAGAATGGCTCACGGGTTTCGAACAAAGCGAGCACAAGGCGAAGGCTGTTCTGGAGCTCTTCTGAGCAAATTTCATACACACCTCCCTCCTGGGCGACAAAGCCTTACCCGATTTCGGCCCATTATTCTCGTGAACTTTCATCTCTCCGATTATTCTCTACCCGGAAGGGTTCGCCGCTGAAGAACCTTAGGGTTATACGAGATGTCAAGGTTGAAGCTGAAGCTTCTCGGCGGCTTCTGGTTGATCATCAAGTCATGGAATCGATCCTTCGGAATAAGACGGAGCGCCAGAAGATCTCTGAGGAAATAATGTCTCTGCTGCTTCAGGTCAGCCAAGATCTTGCAGGTCCGCTCCCCCGGATGGGAAATAGGCATAACAGATCTGCTCAAGGAAGCTCAAGAAGCCCTGGCATGGGGTCAAGGCCCTTATCTGATTCCTTTCAGATCCAAATTTCTCAGCCTTCAGGCAGAACCATCATGCAATGGGTCAGCCCTTCAGATCTGGTGCAGGAACTCAAACTGAATCTAGAGCGCAGAATGGGGATCCCATCAAGCCTTCTGCGACTTCTCTTTCAAGGTAAACAACTTGAAGACCCTCTTCCCCTCTCTGCTTACAGCATTTCCAGGAACAGCTCTGTGGTGGTAACCCTTCGTTTGAGAGGAGGTGCAGCGGGACAGTCATCCTCTACTCGGCCTTTCTCATACAAAGACGCAGTTCACTCTGAGAACCCCAAACCCCCGGAAGCCCTTAAATCTAAGGCCTTCTTGGTTGACAAGATTGAAGAAGTTCCCTCTGTTGAACTCATACATGAAGATCTGGCTTCCCATCTTCAAGAATTTGCAGAAAGAGCCATAATTTGCAGATTTAATGGATTGTGGCCACGATCTCAGGATCTCTATGCATGGATCCATGCAAACTGGACACATCATTGTAAGATCTTTTTTTGTTCGAAAGGTTACTTCATTGTTCTATTTGATAACAGTAAGCATTATGAAAAGGCCTTAGCAGAGGGCCCTTGGTTCATGGGAACTGCAGGGCTATTCTTGACTCCTTGGTTCCCAGATTTTGATCCAGCTACTGCAGTCATTACCAAGACACCTGTATGGATCCGGCTTCCAAACTTACCTGCCCACCTATGGAGTACTCGTGTCTTCAGAGCTATAGGAGACACCTTGGGCAGCTTCATCAATGGAGATTTATGGCAGGAATCCAAAGGTCTCTACTCATATGCAAGAATATGTGTGGAGTTAGACCTGAGCAAAGGTCTTCCAGAACAAATCAATCTCAAGATAAACGACTTTGTCTGGACCTAGACACTGGATTACGAGAATACTGCTTTTCGGTGCTGCCATTGCCACCAATCTGGGCATTTGCAGAATACATGCCCTTCTCGCCCAGCAAAAAAGAACAAGGCCAACGTCTCCAAGCCCAAGTCCAAACGATGGGCTCCTTGCTCTCCTCCTCCAGTCGTGGATTCTAATTCCCCCAGCTCTGAAGATGAAGATAGCGATGAAGAATTGAATCAGGCCCCTCATTTCGTGGCCCCTTCCACCAATGGTCTGGCGCCTTCCTCTAACTCAGCCACTGCTCGGAAACGTGTCCATTTGTCCTCCTCCTCTGATTCAGAAAAGGAGGGCTCCCCTAGGGAGGACCCCAATCTTCAAGTTGTTATCGCTCATCCACCCCAAAATGGTTGGGTTGAAGTTAAAAAAACGAAAGGGAAAAAGCTTCATGTTGAAGCCTCTACCCTTTCAGGGTAGTATTCAATGCTTCTTTAGGCTCCCAGTGACTTGTTGTAGCTCCTTGCTTGCTTAACTCCTGCTCCAGAACTGAGGTTGATAGTCCTATCATTTCCGTTTGCCGGTATCCTGCCTCTCTGGAATGTATCCTCTCGTACAATATTTTTTGCTTAATAGAATTAGTCTTAATTCAGAAAAAAAAGAAATTTCCTTATTTATGAATTGGAGTGATGATTGTTTTCTTTTCATTTTCCATTCTGAATTTATATCAACCCCAAAATATTGAAATTGATTCAAAATCCTAAATAATGTAGTATTGAAGAGGACTTGAATATTTATATAACAAGTATGGAGTGATATATCAAAAACTCAAATAAAATAGAATTTAAACATGAATTAATGATGGTCCTTTAGCTTTACCTGATCCAAATTCCTTATCAATTTCTTCATTACCATAGTGATTGTTCAAAAGTGCATTGAAACAAAAATGAACATTCTCACTAAAATATGATTGCGATAATAAAATGTGCATCCAATAATGAGTCAATGGAAAAAAAGTAAATGAATCACATGTGATGAAATTTCTCATTAGCTCATCAGATTATCGAGAAGAGTAAAAGAGGTCCATGTGCATATACCATGAAGAATGTATATCCCTATCGCGACGAAGTCATCTTGATGAACAAATACTTGGATTTGATGAAATTATGATTAAAATACATCCAAGCTCTCGACCACCATGATAACATGAAAGTAGCATATATATATATATATATATATATATATATATATATATATATATATATATATATATATAAAATCAAACATGAATTCATGTTAGCATAGTGAAAGATCTAAATGAATTGAACAAATACCTATGAACATACTTAATTCAATATTCTAAACTTTTGAGTGTCCGAGAGAATCAAAGAGAAAGGTAAGATCTTAAGTTTTCCAAAAATATTAAAGGGAAAAAATCCAATAAATAAAGACTTTGCTTCATAATGTTTCTCTCGAAATTTATTTTCAAAATTTCAATTAAATTTCACCTTCGATATATCAAGTCTTAGTATTTAGAATGTTAAAGGGAAGAAAGATCTTGGAACAAAAGTTTTTTTTTTGTAACTTCTACAAATAAAATTAACCATATTGATGATGTCCAATAATAAATGCTTGTTAAATGTATAATGTGGGACAATTTATTTTCTAGTATATCAAGCATTCACGCATTAGAGCTAAGAGTTTCGTAAGAGTTTATAAAGTAGTTGCGATGACTTTCATTCCGATAATGAGATAATTTGAAGTTTTCTAAAAATTATTACAAGAGGACTTACATTTACCTATAAAATAAGATTCCAAGTATAGGAGTCAGAGATTTAATAAATATGAGAATAATTCAGATGTCAAAGATCTTGAAAACCTTTTCTAAATCCAAAATCAACCTACAAAACTCTAAGACCATAAAATTCCAGTGAAGAAGTGAAATAGGGGCCATTTCCTTTACTAAGTATAATGGAAATTATAGTGAAACAAAATGAAATGTCGATATCAGAGAGGTAAATCTCAATATTACTTTTAAATTCTTCCAACCTAATATAAACCCAAGAGTCCGATAAGCCAACAAATCTGAAATTCTTTAGAAAGGTCTTAGAAAAATGAAAAGCATAGTATTGGGATTCCAAAATTCACCAATTTAGAGGCTTAGAGTCTCTTGAAAATAAAGGAATATCTCTAAAGGGAAAAAAATATGAATGAGTGTGATGCAATGAAGATTGTAAGTGTTTCATTTCAACTACATAAATCAGAGGCAGAATATGATTATTGACTAATATTGCTCCTGGGTTTTCACACATGAGCATATCAGAAGAAAAATATTAGAGAGATGTTATGGTTGTATCTTTAAAGCATGTGATATTCTTACCTTCCAATAGGATTTTATTATTAAAACATAATGGCTACAAATATAAGAAGGAAGTGATATCATAGGTCTTGTATTAGTTATTTGACAACAGGGGTTGAAAAGAGTGGAAACCAAAAGGAATTTATGATATGGAAGTTGTGATATGGATAGGAGGGGTTTATCGGAGAATCATAGGATTGGGAATATCAGAAATCGACAATATGAGGATATCGAAGTATCAGAGTATCAGAGATGTCGTATATTGGAGAATGGGCGAAAAGTGATATTGGTGGATCAGAGGATTGGGATATGAGAGTATTTTGAGTGGTGCTTATATGAAAAGTTACAATATTTAGAAGCTCCGATAATACTACATGTAAATCTTGTAGTGTTGGCAAATCTTAAAGTATTTAATTCAAAAGAAAGTGCCCAACTCAACTTTGCATTTTAATAAAAACCCCTTTAATAATTATATTAAATATCAACAATATTTGATCGGAGAATGATTTTATCAGAACTTTCTTATGAGGAGAGTTGCAATATTATAATGATCTGATATAAATATTCTGATAATGTATTAAAGGCCTATTAGGGTTTTAATGAATAGAAGCAAACTAAAGAATACCCAAATTGTGACGAAACAACAAATACTTCCCTAAACATGTTGTAGATTTAGAAATGGTTGGCTAGTTACTTATCTCAAGTCTTTGAAATCAAGTCAATGAATACCTGCAAAAAATAAACAAAATAGAAATAATAAATGAACTACAAAAAAGAAAAACTAATAATAGACGAAGATGAACTAGTTAATACATACCTGGAATAATATTGACTGTAAATTAACCTCGTGAATCTTCAAGTTCTCCCATTTTTTTCTCAAAATTTTCATACGTTCAAACATCACGTATTTGTTCAATCTAAAATGCTAAGTAATGAGCTTTCAAATTGAATCCACCTCAAAATTAAATCGAAGGATAAGAGTGGTGAATATGAGTCTTTTAGGAAATACTTGTGAAACAAAAAATTTTCAAGCTATAACAATTCCTTGGAATTAATTCATATATATGATTAAAAAACACAATTTTAGTAATATGATGAAGTTTTTTGCAAAAACAAGATGATCAAGTACTTCACAAGTGTGCTTGATCTGACTATATAAGAAATTATGATATGATATAAGCCACTTTTCTAGCAAATGAAAGGGGATTCCAAAACCTCTGATTCATTACTTTCTTAATAAAAATTTGAAATAATGAAATAAATGAAAACATAAAAAGGATCCAATATAAATTAATATGTCCCTAATTTCTAACTTAATGGAAGGAAACATGACTAGGTAAAGCCATACTTCTAATGTAACCATTCTCTCATTCTAACTCCTGCATGTATGTATAGATCAAAAATTAGTAACAAGAATATAAATATAACTAAGCTAACAGAACTAAATTTGAGTCCAGAATGTACATTTTTTCTAACATGCTTACAGAAAGCAACTTATTTACAATTACCGTCCCTTGAATTAACCCTTCCAGCTGAATTTCAATTATAACATAGAAATCTGGATGGATTTCCATTAATGATTGGAAGAAGTTTAAAGGAGAAGATAAGAGGCCAGATTGTGGAAATGGATTTTTAGATACATGGACTACAAAAATTTGTCAGTCTTATGTACATATGTTAAATTATTAACAATTTTCTATGAAGGAAAATGTTCCAAATGTATTTCAAATGTGTCAATGAAATATGAATGGAGATATGATAGATTCAACGAAATATCACTAATTAGCTTAGATTGTTGGTCATATTGTGAAAATACACTCTCTTGTTGGAACTCCTTTGTAGAGGAGAGTAACAAGTGATAAGAAATGAACATCAATTGAAATTGGAAGAGTAATATCTCTTGATGTTCATGGTTATGATTTGAAACTTCATTTTCCAATTTAGGCAATGCATCAATTGAGTGTTCAATGTTGAACTGCTCAATACACTACCATAGGATATCTAAAAATTGAAAAATGAAAACAAAAAATATTTTTGAAAAAAAAACAAAATAATTTTAGACAAAGTAACAAAATCAAATTCTAGTTTACACTATTGTTAAAACTAAGGTTACAACACAACTAGGACTGATTCGAAACAATTTCCTTCTCACGGGAATTGGCCATAATAATGGAATGGGAATGATCGCCAACACCAATTTGTGAATTAGAAAGAGGGTCAGGATTATGAATATAAGTGACAATTTGATCATCATAAAAATCATAGGTTGGAATGGGTTCTTAAATGCTGAAATCATGAGTATGATTAACTTTTTGAAAATGAGAACTAGTTGAAACAATTTATGAGTTAGAGAGTTCTTAATTTTCAAATGTGATTTGACTTTCAACATGACGATTCAATTGAGAATAAGACAAATAAACATCCTATATGTCAGAGTAATCATCCTAAATAACTTCATAACATTTTGTAGAATTCCCCTCAATCTCATATGTTGTAGAAAAACAAGAAGAAATATGGAGTACATCTTCATTAATGCCAGAAGAATGATCAATACTTTTCTCTCTATCTTGATAAAAGCTAATAGGAAATTTATTTAAAGATCAATATCTATGTTTTGTGGAATAACATTAATTCAAAAAGGGCTTAAATTTCTATGAGAATAAATATGAGGATAGAGGGAAAAATGAGAGCTTGAAGAAATGAATATGAAACTATCTCTATTTGTGAATTCTTGTGCATTTTATTCATTGCAAATTTCAGATTTATGATCATTCATTTGTCTACTAACTCTTTCTTGAGGACTATTTGGCTGCCCTGAAATTTTCTTTAGATCAACATGATCAAATTGAGAAATTTGTAAAACAGATCACATTTTATTGGAAACTTCAATTTTTTCTTATACTTATTGATTCATAATTTGTTTTTTTGAATCTAATTCATAGTGATTTTTAGATTTTGTGGCAGATGGTCTTTCAAGATTATTGTTGTTATATTCTTGCGGTTGATTATTAACTTCTTGCAAGCTTTTTGAAAATAATTCATTAGCATGATTATCATTATTACTATAATAGGCATGTACCAAAATCTAGGAATTTATTTTACATGGTTGAGGCAACTTCATCATGATTAATATGCACCTCTATATCAAAATTTTTTATAATATTACTAGAAGTTGAAGTAGAGTCACCAAAGCTTGCAATTGTTTGATATGGATTTGAAATGGGAGGAAGAGAACAAATATATTCAAACCAATCTATCAATTTAGTTACTGAAGGTTTATCTTTAACTTTGAATCTCAAGCATATTAATTGAAATCTAATAGTAAAATCTAAGAGAGATTCATTTTCAAATATTCATAAATTTTCAAATTCATCACATGCCTCGTTATAATCATAACCGTCAAGTTGATAAAGGAATATTGTGATAAATTGATCCCAACTGTGAATAGAGGTAACTGGAAGATTTTGACACCAACTACTAGCTTTTCCCGAGAATGTAAGAGTAAAAATATTGCATAAAAGACATTCATCAATATCATAAAAAGTAGAATTTGATTTTTTTTAATAAAATGTAAAGCATGAACAAATTCGGAACCATTCTTCTTACCATTAAAATCTACCTTTGACAAGTGTCTTACTATTTCTTGAGGAGTATCGGCAGATGCACATCCAGAGATACAACTCCAAATTGGAAGTTTAAGAGGATCCATTGTGATTAAATAAAAAATGTTGGGTCCCTATAATACTAGTGATTACCCCATTACTATTGTAGTTATACCCCTTATTTATATTGTTGTGCCCCTATTACCCCCATATTGTTATTTCTATGCCCCATAGAATCCCTCTATTGTTATTTTTGTGGCTTTATATTATTATTGTTAGGTCGGTTGGATTATATTGTGACTCCCTAGACTCCTATATATAGAAAGGAGGTTTCGTCATTTGTATCATCCAAGAATTGTTCATTTATGTAATGTAAAGGAGGTTTCCCCCTCGAAGATGCTGAATTCTAAGGCGTTGATCTATCTTTTCTATCTTTTCTTGAGCTGGTTTCATAAAATTTGGTATCAGAGCTTTGGATTCTAGGGTTTCGTTGCTCCAAACAGGTCATCGTGGAATTTTTGCTATAACGTTTTTTCTGTGATGTTTCAGAAGTCGCAAAAAAAACCCATTTGAGAAGAAATCGCGTTGAACCTTGGGTCTGAATTTCAGAGCTTTTCGTGCAATATTTGTGGAGATATGATCTGAGGAAGTTGGCCTTTTTGCAGACTCCTGAATTACATTCAAAACAGGTGACCTGGGGAAAATCGTCATAACTTTCTCTCTGGGGATCGGATTGAAATTTCATAAGAAGGTACAGAAAGAGGACAGAATGTAGTTTCTTGTATGTGTGTTTTAGATTCAAAGGTTGAAACAGTGACTCGTGGCACGTCGTACAAGTTCGCTCTACTGAACCAGTCTAAAAACAAGTCACTGTGGGAGATTTCACATAACTCTTCCTTGGAGAATCCAATTTGGCTCAGACTTGTGGCATTGGAAAGAGGACGCAGAAGGCTACTACAGGTAGCAATTTCAGAATTGGATGATCCGAAATTACAGAGATACATTAGATTCAATATTAGGCTTCTACAAAGTGAAAAAAGGTGTGTAGTTTTTTTAAAATTTTTGTGTAAGCTTGGTTTGACGAAATTCAAAGGGCATAGTAAAGCATTATTATCGGTAACTGATGCCCCGAGGAAAGAAAATGCAAACACCTAGTAAGGAACCTGAAAGCTCTAGCATGACCCATGAAGAAGAGGAAGAAATGCTACATGATCTATCAAAATTACAAGAACGAGTGCAACAAACGTCACGCTCACAAAAGCTAATAGAAGCTAAGTTAAGTGGCGTGGAATCTAAGATAAATGGTGTGGAATCTAAGATAAATGGCGTGGAATCTAAGATAAAGGGCATGGAAGCTAAGATGGATGATTCAAAGTCAGATTTGAAGAGAGACATGGCAGATTTGAAGATAGATATGAAGACAGACATGGAAGAATTGAAGAAGTTGCTACAAGAAAGGGTCGCTAATGGTGAAAAGGTAGTAAGGAAACTCATTATGAGAACAAAAGAAATGTTAATCATGATTCCATAGATGCTAATGTTGGATCGAAGAATCACCATATTCTAAAAATCGATATGAGGAGGTTTGATGGCAAGGATCCCGCCACATGGATATTACAGATGAAGCAATTCTTCGATCTCAATAATGTGCAAAACACACAAAAGGTACGTATGGCAACTGTATATTTGGAACCAAATCAGTTTGTATGGTATCAATGGCTTTGCTCTCGTAAACAATTTATCACTTGGGCAATTTTTACGGAAGAATTGATAGCACATTATGAAGATACAAAAAGCAACACTTTTTTTAGCCAATTGATAAGTCTCAAACAAAAGGGTTCAGTAATGGAGCACATTGAGGAGTTCCAAAAATTGAACATAAGGGTAAAAGATATTCCAGAGGAGCATAGGATTGATGTGTTCATAGGGTCTTTAAAGGATAATATCCAACATGATGTTCGCCTTTGGGAACCTGATTCATTAGAGAAGGCATTCAGGTTAGCAAGAAAAATGGAAAGCAAAATTATGGCAACCAGGAAGCATACCACTCACAACTATAAAGACGGAAGTGTTGTTGCCCCTAGTCTTCCACAACCTATAAGGTTGACACCACAACAATTGGAAGAAAAAAGAGCAAAAGGGCTTTGTTACAGTTGTGATAGCAAATACACAAAAGGTCATAAGTGTGCTGAGAAGAAATTATTCTACATAGATTGTGAAGAGGAAGAAGAAAAGGAGCAAGAAAGGTCAAAAGAAGAAGATATACTTCAGGAACAAAGCCTAGATGAAGAACAAATAAATCCGACCATATCTTGTAATGCATTGGCGGGAATTACCACTCCTCAAACCATCAAGATAGAAGGACAAATCAAGAAGAAAAAGGTAATAGTGTTGATTGATTCAGGAAGCACCCACAATTTTATTCATTGTAGGGTAGCAAAAGAATTGAATTGCTTCCTATATCCAGCACCAGAGTGTCAAGTGATGATTGCAAATGGAGGAACAATAAATTGCTCTGGAAAGTGCCATAATATCAAGCTATCCATGGGAGAATATGTATTGACTAGCCCAATGCTTTCCATTCCAATGGGAGGTGCTGATGTTGTACTAGGAGTCCAATGGCTACAATCCTTGGGTACAATAGCTTTTAATTTTCAAGAACTTTTCATCAAATTTTCTACGGAAGGAAAGGAAGTTGAATTAAGGGGTATTGCAGGGAAACCAGGAAAGATAATCAGCTCTAATGGTATGACAAAGCTTCTAAAAAAGGAGCAAAGAGGTGTAATTGCACAATTATGTTCGCTAGATGTTTCCACATTGGAATCATCTATTTCTCCAGATCTCCAAAAAGTCCTGGACAATCATTCCAAGGTATTTGAGACTCCCAAGGTCTCCCACCTATGCGTGATCATGATCATGCTATTCATCTGATTCCAGGAAGTGTTCCTCCAAACATCAGGCCGTACAGATATCCCTATGTCCAAAAAAGTGAAATTGAACGTATGGTTGCAGAAATGCTAGAGGCTGGTATAATTCAACCGAGTCAAAGTTCTTTCTCAGCTCCAGTAGTATTGGTGCACAAGAAGGATGGATCATGGCGCATGTGTCCGGATTATAGGGAGCTCAACAAGCTCACTATTAAAGATAAGTTCCCCATTCCTGTTATTGATGAATTACTGGATGAATTGCATGGATCAATTTACTTCACCAAGTTGGATCTTCGTTCGGGATATCATCAAATCAGAATGAAGATTGAAGACATTCCGAAAACGGCATTTAGAACTCATGAGGGTCATTATGAATTTTTGGTCATGCCTTTTGGCCTTACCAATGCACCTTCAACATTTCAAGGTTTGATGAATTCAATTTTCAAACCATTCCTTAGAAAATTTGTGTTAGTATTTTTTGATGATATACTAATCTACAGCAAGTCTTGGAAGGATCATGTTGAACATGTTGACAGGGTGCTACAACTATTGGAGGAGAAACAATTATATGCAAAAAGATCCAAATGTTTCTTTGGAGTCCAGGAGGTGGAATATTTGGGTCATATTGTATCTCATGAAGGAGTTAAGGTAGACCCTAGCAAAATTAAAGCCATTAAGGAATGGAAAATCCCCACATCCATAAAGCATCTGCGAGGATTTCTTGGGTTGACAGGGTATTATCGCAAGTTTGTTAAGAATTATGGGAGAATAGCAGCACCTCTAACAACATTATTGAAGAAAGATTCATTTTCATGGACTCCGAAAGCAACAAAGGCCTTTGAACATCTTAAAGAGGCAATGTGCCAAGCACCGGTCTTAGCTACACCGGACTTCACAAAAACCTTTATTGTGGAATGTGATGCTTCAGGAAATGGAATTGGTGTTGTTCTAATGCAAGATGAAAGACCCATTGCTTTTGAAAGTCGTCCAATCAAGGGAAAGTTTTTAAGCAAAGCTATTTATGAGAAGGAAATGTTGGCAATACTCCATGCACTTAAGAAATGGCGACCCTACCTAATGGGAAGACACTTCAAGGTAAAAACGGATCATGATAGCCTTAAATACTTTTTAGAACAAAGATTATCCTCTGAAGAGCAACAAAAGTGGGTCACAAAGATGTTGGGTTATGACTTTGAAATCATCTACAAAAAAGGGAAGCAAAATGTGGTGGCAGATGCACTCTCAAGAAAGGATGAGGATGTGGAAGCATTGTTGTGTGCCATTTCTATTATCCAACCAGATTGGATAAACGAAGCAAGGGAGGAATGGAAGAATGACGAAGAAGTGTGGGCACTTATTCGAAAGCTACAACAAGATTCCAGTACTTCTGATACATTTAGCTGGCAAAATGATTCGTTATGGTACAAAGATCGCTTATACCTCTGTAAGAATTCCCAGCTAAAACAAAAGATTCTTATGGAATTGCACACTTCTCCCTTAGGAGGGCACTCAGGATTTTTAAAAACTTACCACAGGGTTAAGAAGGAATTTTTTTGGGATGGCCTTAAATCAGATATTCAAAAGTTTGTGGCGGAATGTTTGGTTTGCCAACAAAATAAAGTTGAAACAATTAAGACACCGGGTCTATTACAACCTTTATCCATTCCAAGCCAACGTTGGGAGGAGGTTTCAATGGATTTTATCACAGGTTTACCCAAGTCTGAGGGAAAGAGTGTCATCATGGTGGTAGTTGACAGACTTACCAAGTATGCACACTTTTGTGCATTATCACATCCATTTAAAGCCAGTACAGTTTCTACTGCATTTATGGAAACAATTCAAAAGCTACATGGAAACCCAAAGATTATTGTAAGTGACAGAGATCCCATTTTCACTGGAAATTTTTGGACAAAATTATTTTCTTGTCTTGGTACTCAGTTAGCTCATAGCTCATCTTATCATCCTCAATCTGATGGGAAAACTGAGATAGTAAACAAATGTTTGGAAGGATATCTTCGTTGCTTTGTATCTGATAAACAGACACAATGGGTCAAATGGTTGCCTCTGGCTGAATGGTGGTATAACACTTCCTTCCATACAGCAACAAAAATGACCCCATTTATGGCACTTTATGGGTATCAACCACCATCCATCACATCATATTTAAGAGAAAATTCTAAGGTTCAGGCAGTGGAACATCACATCGAACATCAACAACAAGTCCTCCAACTCTTAAAGGATAACCTCGTGTTGGCACAAAATAGAATGAAACAACAGGCAGATCAACATCGCAGTGAAAGAAGTTTTGATGTAGGTGATTGGGTATTCCTACGGCTACAACCATATAAGCAAATGTCCCTAAAGCAAGCTAAGAAGGATAATAAATTATCACCAAAGTATTATGGTCCGTACAAGGTGTTGCAAAAGATTGGTACTATGGCATACAAATTGGAGCTTCCTGCAGCTTCTCGATTGCACCCAGTTTTCCATGTTTCATGTTTAAAGAAGGTTATAGGTGACAAGCTCCCAATTCAAACAATATTGCCAGAACTTGACGAGGAAGGAAAAATTATATTGGAACCGGAAGCAGTCACAGAAACAAGAACTCGACAGCTACGAAATCGATCAATTTCAGAGTATCTTATCAAGTGGAAGAACTTATCCGCTGAAGATTCCACATGGGAGGATGAGAATTTTATGCAGAAGTATCCAGAACTACTCAAGCGTTGAGGACAACACTTTTTTGAAGGAGAGGGGCATGTTGGGTCCCTATAATACTAGTGATTACCCCATTACTATTGTAGTTATACCCCTTATTTATATTGTTGTGCCCCTATTACCCCCATATTGTTATTTCTGTGCCCCATAGAATCCCTCTATTGTTATTTTTGTGGCTTTATATTATTATTGTTAGGTCGGCTGGATTATATTGTGACTCCTTAGACTCCTATATATAGAAAGGAGGTTTTGTCATTTGTATCATCCAAGAATTGTTCATTTATGTAATGTAAAGGAGGTTTCCCCCTCGAAGAGGCTGAATTCTAAGGCGTTGATCTATCTTTTCTATCTTTTCTTGAGCTGGTTTCATAACAAAAAATTTAAATTATTAAAACTCCAAAAACATAATAAGTCTTCAAGCCCTCCTTCTACCGCCAAAAATGTTGAAGGCTTGAAATTCTCTGCCTCAACATTATAAGGGAGACCACCTAGTTGAGATCTTAGAGAAGCTCCTTTTCCATTGAAACAATGGTTTTGATTGTTAAAACTAGGTCCAATTACCTTCTCTCTATCTCCACTGGCTTAAAGCATTCCCTGTTCTTACCAATAGTGAAGAGACATTACATCCACTCTTCTTGATGATCAGGCAATAAAGTGATCCTTAAGTAGATTTTGGGCTCAACCAAACCATAACTAAATTTTTCCTCTTTGATAAGAGGACTTCTAGAAGTAAAATTAAATCTAAATGTAAATTAATCCTTGTTGTCTAGGAAATCCTCTCTATGGACATAGATCATCCCTGTAGCCCATTGAGTGGGACTAGCAAAAAATGTGACAATCTACCGGACACTTTCGTATGTTACAATTGAAATGAGAGATGAAGTGGATGGCCTACCTCATTCTAATGCTATCACATATTTCTTTGTTGAAGACCTTGAATCAATTACGTCTCGGGCTCGTTCCCACTACTCACAACATTAAATAATTCCACAAGAGATCAAGACACAACAAGGCATGCAAATACAAATAGCATAATCAAAACTAACCTACTGAATATATCAAGGAGGGTTAAGATAAATGATACATGAGCATACACATTAATGGAAAATGAACCAGTAGTTGTATATTAATAGAATAAATGAGGAAGCATACAACCAAACCTTGATGTCAATAGGCTCTCCTTCAATGAATGTCGAAGTCCAAGCTTAAGCTCTCCAAGAAATCCTTCTCCAAGCCAAATGAGTAGCATATAGGAACAATCCTAGCATAAGGGTGCAAATAGACAAAGAACAACCATTTGGGAATGGGAGAGGATGAATATATAGTTAGGGAAAGGGATTTAAGATCCCTCCAAAGATAGGATAAGGCCCTCATCTCAAGGAGGTAACTCATATGGATAAGACCAAAAGGAAAAGTTGAGACAACGTGACCTCATCCACGCTGAGCAAACTCCAGGTCGTCACTCTCGAAGCTTCTAAATCACAAGGATTTTCATCCTCATTAGGAAAAATTCCTTTTAGGGATTATTATGGATATACAACCAAACAGAACAATTACATCGCAGGGCTAGTATAGTGAAACTAGCGACCATTGTGATTTTTAGCATCATAATATGTTTTAGAGCCATTTCCTTCAGGGGAAGCTCAAGGAATTTTCTAATCAGTGTCTTAGGGAGGATATGAGCTGCATATCTAAATGATTATAGTGCATGATGGTCATGTTTCGGGCACTTTGGGATATGTCATATGGAAGTGCGTGTGGTGCAGGGAAATTCTCAGTGCGGACACAAACAATTCCTCTAGCCTGAGAGAGCAGGTCTAGCCACAGAAAAATAATCTATGTAAAGTATCCTTAATCTAAAATCATTTAAGAGGGCCTACCTCTTATAACGCTATTCTGCTTGGTGATGATCCTTCTTCCTCACACCAACTATCTTCCCATTCCTTCCTTCAAATACCTAAAGAAAGAAAACAAACAACAACAAGAAATGTGATAGCATACAATATTGTAGTCAGCCTACTTCATAGGTCAAGGAATGTTAAGCCATAAAGATGTAAAATAACACTTCATGTAGGAAATCAATCAATAGTTGTATTCATGTAAATCAAAAAGAGATTACAACCAATGCCTTGATGTTGTTGGTCTCCTCCGACGTATCCGAGTTCCGACACTTATGCTAGCATCTCATGGATATCCACAACAATGGAAGTTTTAAGGCCTCTTCCCTCTAGTCTCAAACCAAACCAAAACACACTATTCTCCCTCAAACATACACTTGAAAGATACAAGCTATAGATGACTTTTTGATCATTCAAACTCACTCCAAACTAGTTTATCTTGGGATAAGAGAGGTTTATGTAGCTTGGATGGATGGGAGATGGTTCCTCTCATCATGGCAGAAGGTCTTATCTCTTGAGTTTGTTCCGTACTAATAGGGGAAAGGAGCCCAAACTGACTTCTTCAGCTCCATCCAGCCCAACCATCTACCAAACATCTGTTACAAAGCTTCTAGAGCTAGAAGCTTTGACTTCATATTTAAAAAAACTTGCCAAAAGAGGATCAACGCGATTGGAAAAGGGATCAAGCGCTCTGTACGGTGCTAGGTCTAGTTTTAATCTCTGCAAATCGGCATGAGGAGGAAACTGGTTGGTAGTGTTAGTCTTCTAAACTGAAATCAAAGGAAGATTCTTTGGAAATGATGCAAAGGGGAATTATTCTTCTCATGAAGAGGGACATACTGGGAGTTTCTTCATGATGGGAAAGCATGTAGAGTTCACTCTAGAGGTCCTCTAGGATTGTGGACAGGGAGTACAGGGACAGTGACAAAATGTTGTGTAACAAATTCACCCTAAAGTGTGAAGGCCAGAATAGAGCGAGGGGTGAAATTCTTTACAAGTGGATGGGATAAACCAGAGTTTGTCATTGGAAAACCTGAAAGCAAGCGTGATTCATGTACATCACTGAAAACTCTGACAAATGATACATGCATCATGGTATGGACACAACCATCCAGAGAACAATCATGTAAATAGATCCAAGGCATGGGTGCAACCATCAAATAGAGAGGATCATAATGAAACTAAGGTATGGTCGCAACCATCCAATAATGAGAAGGGTCACATATAACAACTCATCTTATGTTCACAACCATCAATCCAAAAGAGACATGTATATCAATATGATCATGTCACATCACCTCACAACCTGGATTGGTGTAATCTGAGCTCAGGCTCTTGTGCTCCAAACGACCCAATCAAAGTAAAAATCTTAACATGTGAATGAATGTGTTGAAGTTGAACATGATATAAAGTCGCCTCATTACTGGCCAATGATGTGAACCGTTAACAAGTATGAGAGAAACCACCAATAATGATAGTGGCTCTCAAGGTACTTGTTATCAGTTAGATTTTCCCTTATAAGTTATCAAAAAAAGGGACACTATGAGGTAACCACAAACCAATATTTTAAGTACATAATCTAGCCAATCTATACTCATAGAGGACTCTCTTTATGATTTAGCTTTGTTTTGTGAGATATTAGGCTAGTTATGAATGCTTGGGGGGTTTTGATTTTGTTTGGTGGTGGAATTCGAGAGCATATGGATAGAGTAAGGAGGCCATTGGGCTATGGAGTTAACTGAAGATAGCTTAACTAGATCACGTTGATTTAACAAAGGATATTTTCACAAGGCAAGATAGCTAAACCAAAAGACAAATGATAGCTTAAAATGGGTGAACCGGTCTTGAACAGGGAGGAAGGGCAACTAAGAATCCTTCAACAGGGTCCAAGATGAGGGAAAGTGGGTGCTCATTAAAAAAAAACAATTAAGTATTCTTTGTTAAATGGTCATAGTGATAAACTATGAAAGCAGGGAGCAATTAAGAATTCCCTACCTATAATAGCCTGGAAGAAAACATTATGAATATAAATGATTTTAAAGACAGAATGCAGTAAAGCTCTTTTTGAAATATAACTTTTCGTTTATCATTCAGATATGAAACACATATGAATATTTATTAAACCAGAAAACTATAAAAACGTAGGATATAGAATACTTATTCGTCTCTCGTTTGACATAGGTATCCTGTAAAAGTCCTTTGCTTTATTACTTTGTTCCACCCAGCCTCACAAAAGTTGTTCAAAAACACTTCAATTCCAAAGTAAATTGTCTACAGAAATGTCTAAGAATCCACCCTCAATACTTCGAATGAGGAAGTATTTATACAAAATTTAGATCAAAATATCTCCTAACTAAGAGAGATACATTCTAGGAAAATTAAATATATTTTACATGAATGTAGAGACAGATGGTATCCAATGTAGAAATTGAATGTGAACTTTTGTTTGCTGTCCTGTTTTTGCTGAAGGAGCTGGAGGTGGGTCCTATGAATGTGCATCTTGCGATCTTGCTCATAATTTTGTGATGGATGGTTGATTTTAGCTTTTCATTGATACTCTCTTACCTGTGATTGATACTCTTTACCTATTTTACCATCTTTCATCCCTTTTTACCAAAATTGACTATGGTAAATACTTCAATTTACTTCACTTTTCACCATGGTAAATCATAAGATATATGTCATGTTGTTCCACCAATCATCTTTTGGTATTCTTGTCCTTATTAGTTTCCTGTAGATTTCCTCTACTTTAGTATATTTCACAAAATTGGGTTGTACTAGGAATAGGTGCTTCACCTCATGTTCAATGTAAAAAAGGTTCTCCAAGCCATCATAGAGAACTTTCCCTGTGGACAATGCCTTGACTTCAGATGAACTGGCCTGACTATTGGCTTCCTAATGTAATTTGTTGACATAACCATCCTGAACCATAAGCTTAACATTTATGACTAAAGGATTTCAGAGTCCTTTACTTAGTGAGATGTCAAACTTCCTCATGAACTCATATATGTCTTCATGCATACTTGAAATCTTCTTTCCAATCCTTGCATCAGATTTCTCTTGGTCAATACTTTCCTTATTTCGAGGATGGTAGAAATCCTATCCTTTATTTCTAATTTTTCCAATTGTTGCCTATTTCTACTGTTTAGAAAACTGATCAACTGGATTTCCTCTCCAGGCTTTCTACCGAATTGCTCCTTGGTCCTTTGAACTTCTTCAAGAGCAGGCTTAACTAAATCAATTTGTTCAAAAATAATTTTAATGGATGACCAAATATCATTGATGGAATCAATGATATTAGTCCACAATATTATCCTCATCTCTGTCAAGGTCTTTTCAAATGTAAGGTATTTCTCCAGTGCACTAATTTGTTGGGTTAAGCCTTTGTTTTTCCTCATTTCTTCTGCAAAATTGATTTTTGATACATCATATTTCTACTCCAAAGTAGTGAATTTCTCTTTCACTTTCTACAGCTCTGTGACTTGGAGCTTCATCTCCTCCATGGACTTGATCAAGTCCTCTGTGCTCTGATTTGAGGTTCCTGCCTGTGATGTACCTGTACCTGTTGTTTCTATAGTTGCAACTATTGCCAAAGGAACATTTGGTGCTAAAGTAGTTGCCAATGTAGAAGGGATTGTTGATGAGAGTATAAGCACTATAGTTTGAGGCTCTGTGGTCAACTCACTCTGCCTTGACTATATTGCTTTCTCCAATTCTTGCTCAGTCTCTTTTAGTTGCTTATTTAGCTTAAGGATCAGGGCCATAAGCTCTTATTCATTTTTCTTCTCAATCACTTCAGCAGTCAGATGGTGCATGAGTGGTGGCAATTTCAACTGCTTTATCAGTGCAGCTATATCTTCATTCTTTTTCTTTATTAGGCTCTTTCTAGCTTTGATATCTTTTGGGTTATGGCCCAAATTAATAATCAACTCCTCCAATGATTTGATCCTATTATCTTTTGCCTGTGAGGAGGCCTTCTCTAGTTGCAATTGGGAAGTAGTGTTTCTTAGTGAATTTTGCAACCTATGTGCCATCATTGCTTTGCTAGTCGGTGTAGAATAAACCATCTCCCCTGTTTGTTTATGCATTCTATCTGATCTATGTGGTGGATGTCTTTAGCTAAAACCTCAAAATCAGTCCTGAGGTAGTCTGAAAATGACTTGGGCTGTTGTACTGTGGGCTTTAGAAAGCTCATCTGCATTTTTCCTTCTTCGATGTAATAAGCTGAGATCAATTTGGTTTGATTTTTAGGGGCCATCTTCAAGTATTGATTATAGTCTTGGGAATTCAGTTGCTCATTCTTGGTCTTTATCTCCTTGAATTTTCCTTTTATGTCTATGATCTTCTCAGATGAAGATCTGAAATATGAAACTTCTACACTCTGTTGTCTTTCAAGCTCTTGTCTTTGTGAGGTGGAAGGTGTCCCACCTGTTGGGAATGTATGTAGACTGTCTCCACCTTCCCTTCTCAAACTTCTTGTTGTTTCCTCAAAGAAATCTTCCTCTGAATATGGATTTAGCCTGTGCCTCTTAGCACCAGGCTGGTCTGGAGGACCACTGGTAGGGGTAGCTGCTTCCCTGTCTCTTTTCAAGTTCTTTTCCTCATTCAGAGGAGTCTGCACAACTGGGGGATTTCCCATATTAACTTGAGCTGGATGAGTTTGTGGTGGAGCTTGTTCTTCAGAGATTTCAGGCTGCTCTGACATCTCTATTTGTCCTGATGTTTGTGGTTGTCCTGATGCTGGAGTACTTGTTTCCTAAGATTGTCTTTGGGATGTCTCTGCTATGGAGGAACCAAGTTCCTGTGTTGGTCTTTGGGAAGACTCTACATGTAGCTGTTCAAAAGAGTCCAGGTCAAGTTTCTTTTATATGTCATTCATCACATTCTCTAACTCAACTTGATCATTATCCATTTCAACTAGATTTCCTTCCCTCCATTCATCGATATTTGCATATTGTTCTATCTCAGGGATTCTGTGATGGATATAGGGTGACAGCTTATGTTTCATTCTCCTATCACAAATGAAACCTTGTGGGTCATATCTCCAAGCAAATCTTTTCTTGAATTTCATTGTTGTTTCTATGATTTCTTCTGCTCTTTTCCCTTCTCCTCTATTATTGTATATAAATGGACCTAAGTGGTCTTTGATCCTTTGGGTTTTCTTCTTTGCCTTGGTGAAATGAATTTGGTTAGAGTTTAACATTTGCTTGTAATATTCCAGGGAAAATAGTCTCATAGGGATAGACTTATGTAGCTTGAAAGGAGGGAGCTCATAACCATAGATTCAGATCTCAGTGTGATTTTGGTACATGTACCAATTACTTATCTTATATTGCTTTGACCGTTGCAAAATTTTCTTGATCTCATCACTAATCCTAGGAGGAGGATTTCCTGTTAGCATGGTGGTCATAGGGTGGAAAAATTGGTCAATGAATTCATTGTATGAATAGGGACAAGTATATGAGTAGTGAAAGATGGCAGTCCAGAAAATGACTGATCTGGGATTACCTCTGGTATCAAGCTTATTCACAGAGAATGGGAACTTGTCAGACTGATAGTAAAGGAAAAGGTGATATATGAATGTAGAATACTTGAATACCTTTTCATTTTCTAGCCTCATGAACCGGTCATGAATTTTATCAGCAATGAAAGAAGCATAGTTATATTTGACCGCAGGCGGCTAACCAGGGGTAAAAATGGACATGAAAACTAGAGTCAATTCATCCACATACTCACTAGTATTGAAACCCATTACAACAGCAATCATATCAACAATGTTTTTGCCTATCTCTATGAAGAAAAATGACATGTAGGGAGGAGGATCTTTGGGTTGATGTTTCTTATCCATAAAAGTCTGGCAAAGGCGACTCAGTTCAGACTGCAACATTTTAAAAGATTTATCTAGTAATTCCCCAAGGGAAATGGGGGTGAGGTATTGACCAGGCTGGAACTGTAGCATTTCATTGATTGAGTCTACAGTAATTGTGAAGAGAACAGTTTGATTGGAGGACATTATTGCTCTGATGGTGGGATTGTAATTGGCTTGACATTAGCGGATAATGTTAGGGAAAATGTGCACAGAGGGGAGCATATACCTTGGGAGATTTGACTCCCAAAGACATATGGTATCAGAGCCATTCATGTATTTGTCCTAGCATTGACAAAATACTTTCAAGGAGTTTTTATCAGTTTCAAGGTCTTTAATTTGAAAATCCTTATCTGCTAAGGGCAGATAATCCAAATCTCTATGAGGAGTAGTGATAGGAGGTACATTAAGGATCATGGGGGTTTCCATTTCTGGTTCTTGTGGATTCAGAGATGGAAATTGGATTTTTAAGTAGAGTTGGTGAAAACAGAGGGTCTTGGGAGTCTTCAATTTTAAATTCTGCAACAGAATTGTAAGGAATTTTGGGGTTTTTAATGTAACCATAGAGGAAATCAAGTATTTACAGGGTTTCTGGCAGGAAAATGGTAAATACCTGTATTTAAGTGACGGGCAGTGGAATGCAGGTTCACTGGGTGCAAATGGTGGACTGGAGTAGCATCGGACTGCAAATTTCAGGGTGGCTGACGGTTGGAGTACGAGATGGTCGACTTCTATGTTCTGGTTAAATGCATGAGTTTTCAGAATAAGGACGGAAAACTATTTTAACTTTTTTTTTATGCAAAGTCAAAGCTTTTGGTGGGTTCGTGATATGGACAGGTGGCATCAGCAGGGAGGTGACTTGATGTTTTGTCATTAGCGGGAGGCGGTATGCAGTTTTCATCGCACCGCTATTGGAGGGTAAGTGGTATTTGGGAGGGACTGCATGATTCCATACGTTATTTGACATGTAGCAATGGTACAATTCATGAAACCGCTCGCCATCACATGCTAAAAGTCAACCACAAAAGTCCGTGCGATATGCGCGATGACCATCGAATCTACGGGATCCGATCGGACGGTGGTTAGGGAGATGAAGTGACTGGCAGATATGGAGGGTAGGCCCAATATAAATTAAAGAAATTAATCATATTGGGGGTTATTCGATTGGTTATCGATTTATTAATTAGTCTGAATGATGTGATTAATCCTCATTAAGTGGTGGTGGGGTCAGGTTCTTAATTAACTACAGATTAGTTAGTTAACCTTGTTTATTTTATTTGTTTTATGGTTATATTTAACCAAGGGGCGAGATATATAATAATTTGGGGTTTTGTATAATAATATAACACGGGCGTGGGTAATTTGGTTTTATTAGGGAATTATATAATAAAACGTTAGTGGTTAATATGACCAAATGAATGGAAAAGCGCTAAGTCCAATGTTTTCTGAAAGTATTTCATCATATAACATATTGACTTAGGCTAAAGTGTATTAAAGGGGTTTTTTTTTTTTAATTTATTTTAGTTTCCCTAAGTAAAATAGGATTTTTCTTAGGAAAAGTTTTATCAAAGGAATGAGTGATCTTATGGGGGGGTAATGTTGATGAAAGGGACTTAGGTACTTTAGGAATTTCCAATTGTTGGGCCGAGGGCCTGATCCCTCCAAAAGTCAAAGAAATGCTCTGAGCCCCTCTAACATTGGCAATTACCTTCAGCACTTAGGAAATTAGTGAAGATTTTAGGGAATGAGTAGGGAAGTTAATTATTTTGAATTTTAATGTTGATGTGCCTTTCCATGTGATACATGCCTTTGTCTAGTGATGAAAGTAAAAGATTTAAGCATTGAACTTAACATTCACCACACATTTATTTTGCAACCATCATCTACTTACCCTACCTAATTTATCTTAGCATTTTCACTCCTTTATTAGGGTGCACTTAGACTGGAAAACCCTTATCAACTTTCTTTTCTTTTACATAGTGATATCTATCTAAATCTAACCTCATTACATCCAAGGGCTCAGATTACACTGTTGAGCTCCTTTTATTTACTCTATCTATCTACTTATCTACCAATATTACACTGTTTGGTTAGATCTTTATTCTTTATTTCTAGAACATGAAATTGAAAACATGAAATAACCAAGCTTAAATTGTTTTACTATTCATGAATTGTGGCATCGGTGACAAGCTGCAAACAATTTTTTATTATACAAAAGTAAAAAGGAAGTGGCATATCAACTTTCTTTTATTTTACATAATGATATCTATATAAATCTAACCTTATTACATCCAAGGGCTCATATTACACTATTGAGCTATTTTTATTTACTCTACCTATTTACTTATCTGCCAAGATTACTCTATTCGGTTAGATCTTTATTCTCTATTTCTAGAACATGGAGTTGAAAACATGAAATAACCAAGTTTAAAATGTTTGACTATTCATGAATTGTGGCATAGGTGACAAGTTGCACACAATTTTTTATTATACAAAAGTTAAAAAGAAGTGGCATGTAGACTTGCACACTTTCATGGTCTTTTCTTTTCGTTGGGGTTCATTTTCTTTTCTTTCTTGACCTTTTATTTATTCTTTTTGTCCTTTTATTCTTTTTCTAGGGCATGCCTTATTTACATTTTTTTTCATAAATATAGAAAACCTTTGCAACAAGTAAAGGTATGAACATATTTCAAAGCTAAACCAAGTCAATCATGATATATGACACCTGTTGGTATAGGGGCATAATAGTGGCTCCACTTGGGGATGGCTTTTCCTGGTGGAAAGTCAAGAATAGTAGATCAATGGCCTTCTGAACAACTTGGATTGTGCTCTGGAATCTTCCTTTTCCTGCTGCTTTATTGTATGTATGACAAAAATTCTTCTGAAGCTTAGGGCCTTCTCTTCGGACTTCAACTTCACAAGTTTACCATCCAATCAACACTGACATTATAAAGGATATATTATGTACAATTATAAATCTAATCAGAGTTAAAAACTGGGATCAAAGTAATGTTTCAACATCCGACCATTAATTGGTCCTCCTTCAAGTTCTGCACCATCTAACTCTTTAAGAAAATATGCATTGTTTCCTTTGAAAGCATATATTATATATGGCCCTCTCCACAAGAAGTCAAACTTTCCATGTTTTCCTTTGTCCTCCCTTCTAGAATCCCATCTTAACAGTTTATCTCCCAAGTATAAATCTTCTGCCTTGGTTGTTCTATCAAAGATCTTCTTGAGTTTTTCTTGTAGTACTTGAGATCTCTAGTACACCTCCTCCCTGAGTTGCTGCAAATGGACGGTCTAGTTTATCCTTCTCTGTATATCATTTGGTTCCACTTGAGCTTCTTGCAATAATTTCATGACAGGAACCCCTAAAGATGAGGGAAAAACAACATCCATGCCATATACTAGCTCATAAGGATTGGTTCCAATGGATTTTTTGGTTATAAGCCTGTCTGCCCAAAGAGCATTGATCAAGTTTTTGTTCCAAGTTTTCTTATTTTCTTCCAACAATTTTTTAATGATATTAATTAGACTTTTGTTGGAAGATTCTACAAGTCCATTCCCTTGAGGATAGTAGGCTGTGGAATGACCCAGTGTGATGTGATACTTGTTACAGAAAGTAATCATTTTCTTTGACTTGAAAGCTGCAACATTATCAGTAATGATTTTATCTGGGCAACCAAACCTGGACAGAATATTGGCCTCTAGAAATCCTATGATAACAGTATCTATGGCTTTTCCATAGGGGATGGCTTCTATCCATTCAGTAAAATATTCAGCTGCAGTGAGTATCCATTTATGTTGAATAGAAGAGGGTGGATGAATTTCTCCAATGAAGTCAAGACCCCTTTGTTGAAAAGGTTTCTCAGTGGAAATAGGTTTCAAGGGTAAAGGTAACAATTTTCCTTTTCCTTCAAATATTTGGCATTTCTGGTAGGAAGTTACAAATTTCTTTACATCTGCAAACAAGGTTGGCCAATAAAATCCTACTCTTAGAATTTTGTCAGAAGTTGACTTCCAATAGAGGTGTCCACCACAGTCCCTTGGATGAAATTCTTGGAGAACCTTGTCAGCTTCTTCTTCCAATAAACAATTTAACAAAATGCCTTCATGACTTTTCCAAAATAAATAATTATCTAAGATGCAAAATTTTGAAGACTTCATTTTCAAAAATCTATTCTTGGTTCTAGATAACCCTGGAGGAGCCTGCAGGTTTTGTAACACATAAATAATATCAGCATACCATGGTCAATCTGAAAAGGCCTGGTTGATCTGTGGAGTCACCATCTCCTACTCATTATCCAGATCTCTAATGATATTTTTGTCTAGGGCTTGGCAATTAGTTTCTACCATGAGTTTAGCCAATCCCTGACCTTTAATTAGCTTAGTGGGTTTTATCTCTAAATCATATTCTAAGATAGTAGCTATCCATTTTCCTCTTTTTCCATCAATTCCATCCTAAGTTAGGATGTCTTTGGCTATTCCATTAGGAACATAAGCTATTAAATGAGAATATAAAATATAGACCCTGAAATATTTAAGAGCTTTTACCAATGCAAAATCTTGTTTCTCCATTATTTTATATTTTAATGATGCATCTCTAAGAGCTTTAATAAAAATGCTATGGGTTTTTCACATCCTTGATCATATTTTTGTAGTAAAACTACAACTATGGTGTGTTCTAATGAAAAATAAAAGATGATGAAGTCTCTATGAAACTGTGGGCTTGTGAGGACTGGTGTTCTTGTTAAGGCTATTTTAATTTCTTCAAATGATTGTTTAGCCTCAATTGTCCAATTAATGGTTGAATCCTTCTTTAAAATGTTATTTAATGATCTAATGAGTTCATCTAAGTTAGAAATAAACCTCCTTAAAAAATTAATCTTTCCTAAAAATACCTGCAACTCTTGAGTGTTTCTGGGATAGGGAATTTGTAAAATAGCTTCGATCCTAGAAGGGTCAATTTGAATGCCATCCTTAGAAATGATGTGACCTAACAGTTTTCCTTCCTCCAAAATGAACAAACACTTCTTTGGATTCAAAGAAATACCATATTTTCTACACTTTAAAAAGACTTTCTTGAGATGCTACAAGTGTTGTTGATCTGATTTAGAAAAAATAGTGAGATCATCAAGATATATAACAAGAAAATCATGAATTTCTTTTGTAAAGGCAATATCCATTGCTCTTTGAAAAGTTGCTCCTGCATTTTTTAGTCCAAAGGGCATTTTAATGTACATGAAGGTACCCCACGGTGTTGTAAATGCTATTTTCTCTTGGTCATCAGGATGAACTAATATTTGGTTATACCCTGAAAACCCATCTAAAGGTGAGATTCTTGAAGAACCAACTACCCTTTGCAATAATATATGGTCCATTTTGGATAACAGATAGTTATATTTCAAAGATACCTTGTTAACATTTCTTAGGTCAACACATAATCTTATTTCACTTGTTTTCTTCCTAGTAGGTACCAGATTAGATACCCATTCTGAAAACCTAATAGGGGCAATAATCCCTGCTTCATACATGCATTTGATTTCTTTCTCAATTGATGGTAATAGCACAGGGTTAATTCTTCTGAGTTTTTGTTTGAATGGCTTTTGATTTTCTTTTAGAGGTATAGTGTGCTGAATAATAGAGGTGTCATAGGATTTCAAATCTTCATAACTTTAGGCAAGGACATCCTGTAATTCTATCATAAGTTCAACATACTTTAGCTTCTGATCAGGAGGTAAAGATTTTGACAATTTTATCAATTTGGGATTATCCTGTGTTCCCAAGTTATACTCTTCGATGTCTGCTTTTAAAGGCTCCATTTTAGGTTTCTTTGGAATGTCATTAGAGTCAAACAAATATTCCAGAGGAGTCAATCCTTCGGGTAAATGATTGTCCTTTAGGTTGATAACCTTTGTTTCCTCTTCAATTATTTCATCTAGGTCCATTTGTTTTAGGTCTTGAATTTCTCTTTGTGTGAATTTGGTTGGATGAAGCATATTTATTAGATTTTTTTCCAAAATTTTAATTTCTACCTCATTTATTTGGTTAGATTTAGTATCTATGTCAACATCTATTTTGAGGTTAGAAAATTCCTCATCTAAAGTTAAAAAATTATTAATTTTCTTATCACATCAAAAACCTACCAGTTCTTAAGATTATCAGGGATGGCTAGTCTATGCCTAATCTCAATAGTATGATGATGATTAGGTTGAAAAGGTAATTTGCAAGTGCTGGGAAAAATGGCCAGGCTATGGGCTTGCATGATATGTTTTCTAGGAATAGTTGCAAGCTAGGTTTCCAAAAAAGTGTTGAGGATTTCTATGACTGTTCCCTTGTAATATCCTAGTCTATCATCCCTGGATGAGTAAGTCCCTTTAGTCTATTTAACTATTAATTCTGAATCTCCCTTGATGGACACCCTTATAGCTCCTAATCTTTTAACAAGTTTAATACCTAACAAGAGAGCGTCATACTCTACCATATTATTGGTGCATCTAAAATTTAATCTGTATGTATGGCCTTCAACATGATCTTTTTCTAAATTGTACACCCAAACTCCTGCTCCTACTCCCAGATTATTTACCGAGCCATCGAACTCTAGATGCCAAAGGATTTCATGTTCATAATTTGTATCTGGGGTAATAGGACCTTGTTTGACAATGGCATTTGGGTTTTCATTGTCATCTGATTTTTATTTGTTGTTTAATATTTCCTAGATATGAATAGTTGATTTATCTTTTTCAATTTCTTTTGTTTCTGTTGCTAAAACCTCTAAGTTATTTGAAGGATTGGTTTCTGCATTATAAAGAATGAAAGAATCAATATCATAGTGTAGCGAGTAGATGGGCAAATTTTGGGGTTTTTCCTGACTACTTACTACATATTCCATCAATGTTTCTTTGTATAGTTTCTTGGGTTGTCCAAAAACTGATATAATGGCATATGACATATCCAGTTGAAGAGATCCCTGAAGCTTAGCACCCGAGGATCTTAATAACAACATGCCATATTTGGGTGGTATATCAGCTACCACTACGTCCATTAATATTGTTTTTGCAGGATATTGAACCAATGAAACACATAAGTCTTTTATCATTCCTAAACATCTCACTTGGCTGGAATCAAAAGAAAATAAATCTTTGTATGGTCTAGTGATGTCTAGGTCTAGCTTTTCCATGACAGATTTGGGCATACGGTTGTGAGATGCCAGAGTCAAACATGGCATTGTGAAGAATCTTATCATGTATGTTTAGGCTAACGTAGAAGGGAGAAATTCCTCCTTCCAATCGTTTCCCATTTACTTCTGGGCCAAAGACTAATTCGTGTTGATCATCATAAAGATTAACTGAGTCTTTAGCTCCACTAATTTTCAGTGATCTGTTGATTTGAGTCCAGTTAACATCATGTTTAGCTAATTCAGATAATGGAACAAAAATTTTGAGCTTGCCAACTTCTGCTTCTAGATTAAAGGATTTTTCTATTTGGGCTCTTGGATTTTAAGCAGCTACGTTTTCTATGTCTTTCTACTTTTCAGGATTAGAGTCATGATTCATTGATTCTCCTAAATCAACCTCTGGAGGTTCTTCCATAGTTTCCTTGGAAAGAGGGGAAGTGGATGGCTATTTATTGTTTGGTTAATTATCAGAGACATCTTCAATTATGGGGTCAGGAGGATTAGTGTTTGATCTAGAAAGAATTTGCAATGTTCTGTTTATTGTCTTACCTTTTTTGGGTTGATTTGGAAGTGTTTTCTTGTTTGTTTCAGGGACATAAATTTTCCTACTTCTTAGATTGTATTGCTTGTGCACCTCAAAGATAGCTGAGTCATATCCCTGCCTAAAGTCGAAAGATTCTCCTGATTGGGTTTTAAACTGTTTAAGTATGTGAGCCTCCTGACCATCTTGGGATAAGAAAACTTCTTCTTCATCATCAAGCCCCATCAAATTGATTTGAGTATCTTCTTTTGGGACTTTAGAGTGAGAAGATTCTGCATAGATTTCCTAGAAAGGGTGTCTAATGTTTTGGTCAGGACCATTCTTTCCAGTGTTGTAGTTTTGATTTTTCCTAAAATTTTGATTTCTCCCTGGGTTAGTTTGTTGGCTATCCCAAGGTGATTTCCTTTCAATTATCTCCACTCTGTCTCCTAGTATATCCATTCCTTTAATGATGGCATCTAGTTTTTGTTCGAAGGGCGAACTTTCTTCTTTTAATGGTATCCTTCTTTCACTCCTAGCTTTGGATCTCTTAGAGAGTAGGTTGGCTTCAACGCTTACTGCTATGCTTTGCATATCTTCTAATGCGGGAGGGTTTCGTTCTCTTAGCTGGAAGGCCATATCAGAATCAAATCCATCTGGGAATTTGATTAAGGCTAAGCCAGTGGGAGGCCTTAGGTCAAGGGGGATAGCACTATACACACTATGAAATCTAGTGCAATAGTCTTGCACAATTTCTTGTGGTCCTCTTTTGAGATTCTCATATTTAGATAAGATCTGAAGAGGGTCTTTTCTTTTCTCTCGTCTATTTAGGAACTGTTGGTAGAGGGTTCTTAGACTGTCTATGTTATTGGCTATTAAGGTTCTGAACCTGGTTCTAACATCTCTAGTAAGGCTTTGCACAAAAATCCTCATTTGCACATCAGCAGTGTCTATTTCATACATTTCGAAGTAATCAATCATTTTGCTAGTA
Organism: Pinus tabuliformis; assembly: GCA_031772625.1. Classification (NCBI taxonomy): domain Eukaryota; kingdom Viridiplantae; phylum Streptophyta; class Pinopsida; order Pinales; family Pinaceae; genus Pinus; species Pinus tabuliformis. The sequence goes on from CM062816.1 coordinate 623,546,619, forward strand.
TGTTGTTGGGCTGTATAGGTTCCAGTGCCATCAAAGGATGTGATCTTACTTTGATAGTCTGGGGGCATGGCACCTAAATTAGCTGGCAGCACAAGAGGAGTATATCTATTAGCCATTGTTGTAGGTAGTGTTGAAACAAAGGCTGGAGTTGGGGTAACAATGGATGTTTGAGGTGTGGATGGAGGACTAGGGGTTGAAGTCAACTGTGGTGTGGTTTGAGGTTGGGAAATATGAGGGACAGATGAGGAGCTTGCAGAAAAAGAAGTGACTACAGAAAGGTTAGGAGTTCCTTCAGTGGTAAGATCAGAGTGAGGTGAGTTCTGCAAATGTTGGTCAATTAAAAAATTAGCTCTTTGGATCTCAAGTTCTCTGATAAACTCTAGGTCTTGGACTAGGTCTATTAATTCATAGTCGGATGAAGTCCGAAACAGAGAGGTTTCAAAGTACTCATCAAAGGGTAGGTCTTCTAGGTAAAGCCACTTAGCAGGACAAGATTAAGATCTAAAGATGGGTTGAGGGCTAACAGAGCTTTCTTGTCTTCTAAGTATTCTAGGGATCAAATTGGGGTTCTCAAACACTGGGGGTGGATTAGGGTCAGGATTAGCCCTAGTGTATCGAATCATTTCTGAAGCCAGATTTTAGGTTTTTCATTTTGCAATTTCTTATAAAGACATCAAAATAACTTCTATGAAATCCTTAAGATGCATATAATAAAACTTTTTGTTTATTAAAGATGTGTTTTCACTGAGCAATTGGTCTCCCTGGTATGGTCGCCACTATGTTATTACTCAGATTTTCCCTTAGAAGTTATCAAAATAAGGGACACTCCGAGGTAACCACAAACCAATATTTTAAGTACAGAATCTAGCCAATATGTACTTAGAGAGGGCTCTCTCTTTATGATTTAGCTTTGTTTTGTGAGATATTAGGCTAGTTATGAATGCTTGGGGGGTTTTGATTTTGTTTGGTGGTGGAATTCGAGAGTAGATGGATAGAACAAGGTATTTTAGGTCATTGGGCTATGCAGTCAACTGAAGATGGCTTAACTGGATCAGGTTGATTTAACAAAGGAGAGTTTCATAGGGAAAGATAGTTGAACCAAAAGACAAATGATAGCTTAAAATGGGTGAAGTGGTCTTGAACAAGGAGGAAGGGCAACTAAGAATCCTTTAATAGGGTCCAAGAAGAGGGAAAGTGGGTGCTCATTAACAAAAAGCAATTAAGTATTATTTGTTAAATGGTCATAGTGATAAACTATGAAAGCAGGGAGCAATTAAGAATTCCCTACCTATAATAGCCTAGAAGAAAACATTAAGAATATAAATAATTCTAAAGATAGAATGCAATAAAGCTCTTTTTGAAATATAACTTTTCGTTTATCATTTAGATATGAAACACATGAGAATATTTATTAAACCAGAAAACTATAAAAACACAGGATATAGAATACTTATTCGTTTCTCGTTTGACACAGATATCCTGTAAAAGTCGTTTGCTTTATTACTTTGTTCCAGCCAGCCCTACAAAAGTTGTTCAACAACACTTCAATTCCAAAGTAAATTGTCTATAGAAATGTCTAAGAATCCACCCTGAATACTTCGAATCAGGAAGTATTTATACAAAATTTACATCAAAATATCTCCTAACTAAGAGAGATACATCTAGGAAAATTAAATATCTTTTACATGAATATAGAGACAGATGGTCTCGAATGTAGAAACTGAATGTGAACTTTTGGTTGCTGTCCCTATTTTTGTTGAAGGAGCTGGAGGCAGGTCCTATGAATGTGCATCTTGTTGTCTTGCTCATAATTCTATGCTAGATGATTGATTTTAGCTTTTCACTAATAATCTCTTACCTGTGACTGATACTGTTTACCTGTTTTACCATCATTAATCTCTTTTTACCAAAATTGACTATGGTAAATACTTCAGTTTACTTCACTTTTTACCATGGTAAATCATAAGATGTCTGTCATGCTGATCCAACAATCATCTATTGGTATTCTTGTCCTAGTCAGTTTCCTGTAGATTTCATCTTCTTTAGTATATTTCACAAAATGGGGTTGTACTGGGAATAGATGCTCCACCTCATGTTCAATGTAAAAAAGGTTCTCCAAGCCATCATAGAGAATTTTCCCTGTGGGTAATGCCTTGACTACAAATGAACTAGCCTGACTATTGGCTTGCTGATGTAATTTGTTGACTTAATCATCCTGAACCATAAGCTTATCATTTATGACTAAAGGACTTGGGAGTCCTTTACTTCTTAAGATGTCAAACTTCCTCATGAGCTCATCTGTGTCTTCCTGCATGCTTTGAAATCTTCTTTCCAAACCTTGCATCAAATTTCTTGTTAGGGCCTCATATTGTCCCTTTTTTATCATATATTTTTCTATGATACTGTCCCTTTCAAACTTATATTTAAAAGCCTTTGTTAATATTTTGACCCAATTATCTCTAAGGTATGAAATGATTCTTCTCATCACTATACGTTTAATTATTTAGCATATAATCACGATATCTTCATAGTTAATCTTTGAATTATTAAAGTGCTAAACAAGTTAAAGGATGATGTACAGTTTGTGATGCTGAAACAGCTGGAAGACTATTTTTGTAGTTGTTGAAACAACAGGAACAGCGTGTGGATCACGATGTTGAAATAGTTGAGATCCGCACTCTAAATACAACAACAGCAACAGAATCGGGGATGATCACCAAAGAAGCTGTTACACGGGATGTAACGCTTATATCTAGAAATAGCATTACTGTAACAACATTTCATTGACAGGGAATTGATTTCCCTATTTTTGTATAATGGGTTAGAACAATGTAAATCTTTTGTAATAGATGTCTCCTCTATATAAAGATGAGACATCTACATTAGAGGGGGGATGAACGGGCTGTAGAAAAGGTTTTAGCTAAAGGAACAGGACTAGAACTCTTTTCTGTAATATGACATATTGAAGGAAGAATAAAGTTTTGTTTTGAGCATCTCTTTCTAGTTCTTGTTTCCTGAGGAATCTTGTGAGAAGGACAGGGCCCACCTTCATCACAAGATTCACCCATTACATTTCTGCAGTGTGTTAAGTGTGCTTTTTATTCATGCCTTGTTAACCATACTGTTTGCTGAACATTGTTTATAACACCCTTGTTGAAACTCTATTTCTGATTATTGTTATATGAGTGTTTCACCGGTGATTAAGTTATGGAGTGAAGTGGCAAGGCTGAATTAATCAGAGGCAGGTGCTAGAAATTCCCGCTCCGGGAGTTAGGGTCCTGACTCTCTGTTACAACATAGCCATTGTTTTCTTTGCAGGTTGATTTTTTCCATTTATTTATTAGAATTAAGTGCTTTTCTGATAGCTATCTGCAACAGAGTGTAATTGTTGTAATGCCAAGTGGAGCTTCAGTTTGTTACTCTAAGGTGTGATTTGCTTATACTATAACTTCCGTTACTTTTAAAATTAAAGTACATACAGTACGCAGTTGCCTTTGAAATAACAAGACTTCCCTGGGTTGACAATTAATGTCGCACTTTTTTGTTTAATTCAATAAGCAATTAAAGTGACCAACATTTTGGTGTCATTGCCGGGGAAGGCAATTATAGATTTTAAAAGTACTGATGATTTCTTTGCAGGTATGCAGAATGCATGAGAGGATGCAAGAAAACTAATCCTACAGGTGGCAAGGGCAAAGGAAGAGGAGGAAGAAAAACTTTCATCGATGATATTATTTCAAAAGCTGAGACATCCCAGAGGTTAAGCTCTTGAAGGCCACAGACCCAACACTCTTTCCAAACAGACTATCAAACGGAGGAAGTAGTGGGACCTGAAAGGGTTATAGAATCATCAGAATACATTGAGGAACCATTTGAAGAAGTCGAAGGGCCATTAGAAAATATTGAAGAGCCAAGAGAGGATACTGAAATTGAGGAACCAGTTTAGGACATTGAAAATCCAACAGAAAGCACAGACGACGAGGCAAGCACATCAGGAAAATAGCCAATGGAGGATAACAATGAAGGACTTTTCGGTGGAGGTCGTAGAGGAGAAGGAAGGGGAGAGAATTCTCTCTCCACCCTGGAATTCCCTATTGGGGAACTCCCCAGAGGAACAACTCCTACGAAGAATATCCCACTCTCAGCATTACCCAATTTCCATGGTTTATCCTATGGAGATACTGATGAGTTTCTTTTTGAATTTGATATACTGTGTAGAAGCTATGACTATGTTAATGCTGCTCAGAAATTGAAGTTGTTTCCAGCTACATTAAAGGGGAATGCACTAAGATGGTTTATGAGCTTGGGAGCTCATGTAATCACGACATGGGATCAGATGAAGGAGAAATTTCTAGCCAAATACCAAGATTATTGTCAGACAAGGGAAAAAAGGGAGGAATTATTCAAGATGGTTCAGAGGGAGGATGAAAATCTAGAAGACTTTGTGGAAAGACTCCAGTATAATTTGCAGAGATCTGAACACCCTGATGTAAGTAAAGATATTCTCAAAACATTATTGTTGAAAGGGGTAAGAGATGATTGTCTAGATATGCTAAATATGCTTGGTAAAGGAGATATATCCAAAGAATCATATGAAGAAATTGTTAACCTCTGCAAAAGGTGTTCAAGAGGAGATGCAAATAAATCAAAGAGCAGGGATAGTACGTTTTCAAGGGTCCAGAAATCAGCTAGTAGTGGAGCAACAAGGGCTGAAATAGGTAATTTACTTGAGGAATTAAAAACTGAAATGTTAAATTCTTTTGCTTCACAGATTGATACCTTGCAGGTTAAAAAGAAGCAGGTGGAGGCAGAAGCTGCTTTTGCCATCTTCTGCTCTAAATGCAGGGAAAAACATGCATTGAGGGAATGCCCACTAGACAAGGTGCCAATCTATACCATTTGTGAACAGGACCATGGAACTCAACAATGCCCCTCTTTACTAGGGATAAAGGCAGCATTACAACCAACGAAGGAAGAAGCTGAAGCAGTTTATCTGTTGACACAAAGGAGGCAATGGAAACCATGAGGACAAGGTACAAATTCTAGTATGTCATTTAATCATTGGAATAATTATCCCTCGTTTAATCAAGCAAATTACCCACCCTTTAACCAAATGCAATACCTACCCTTTAATTTCCCACCCATGCAGCAAACAAACCCTCCCTTTGTAGACCCTACATTGTGGAATCCCTGGCTTCTACAACAATCCTATTTTAACCAATGGAACCCAAACTAGAGAGCTCAACAGACTCCATTTTCAAATCAATTTCCTCAGCTCTAGCAACAACTTTCTCTTCTAGCAAGGACCCTGTCGAATAATTAGACTATGAAGCCTCAGCTGCCTGTACAACCGAACCCTAACCCAAATAAAAATACAGTCGTGCAAGTTATTGACATTCAGAATGTGCCTACATCTCCTATGCAATGAAATGATATTCATTTACGATCTGGGAGAGTATTCGAGCCAATTATAGATGATATTGTCTCTTCAGACTCTGAGAAAGAGGAAGTAGAGCAGAATAAATCATCTAATAAAACTGATGAAATAGTCAAGCCATCGTTTAATAAAACTGCTGAAACAGTCAACCCATCCTCTAACGGAACTACTGAAACAACAGAACCACCATTCCCTGAGCACTTGGGTCTCACTAAGATGCCTGAGCCACCTGCTTTCAACCTTTTAGGGGAATTACAGAATCTGTATGTTAAAATTCCACTCTTACAAGCACTCAAAGATGTACCAATCTATGCCAGAATGGTGAGAGATATTTGCATTAAGAAACCTGGTAGGAGGGCTAAAGATCCCCTTACAGTTCATGTGATGGGAGATCTAGCTACTTTAATGATAGGAAAGGCCCTTCCTATCAAATATGTTGACCCTAGTGACCCTACAGTCAGAATGCAAGTTGGAAAAACTATAGTTTCATGAGTTCTGGTAGACTTAGGTGCTGCTATAAATATCATGACCCTTGAAACTGCACAACTGTTACAGTTGAAAAATGTAATTAGAGAAATGCCAACTATCCTGGAATTAGCTGATCGTTCCACAATCAAACCAGAGGGGGTTATTGAAGACCTGATTATTTCTGTTGAATCCTAGAATTACCCAGCTGACTTTGTGGTGTTACAGACTAAAGCAAAGTTGGGGGGGCATCGTCTGATTTTGGGGAGACCTTGGCTGGCTATAGCAGATGCTTTTATCAGCTGTCGATCTTGTTCAATGACAATTTCTAATGGCTGTGAAACTAAGCAGCTTACGTTGTACCCTCATGCTACACCTATGATTAATAATGATGATTCTGTATGGTTATACTATGAGGACAATGATACTCAACCCATCTTGAGCATTGGACAGGCCTTAACTCTTAAAGATACTACAGAAGACAAGGTAATTAGTAATTTTATTTCTGAACCTTCCTCTGTTACTTCTGAAGCACATAATCAGTTAACCGCAATTCTGGATTCCGAAGCATAGCAAAAGCTTAAATATGAAGATTTACCTCAAACATCAACTGCTATCTCCTCTAAAAGCATAACAATAGAAATAGAACTTGGCAAAACACTAAACATAAACCCCAATTTATCAGATGCTAAAACACAATAGCTAATGAGGTTACTCCGTGAAAACAAAGAAGCATTCGCCTGGGATTACACGGACATGAAGGGAATCTCTCCTGAATTATGTACTCATCGTATTTATATTAAGGAGGGAGCCTGACCACTTTGTCAACCCCAACGACGAATGAATCCCAACCTAAGGGAAATTGTTAAGGAAGAACTTCAAAAATTACTTGATGCCGGGTTTATATATCCTATATCTCACAGTGAATGGGTTTCTCCATTGGTGATAGTACCGAAGAAAAACAGGAAATGGAGAGTGTGTGTGGATTATAGAACATTAAACAAAGCCACCCAAAAAGATCATTTCCCCTTGGATAATTTGTCCGGGAAGAAATTCTTTTCCTTTTTAGATGGTTTTAGTGGATATAACCAAATCAGAATTTCACCCCGAAATCAGGATAAGACCACCTTTACTAGTCCTTGGGGAACTTTTGCCTATAGAGTTCTCCCATTTGGACTATGTAATGCTCCAACAACATTTCAAAGAGCAATTATAGGAATTTTTTCTCATATGCTTAATGATTCTTTGGAAATATTTATGGATGATTTCACTTCCTATGGTGTGACTTTTGAAGTTGCGCTACAAAACCTTGAGAAAGTACTTAAACGATGTATACAAGCTAACCTTTCCTTGAGTACTGAAAAATGTCATATGATGATGAACGAAGGAATTGTACTAGGGCACTTCATTTCATTTCTTGGAATTCAGGTGGATCCATCCAAAGTATAGGTAATTCAGACCCTTCCTATTCCTAAAACACAAACTGATGTAATAAGCTTTTTAGGACATGCTGGATATTACAGAAGATTTATCAAAAATTTCTCTAAAATAGCCTCCCTTTTGTTTGTGTTACTCATGAAAAATGCTGAATTTAAGTGGACTGATGCCTGTCAAAAAGCATTTGATGAACTTAAGCATCAATTATCAACAACTCCTATTCTGAGGGGACCTGATTGGGCACTTCCCTTTCACATATCCTCTGATGCTTCGGATACTGCAATTGGAGCTGTCTTGGGTCAAGAAGAAAACAATCTTCTTTATGCTATCTACTTCATTCGTAAGAATATGACCCCTGCTGAACTTAATTACACGGTTACCGAGAAAGAATTTTTAGCAGTCATTTATGCTATTAATAAATTTCGACATTATATTACTAGTTATCCTACTTTTGTTCACACTAACCACTCAGCTATTAAGTATTTAATGAATAAATCCATTACAAATGCTCGAGATACCAGGTGGTTATTGTTACTACAAGAATTTTATATTACAATTGTGGATCGACCAGGTAAAGAGAATGTGGTTGTTGATTTCCTTTCTTGGATAAAAACTGATGATAATATTCGAGTAGATGATTCTTTTCCTGATGAATATTTGTTTGCAGTATCTGCTCACTCACCATGGTATGTAGACATTGCCAATTATCTGGTTGCAGGGAAGTTACCATCACACCTATCACATAGGGAGACAAGAAGGATCATTCAACAAAGTGCTAGGTACAACTAGATAAATTGGTGTCTCTTTCATACAGGACTTGATCAGGAGATCCAGAGATGCATTAGAGAAGATGAATTTTACGACATATTGAAAGCTTGTGATGATGGCTCTTGTGGTGGGCATTTCGCTAATAAGAGAACATCACATAAAATTCTCAGGATGGGTTATTATTAGCCCTCACTTTTCAAGGATGCAGAGAAATATGTCAGGGCCTGTGACAGCTGTCAGAGAATGGGCCAACCCAACCATAGAGATGAAATGCCATTGAACCCTCAGGTAATACTTGAACCCTTTGAAAGATGGGCCCTAGATTTTGTAGCGCCCATCAACCCTCCATCCAACCAAAGAGTTTATATATTAGTTTGTACATATTACATGACTAAATGGGTGGAAGCTAAGGCACTAACCAAAGATAATGAAGAATCTATTTTAACCTTTTTATTTGAAGAAATCTTCATCAGATTTGGGGTGCCTAGAGAATCAGTCACAGATGGAGGACCTCCTTTCAATTCACATGGTTTCAAATATATGCTTCAAAAATATCATATCAACCATAAAATGACTACACCGTACCACCCCAAAGCTAATGGTCATGTGGAAAGCACAAATAAAGTCATAGAAGCTATTTTAACAAAAACTGTGAAAGAGAATAAGAAAGATTGGTCTCAAAAATTGCCTGAGGCATTATGGGATTATAGAACTACTTGGAGAAACACTACAGGTTTTTCACCCTATGAATTGGTTTACGGTAAAAGTGTTGTTTTTCCTATAGAATTTGAAATTAAAACTTTAAGAACTGCTTTAACTGTTAACCTTGATTTAACTGATGCACAAACAGCTAGGTTGTAGCAGCTGTAGGAATTGGACGAAAAAAGGTTGGATGCTATCCATCAAACAACTATGATTCAACAGCAAAGAACCAGGTGGCATGACAAAGCTATTAAACATAAGTAGTTCCTAAAAGGTAATTGGGCTTTACTATATGATTCCAGGTTTGAAAATTTTCAAGGAAAGTTACGAACAAGGTGGCTGGGACCTTACGAAATAGACACTGTTTTTCCCAATGGAACAGTAAGGCTCCTAACAATTGATGGTTCTAGAACTCCATTACTAGTAAACGGGTATCAGCTTCATCCGTACAAGCAACCAATTTCTAAAGAGGATTTTAAAGCCACTTGCATGGTAGAGTCACACTACATTTTCCTGGGGGAGTGTCTTGCCCCTCATTGCACCTAATTTCTGCAATTACTTTTGTATTAGTATTAGATTAGACTACTTAACTAATAATCCCTGTGAAGGGTTGCCATAGTACAATTTATTTTGTAGATCTTAATCCAGAAGATGGTTGAAGGAGTAATGGCATTACAAACAAGATCAAGTTTCAGCTTGGGAAGCATGGCCATTTCATCTCAATTCATTATCCATCAGCAACATTTCCTCTTTAATGACAACATCTTTTCCCTGTTGCTGAACACCAGTTTCAGCCGTTGCTGAAACACCAGCTTCAGCTGTTGCTGAAACACCAATCTTCCCCCATCTTTTTCCCGTTGCTGAAACACCAATCTTCCCCCATCTTTTTCCGTCGCTAAAAACATTAATTTTTCCTCATTCTTCTCCATTTTGGAAAGACATACTTTTTCTCGTTTTCCTGAAAAAAGCACAATTTTTCCCATTTTTCCTGTAATTGAGGCATCAATTTCTCTCAAAAATAATTAATATATAATATTCTCAGAGAATCAGCCATTTATCCTAATAATTGAAGTTCCTTCGCCATCACCTCCTATGTATAAAGAAAGCCTTTTATGAAAATACCCTCATATCTTATAACCTATTCTAATAACCACTGGTGATCCACTAAATGACAAAAACAGACTTTCAGCATAGCAATCAAAGCTAAAACGTGAGGTATGCGTGTTTATGTGTAAATATTAAACTATAGTTAATGAGAAGATCATGATATGATTGCCGAAATCGTCATACACTTTTTAGCAGCAGTTGGGGGGGAATATCAAAGTTTCGCAATAATTACCTGATATGTCAATCACCGTCGTTCTTTTAACACGAGTGAGTCTCATCACCCGTCCCGGTTTTATTCTGTCACACCCCATTTTGCAATATCTTACTCTGTGTCGGCATCAGTAACTCGGCTCTGTATTGTGCATTTTACCAAACCAGTAACTATGGGAGGAAACACTATCTGAAATGAACCTGGTTCAATGGCCTTATTGGAGCTTTACCCAGAAGTATATCAAATTTTTCTGCAAGCGGGCTAGGTGGATTACTTCCAAAGAGTCCAGGAATTTGACTCTCAGCAAGTTTTGGAATTCGCACTTAATTTAAAGGAAGACCATTCCATTGTTCGAGGAGTGTGAATTCTGGTAACAGAGGAGGATATAGCACAGGTTTCAGGATTACCAGCCAATGGTATCCGCTGGTTCAGCCGAAAGCTCTTAATTCTGAATGCTCAGCAAGATTTTCTTCTACCTGGGGAGCAGGTCGAACCTAAAGGCAGAGGTGTTGCACTACGTTCATTACCACCTCCATGGGCAAAGGTTGCGGAGTTTGTCAAGCACTATTTTACCTGCGAAGGACGTTACCAGGTAGTGTACCAGAATGACTTTGTATTATTGAATCATTTAAGACATGGTCGTTTATTGAATATGCCGTACTATCTGCTTGGGTGTCTAAAAAATATGTCGCATTATTCCAAGGATGCAAGGTACCCACTCCTCTCCATTACTCACCATCTCCTGGTCCAGCTCTTAATCCTCAGGGGCTTTGCCCAGTAGAACCCTCTCCCCCTTAATAACCCATGCCAGGAAGCTGCTGCAATTCTACAAGAAATCGTTGAAATTCCTCAGGCGGCAGCTGAGACTTCTCAAGTACAGGACGAAATTCCTCATCCATCCACAACAGCCAGACAAATTGTCCACACTAGTGTATCAACCCCGTCCCATAATTCACCTGAATCTTCCATTCCCACTGTCCATATTTCCAGTAGTGATTCAGACGATGATATTCCTTTGGCTAGGCTGATAAGGAAAAGAAAAATACAAGAAATGGTTGCCTCTTCAATAAAAATATGAACAAGGGACCCAGTCAAACAAGCTAGTATTTCGAGTGTTCCTCCCACCCTAGAAAAGGCAATCCATAAAAGAAAAACCTCTATTTTTTCTGCCTCCTTACCTCGAAGACGAAGGAGGAAGTCTCCCGCAGCAGCAATAGAGACCCCTATTCTATATCCCCCACCCATTATTCTAAAACCCCATATCCTGCCAAACCCCGAATCCCTACCTTCCTCACCCTCGGGTACCGAAATGCAAAACGCCCAGGATTTTGTGACATCATTCATCTTAGAAGACGCAACTTCTCCACAAGAACCAGCTGCTAACTTATCAAAAGTAGATACCCAGGACGATGTACTGCATATAGCTGTTACCCAAGAACCAGCTACTAGTCCAGCAAGTGTCACACAAGAACCACTTGCTGACGACCATGATCTGGAAACACATCAGGACATAGCAGCCACTGTCTCAATAGGTGTTACACAAGAACAACCTGCTGATAAACAGGAAATGGGTAACCAACATACAACTGAATCAGCCACTGTCTCAGCAAGTGTCACACAAGAACCACTTGCTGATGACCAAGAACAGGAAACTGAACAAGACTTAGCTGTTACTGACTCAATATCTAATACACAAGAACCAGCTACTAGTCCAGTAGGTGTTACACAAGAATCACCTGCCAATGATACTGGTGCTACAGAAGAGCTAGTCACTCAGTTGCTCAGTATGAAAAACTTGCATGTTCAGAAAAAGTTAGCTGTTGCAAAACCGGCCGATGGCCCAGCAGTTGTCACACAAGAACCACTAGCCGGAGAAATGAATGATGAAGCTGCCGCCAAACAACCATCCTCCCATCTACCTGAACTAACCACGGAGACTGCAATTGTTACAGAAGGCCCAGTCACGATAGCTTCCCTTCAACAGGAGAATGAGTTTCTGAAAGCCGAGATTGAGGCCTATAAGCAGGAGTTAATAATAGCAAGGGAAGCTTATGAAAAAGAACTTAATCTGTATACTTTGGCCCAGGTAGCATCTGCAGCCGAGAGAAGTGCGGATAAGTATCGGTATGAGGAATACATGTGCAACCAATGTGGTGATCTGTATTCTCGAGCTGGTTATAAGATAGTTGAAGTTCCATTGTCTGGACCTACTCCTGCAGTCACTCCTGTTGTAGTTAAAAAGGAACGCCCTGCTGTTACACAAGAACCAGCAGGGCCTTCAAAGATTTCTGAAGAAAAAGAAAAACTGCAAGTATATCGGCATCCCCCAGTCGTTAAAATTGAGAATCCTGCACCAAAGTCTGCAAAGACGGTATTTACCTAGACTGAGCCTCTTTGTGCAGAGACTGTTTTTACTCAAACTTTAAGCATTCAAGAACTCAGTGCTATATGGAAGAAAGAGTATTCCTTATCGCAAGAATGGGCATTTCAGGCACAAAAATCATTATGGCAGAACCATGCATATAGGAATTGGGAAGTCTTGGAACAGTTCCACGCGCAGCAGAAGGAAAATAAAAAGTTAAAAACCAGACTGTCCCTCATTTTTAAATTAGTTCAAAGACTTCTGGCCACCAGGAAACCATCTTTTAATTATTCCGTGTTCCTAGCAGAACTCCTAGAATTCCTACAGATAAAAGTAGTCAGAGATGGACGACCACATGAAGTCACCACACAACAACAGTTTATCGAAACATTTGCAGCAGCCTTAGGCAATGAACATAATCTCTTATGTGAACTTTATCTTCATAATGAGGCCATGCTAGAAGATAGGAAGTTTAATTTGATTCCTGTAGTTGGTGATATTCAGATTAGAGCTTTGGTTTCTTTTATGGCTAATCAGCTCACATGGAAAAACACTTTTCTGTCAGCAAAACATAACGAAGAAAATCACCTTCTGTGGATTCGAGCTGAACCATAGAACACTGCTATTTTCATTACTGAACATCATAGGATCATAAAAGAACCAGGAATGGCTGAGCATATCAAGGAAATACAAGTAGCAGTACTAGAAGAATGTCAGCATTATATCAAGAAGGAAGGATCTCTTTCCATGCAGGCAAACAATCTGTTCTGGGAACACTACCCTAAGGAGAGAAGGGAATATCATCCTTTTAACCCTCTCAATCTTCACGCAATAATTTCATGCGTGCCTAATTATGTCAAATGTGTTCAACAATGTGGTAAAAAATTGTTGGGTTATCATTTTCAGTTTCCCCTTATTTGGTTGCTGGTACAACAATATAAGGCCGACTTTAAGGTGTCCAAAAAGGAGGAGCTTGCAGCATGGCAGAGATTGCAGAGTGTTAAAGGTTTCAGAAATCTGAATGATATCACCTTTTATACTTACTGTATAAGTAATTTGCATTGTACATCCTAGTATTCCGATTCAGATTCAGAGTAGATGTTGCATGGGGACATGCAACTGCTTCAGTTGGGGGGGGATGTTAGGGCCTCATATTGTCCCTTTTTGACCATATATTTTGCTATGATACTGTCCCTTTCAAACTTATATTTAAAAGCCTTTGTTAAGATTTTGACCCAATTATCTCTAAGGTATGAAATGATTCTTCTCATCACTATACGTATAATTATTTAGCATATGATCACGATATCTTCATAGTTAATCTTTGAATTATTAAAGTCCTAAACAAGTTAAAGGATGATGTGCAGTTTGTGATGCTGAAATAGCTGGAAGACTATTTTTGTAGCTGTTGAAACAGCAGGAACAGCGTGTGGATCACGATGCTGAAACAGTTGAGATCCGCACTCTAAATACGACAGCAGCAACTGAATCGGGACTGATCACCAAAGAGGCTGTTACACTGGATGTAACATTTATATCTAGAAATAGCATTACTGTAGCAGCGTTTCATTGACAGGGAATTGATTTCCCTATTTTCGTATAATGGGTTAGAACAATGTAAATCTTTTGTAATAGATGTCTCCTCTATATAAAGAGGAGACATCTACATTAGAGGGGGGATGAACAGGCTATAGAAAAGGTTTTAGCTAAAGGAACAGGACTGGAACTCTTTTCTATAATATGACATATTGACAGAAGAGTAAAGTTTTCTTCTGAGCATCTCTTTCTAGTTCTTGTTTCCTGGGGAATCTTGTGAGAAGGACAGGGCCGACCTTCATCACAAGATTCACCGATTACATTTCTGCATTGTGTTAAGTGTGCTTTTTATTCATGCCTTGTTAACCATACTGTTTGCTGAACATTGTTTATAATACCCTTGCTGAAACTCTGTTTCTGATTATTGTTATATGAGTGTTTCACCGGTGATTAAGTTACGGAGTGAAGTGGTAAGGCTGAATTAATCAGAGGTAGGTGTTGGAGATTCCCGCTCCGAGAGTTAGGGTCCTGACTCTCTGTTACAACATAGCCATTGTTTTCTTTGCAGGTTAATTCTTTCCATTTCTTTATTAGAATTAAGCTCTTTTCTGATAGCTATCTGCAACAGAGTGTAATTGCTATAATGCAGAGTGGAGCTTCAGTTTGTTACTCTAAGGCGTGATTTGCTTATACTATAACTTCCGTTACTTTTAAAATTGAAGTACATACAGTATGCAGTTGCCTTTGAAATAACAAGACTTCCCTGGGTTGACAATTAATGTCGCACTTTGTTGTTTAATTCGATAAGAACTTAAAGTGACCAACATTTCTCTTGGTCAATACTTTCTTTATTTCAAGGATGGTAGTAGTCCTATCCTGTATTTCTATTTTTTCCAACTGTTTCCTATTTCTATTGTTCAGAAAACTGATCAACTGGATTTCCTCTTCAGGATTTCTACCCGATTCCTCCCTCGTCCTTTGAACTTCTTCAAGAGCACGCTTAACTAAATCAATTTGTTTAAAAATAATTTGAATGGATGACCAAATATCATTGATGGAATCAATGATATTTGTCCACAATATTCTCCTGATCTCTGTCAAGGGCTTTTCAGATGTAAGATATTTCTCCAATGCTCTAATCTGTTGGGTTAAGCCTTTGTTTTTCCTCATTTCTTCTGCAAAATTGATTTTTGATACATCATATTTATGCTCCAAAGTAGTGAATTTCTCTTTCACCTTTTTTAGCTCTATGTCTTGGAGCTTCATCTCCTCCATGGACTTGATCAAGCCCTCTGTGCTCTAATTTGAGGTTCCTACTTGTGATGTGTTATCGAGAAGACTAGTGTCCATTCAGAGCTACTAGTCCCACTAAGACAGGTAGCTATCTTAGAAACAAACAAACCAAAGTTACGTGTGTTTTCCTTTATGAGAGATAGATGAGAGAGAAGTAGAGAGTACCAACCTCAGTCTTTCGCTTGGCTCCTTGCTTTTTTCCTCTCTCCTTTGATAGAGCTTTCGCCACTCCTTTCTCACTTGTTCCACTTCAAAGAACACTTGTAGAGTCAAAGCAACAAAATACCATCAAAGCATAGAGATCTATAACCATAAACAATATAGGATCAGATGTATATTAACCATACAAATGCATACACAGATACAAGATTCAAAGGTATACAAGTATATGGAGGAAAACTCAAATAGCTTTATCGATAGAAGTAGTAGAGGAGAGGATTACAACCAATCTGTCTGATCCAACGCCATCCTCACAACATGAAATCCCTGTTCACCTCATGAAAAGCTAGAACACCCAACAATACAATGTTTCACAGAGAAACCAACAACACTTCCTTACAAAATACAAAGTTCCAGCCTCTGGATCTCTGGGATGAGGGATCCATATATAGATATTTGCAGTTGGGTGAGTCAGCTTCTGGGATTTTGATTAGTGTCATTTCACTGATATTTCCTGGTTCCACTTGGAGATTTCATGATCTCTTACTCATCCCTGGGCGAATTCAGAGAGGCAAGTGTCAAATGAGCAGTTTCTAGAAGATTCTGTAGGTTTCCACCTAGCAAAATGCCTCTGCCATTTGTCTACTCTCTCTCATCTCACCCTACAGAAGGGAATTTTAGTATGCATCACACCCTTTGCATGTGACAGGTGAGATGCATCGCACCCTCAGCATGGAGTAGTTTGTATGGTCCAGTTTTGACCAGTTCTGAGTAGGTTTTCAGGGAGAACTTCTGGGAAATGATGTAATCAGCTGACCTTGTTCCTTTAGGGTATGAAGCAACACTTTTAGGGGTTTAGAAGCCCTTGGTTTATGGAAATATGTGATTGGGGTTGTAGTTCCAAAATATTTCTATAACATTTTCCCCCTAAAGCATTAGGTCGTAAATCCTCTGATGTCGGGTGAAATGCTTTATCATGAGGATCCGAGGTTTTTCGAACTCGAAGGTGACATATAATAAGATACAATACAATACATTATCTTCATAAAATTTTCATGATCTAGCTGAGGCGGGCATTCCCATGCTTAGCTTTATAAATTCATTTTCATGTACATAGGATAGACAATCGTCTGTGTGGCAGACTAACAATTCTGGTAGAGCCATCATCCCTTAGCTTGGATGATTATCTGTGCAGCTATAGAGTACATTTGATGTATTTATTTTCCTGAATATAACGCAGCCTAGATGGATGAAACTCGATCTGGGGTCTTCAAACTTGTTCAATCTTCGCCTGAAGTGCGAGTCAATCCATGTGAAAAGATTTTCTGGTGTCGAACATGGAAAGACATTGCCTGATTACCAACCAATGATGTAAGTTGTTAACAGGGGTGAGAGGAATCACCGATAATGATATTGACCCTCAAGGTACTGCAGTACAATTCACATGGTGTGAATACATGAGTCGATGTCGAACACCATGAAAAATCTTTTGGTTGAATGCCATTGATGTAAACCTGTCACCAGAAGTGATAAACTTTCCATTCAGGCATGCAAGCTTCAAAGTACTAAAAAGGTTGTTCCTAAGTTGACTTCGTGGATAATGAGTTGATGTTGACAAGAAGTGACCCGACGTAGGAGGGTCTTAATGAAACCCACATCTACGACATGGAATGGAGAAAATGATTTTGTGGAGGTGAAAATGATCTGATGATACAAGGTTCAGGGTGGCGATCATGAAAAAATGGAGCGTGAAGTTATTGTAGCGGATGAGGCGTTAGCTTGGTGAATTCTCTGAGCAACTTCTCTTGAACATATCAGCGACACTGAAATGGATTGGTAGTGTTAACCCCAAAAATGGATGGTACGGAGGACCAATGGTGATATGACCGGTGAACAGAGTAACCCAACCTGACTCAATCATGGTGACAGAGTGAAAGTGTCATGTTCAAGAGCGACCTACCACCAATGAAGTTCTTCAAGTTTTCTTCCCATTTTTCCCCAGTCATTGGTGACTAGTACCTCTTTATTTTTGTGAACCTTGAGGAGGATAACATATTCTTGTTCTATAATTTTCCCTTCGGGAAAACCTGTCGCTATGTTTTAGTGAGCCTAGTGACAGTGAAACTTGCTCTTGTCTGTAATGGACAAGTTTGTCGCTATTGTTTTAACGAGTTTAATGACAAATATAACTCGGTCTTTTTCAGTTTTAGAGAGTCTGAAAAGAGATGGAAAGAAAACTCCAGTAATCCTTTTTCATAGTATAATCCCTTAAGTCCGAAAAAGTATAAAATAATACGAAAGGGATGACTTTTCCAATCACTTCAACGAGCTGAAAAAGACAAGCGCTCGATATTTTTGTGTAATGATCCCTCAGGTCCAAAAAGATTAAAATATAGAGGAGGGATGACACTTCTAATCACTTTAACAAACTGGAGAGGCCAATTTCTCGGCAATCCTTTTATATTTTACAAGTCTAAAAAGAGCTTAAAAGAGACTCGTCTTTGAGGAACGAGTGATCTTTTTGGGTAGCAGCTGGTTCCAGGTAAGGTTTGGAACTTTTCAATTACGATAGTGTAAAGAAGATGGCTAATAGAATCACTCATCGCAGTTGTTCCTCAAAAGGGTAAACAATCAAGTCGAGGCATATGATCGGCTAAAAAGTGGAGGTGATGGTAAGAACACGACCAAGGTTCAAAAGGTGATAGTAAAGCGATCACAAAGGCTATTTACCAAGGGTGGATTCATTTTTTAATGAGCTTGAATTTTTAGAAACTATACTCAGTGGCGGGTTTATTTTCTAACGAGCTTGAACCCTGTGGTAACACTGTTCGTTGCTAGGTTTATTTTGTAACGAGCTTGAATTTCTCGCAAACCTGCTCGTATGGTTTGCATGCCCCTAGCATGATGAAAAGGAGAGTCTCTTGTAACCAGATGGAAATCACTGCGGTGAAGTAGAATGGCTTCGTCCAGAATAGACAAAGGTGAATGGTGTGATAGACCAATCAGATAACCTACAAAGAAACTTATCTTTAAAACTAGGTGCATGCCCCCCAGTCGAGGTGGGGTTACATGTCATGAAATCTATGCCCCATTTGGCGAATGGCCCAACAACAACTACTGGATGCAAAGGCGCGAGTGGTATTCTGGTCTTGTGGTCGAAGATTTGACAAGCATGGCAACTTCTGACTACGGTTATGTAATCTTTGAACATTATTGGCCAGAAGTAACCTGCTTGTAAAATCTTTTGCACCGTAGCGTAACCAGATTGATGCCCCTCACATGCGCCTGAATGACAATCATTTCAGACTTTTTCGGCCTTCTCATGGGTGAGGCGCCTTTGCAAAATTGTATCAATACCGCGACAGTAAAGTGTATCATCGACGATCATGTAGTCTTTTGCTTGGTGTCGACTACATCGTTGTTCTGAGTGAGAGGTGTTTGGCCTATATGTTTGGTTTTGGAGATATATGATTATATCTCCATACCACGGATCGCTCGACGATATCAGAAACAAAGATTCATCCACGAATGCTGCTTTCGATGTTGAATCATTGGACGATGATGGGAAGTCGTGTAGTAACTCCATGAAAACCAGAGATTTCTTTGATTTGGATTTTATGAATTCCAGATCAAACTCTTTCAAAATGGCTATCCATTTCAAATTTTTTCCCCCAAGTAACTGATGCGATAGAATGTAAGTCATAGGGTTGTGATTTGAAAAAATGGTTTTTTTGTGAAAGAGGATATAGGGTCAAAATCTCTGTACTACTTGAACAGCTACAAGAGCCAACTTTTCAACATAGGAGTACTTGCTCTCGATATCATTTAAGTTTCTACTTAAATAATAGACAGGATGTTTGATTCCATTTTCTTGTTGAACTAAAACCATTGCGATGGTCGTATCTCCCACAGCTAGATACAGGTTAAAGTATTTTTTATAGTCAGGAGCGTACATTAATGATGCTTTTATTAGGGATTCCTTTAGATCCTCAAAGGAAGCTTGCGTAACCTGATCCCAGTTGAAGGGCACTTCTTTTTTAAAAAGATGCGTATAACCTTTAGCAAGTTCGGCGTAATTTGGAATGAACCTCCTCAAAAAGTTTGCTTTCCCTTGGAGTTTATGAATCTGAAGCAAATTTGAAGGTGAAGGCATATCGATGATCACCTGAACCTTACATGGGTCGAGACGAATCCCATCCTTTGAAACCACAAATCCAAGTAAACAACCAGAACTGACACAAAACACACACTTGTGCGGATTGAGTCATATCTTGTAGTGGCGGCAACGTAAAAATATAGCTCTCAAATGCTGCAGATAATCAGTCTATTTTCACAAATGAGCTGGTAGATCGTTTAGATATGGTTGAGCAATGTTCTTGATGTCATGGAAGGCATAATTCATAGCCCTATGAAAAGTTTCCCCTGCGTTCTTTAAACCGAAAAGTAGCTTGTGGTACGCGAATATGCCCCGCAGACATATAAATGCAGTCTTCAACTGGTCCTCTGGGTGGATATTAATTTGATTATCCCGGAAAATCCATCCATGAATTAAAAACATTTCACATTTGGTGCATTCATCAATTATCTAGTCGATGAAGGGTGTAGGGTAGTTGTCTTTTGGACAAGCTTGATTTACATCCCTGTAATCAACAAACACTCTAATCGTTCTTTGTTTTTTCATCACGGGAACAATATTCGATACCCAATCAGTTAGAGGAACCAGGTAAATGAAACCAGCATGTAAAAGTCAACTTCTGCCTTGATGGCAACGACTTTATTTGGGTGCACCTACCAAAGCCTTTGTCGTATCGATCTGACATCTGGATACACCTTGATTTTGTGTTCAACTATGCTCGAGTCAATGCTTATAATCTCTTCATATGACCATGCAAAGACATCTCTGAACTCGTGAAAGAGAGCACAATATATTTCCAGTTCTGAAGAAGAGCAAGATTTGCTCACATGAATATTCTCTACAACATCTGGTTTGGTCGAGATATTTAGGGCAATAGTTTCTTCAATATTGGACATATTTCACTCAGAATCTGTCATATTTACAATATTTGATAGAAAATCAAAAACTGAAGGATGACTAAGGTCACTGGAACAATATTCATGGTAATTCAGAAGATGAGAACGATGGTGGTAATCTTCCCATGGTGCCTCTCCTATCATCATTGACTGAACAATTCCTTTGTCTGTAGAATGTACATACAACCAAGGATCTAAAGAGGTACCATATTCCTTAGACCTATCTATCCAAACACTCAATGAGCGTTGATTTGGGTTTGCCGCCTAGGCCAAGAAATTTGATTGCTACAATATTTTTATTGGGCTTAAAGGCAATATCTGGTGATGATCGATGCTAACATCATTTTCGAAAATCTTCTGAATCTTTGTAGATATAGAAGATACCATATTTCAGGTTTCTACCATGGCGACTTCTGCCAGATTACTCAAAGGAGGTAGGGCAAAAGCACCCATTAAGGTCAGGTCTTTTAGGAGGCCTACTTCGATATTTTGAAGTGATTGAGAGCTTCCAAGGATCAATGGAATGCTTCTCGTAACTTGTGAACTATTGGGGAGGAAGGTTTGTTGATCAATGATTGTAATTCCTCCTTGAAAAGCAAATGCAATCTTTCTAAAGTATGTTGACACAACTGTAGCCATAGCATAAATCTAGGGCCTTCCCAGTAGGATATTGTAATCGAGGTTTCCATCGATAACTTTGATGTCAATTTCTACTGTCTTGCCCCCAGTTCAACTTGCAAGTTACTTAAAATCCCATATGGGGTGTATGTTAATCCATCGAATGCTTTTAATGTCATTGACGATCACGACAAGGGTGGTGAGCCTAAAGGTTTCTAGAAACTCATTGACATAATGCATGTAGATGCCCCCTCATCAATAATTGTTCGATAAGCAATTTTGTGGAGGGCTTTCACTTGTATGAGGAAAGCGAGTTGAGCCGGTAACTGAGGTTTGTATCCTTTATGCTTAAAAGCCACAAGATTGGAGTTTGTTGGGTCAATCCCACCTATTGCTAATAATAGAGCCTGCTTTTGGGAGGGGCAACTTTGCACTACTTCAAGTGTTGACATAGCAAATGGTGATTGGGCCAGATCCTCTACTATATTATAATTATGTGCTGCTCGAGCACGAGGATTAAATGTCGATTTGTGTACTACTCCCTTTGGGAGCTTTATCATTAGCTCAAGAATGATGGGTGGCGCAACTTCGGTTGAAGTTGTTGTTGAACTACTAGGTTGATTTGCAGCCTTTTTGTTTGATAGTTGTGGATTCTCATAATCCTTATTCCTTGTCAATATCAAAGCATAATTTTGCTATTTCGAAATGGAAAACATAAGCACTTGGGATGGGGAAGCATTGTCGCTAGCAAATAGATTGGTTTCTGGGTTTAGAAACGAATCAGTCAATATCGTTGAGGTTTTTGAACTCTTGAAGAACTTCTTAATTTTAGCTTTATGCGGACAATCTCTCATCCAATGGTCCTCATCGCATATGAGACATGGTCGATTAGGTTTCGTTTGCCTAGAAGGGTTTTCAGAAGATTTTTCAGGAGACGAATCATCCTGTTTCTTCTTTTTTCTTTTCTTTTTCTTCTTGACCCCTGGTTGCTTCAGTTCTTTGCCTATCGGTCGACATGGAATTAACCTCGGAGGTAGGAAGTTTGTCATTTTCCTTTTTACTAGAAACTGCAAGGGCTTTACCAGATGAGGCATTTGTATTTTGCGTACTTGAGGTACCAATCATGTTGTCACCAGCATGAGAGTCCCTGTTCGATTTAGGAGGAGGAGGAATGGAAAACTTCGGTCTAGGAGAATCAGGAGTTTTGTTGTAGAGCATACCAGACTGAGTATAGATCAAGTCTAGGTATTGCGCATGAGCAATGACTTTCTCTTCAGTGACAACTCCTCACTTGGCCACATCTTCTGTAATAAAAGGTAATAATGACTTAATAAACCATTCAGCTAACAGTTGATCTGGAACATATGTCTTTACCATTCTACGATGATGTTGCCACTCATGAATATGATCAGATATGTGAGTGGCTATCGTCTGCTTAAAATTGGTAAGAAGCTCCATCCATGTTCGTACCTTATGGGTAACTAAAAATGGGTTAAAAAGGTGGTGGCAAGGGCACTAAAGTTATCAAATGAAGCTCTAGGAAATTTGATGTACCATTTTGCTACCGGACCAGTTAACGTTTGCTGAAAAAGGCGAAGCCTAATCGAATCATCATTGAGTGTTGGACGAACACCACAGATGAAAGGTTGTTACATTATTCAATGGATCTTCGCCTGGATTTCCATTGAATTTGTGAATATCTGATGGAAGTTTATGAGGAATCACCAGCCACCAAGGGGCATAAGCAATTGGATCATTTGTTAGCCAATTTAGATCTGGTAATTCTAAAGTTGCTACGAAAGGCACTTGTTGATTCAGGTTTGGCGACGCATACCGAGGATAATATGGGATCGCCTGAGCCATGGGTCTTTGCATACCAACATAATGTATTTGATGCTGATAACTTTGATAAGGTTGATGGGCATAACCATTATAATATGATTGTTGGTAATTGTTTTGAATATATGGCTACCCATTTCCTGCAAAGCTTTGTTGCTCAGGTCCTCAGTAAGCTTGCTGGAATTGCGGTTGTTGATATTGCACCAGCCATGGCTGTGAGACCATTTGCTGTTGCCCAATACTGGATGTTTGACCAAGATGAGGGGTTATAGTACCCGTTTGAGCCTGAGTCGCTTCAGTTAAGGAGCCACTAATCAGCGGTTGTGATTGAGTCACAGAGACAAGAGGCTATTGTATTACGACCTGAGAGACTAGAGGTTGACATACAATAGGCAATGCTTGTACTTGCGACACTGTCACAATAGCCGGTGTAGTGGGAATGTTCGACACAGGTTGATTTTGTTGCATTGAATATACAACTCTCAGCTATTGAGGCAGTATTGGTACCCAACCACTGGATGTGATTCCAGCTTGACCCGAATTCTGTTGTGAACTCTCATATGGTTTTTCTCCCAGAGGGAACAATGAAAAGGCATACTGCCCCCCATATGGTGGCAATCTAGTGTTCAAAGGGAAAATTGGCCTTTGGAGACTGGACTGCCCAAATTGATATTGTTGTGAAGGATCAATTTGCTGAGACTCAACATAAGAAATTTTAGATAAGGTTCCAGATGAACAAATAGGAACAGAACATAATGTCGAAACAGTCCCTGGGTGGACTCCATCTAGTGTTTGAGAACTAGGTGGGATAGATGGTACACCAGTGAAAATTTTCGGAGTGGCGGTAGGAGGTTCTGCTACTGCTGTATCAGATGACACAGTCTTAAATGTTGATGGTTGTTCAGACATATCGAGTCTACCGAAAAGATTTCCTAGCGATTCTACAGGAAGTTGCGATGAAGGGTGACTAACTTCTGTAGTAGAAGGATATAGGTGGATCCTAGTTCCAAAATGCAATGGAGTATTGGATGGAAGATCCTCCACAATCTCTTCTATAGCAATCAATCCAGGTGGAAGAGGCAAACCGTCAGGTCCATAAAATATTTCCAGCGCCGAAGAAGGTATAAACTCTGCAGCGACAAATGTTGGAGGGGTGACACCTTCCAAATCAGTCCTAGATGGAGCTGGTTCAGGAATAGAAGTGTTTACCATTACACTAGGATCAGTTCTAATGTCCTCTTATAACTGCGGAACTTCTTCTGTAGAGGTAGGGATACCAGAAATAGTTAGAGTAACTGGAGTCTCTGAGGATGTTGAAACACAAGTTTCAAATAAACTAGGATACCTTGACCCATTTAAACGAGATCGCTTGGCCTGGAATGGTTTCATTTCTGGAGTCAAAGATGATTGACTCATTAGTCTTAGTGAACGACGGGGTTTTGATTGAATTTCTTCCACGATTGCGGATTACTTGATCAACTAAAAATAAAAAAGGGGAAAATGTTATTCCAAATTAAATGAATTTTATGATGCTTTGATAAAACTTGCTTTTTCAATTTTTAAGAGTCGAGAAAAAGCTAAAGATGACTCTAGTTGCCTTCGATTTTTAATGAGGCTGAAATGACAAGTGCTTAGATGGACCTTTTCTTTTAAGGAGTCTGAAAAGGAATGAAAGTGACTACTCTGGAAATCTAGACAGAGGGATTACCAACCAATCGCAAAATTGCAGAATACTTTTTACGTGTGGCAGTCAATCTTCCCGAATGTTGTGTTCAATGCATTGCAATTGATAGGGCGGCAGACACGACTTCCTAAGGATAAAGGATATAGCCTATTGTGGTCTCCCAATATATACTCGACAGTCCATAGGAGCACAAGTCCGTACTGGCACTTGTCGTATCAAAGAGGAGGAATCACCCAACCTACGATGAAAATGATAGTTACGATGCTTTACGATGCTGGAATACGTCTCTAGCCTAGACTTATAGATGTTGTGTGTTAGGTTCCAAAGCGTTTTTATGTTCATTGAGGTTTATTTTACAGTTGACATTTCTTAAGAAGTTTGCCTTTAAGGTTCACGGCATGATGTAGATATACAATTCCTAAATATGCAATCTAAGATGATAAACAGTTGTTTACTTTCTTTTAGCAATGAAAATCCTAGCTAGTAAGGAAAGAGAAGTAAAATTCTTTCAACATAGAGTAGAGAGCACACACTAAGATGCATTGTCCAAAATCAATTTCCGCATGCAATCTAAATGCAAATGAACATGCATGTATTTGTTTTTCAGTTTCCTTAATGTATGAATGACAAAAAGAAAACTAATTATAGATCTGAGTTACTTTTCTTCAAAGCGACAATTTAGCAAATTTATTTTCAAAAACGAAAGGAAGACTATGTCGACACTTTCAATTTCAACTTGAAAACTGCTTTCGACACTTCAAATAATTGATTATGCAAATCAAATAGAATAGAAAATGTATAATCGACTATCTAAAAGAGGAAGACTTTACGACACCCTTTTTCTTGACTGAAAACGATAGTTGCGACACTTTCAAATCAAAATACAACAGTTCGATTAAGCTACTTTTTGCAAATGAAGACTGTAAATGATGAAAAATACACAAAAAACATTCATAATTACTTATCAATGGAGAATGAATAATGGAAAGGAAGGGAGTTTCAATAGTGATATACTGATCATAGACAACAAAACTACTGAATAGAGTTGAAAAAAATGAAGAAAAAACCAAAATCTGGAGGCAGAAATAGTCTCACTCAATCATCACACCTGTAACAAAGGAAAACAGGGATACATCTCACCCGCAACACACAGGAGGTGCGATGCATCTAGGTTTCATAGTTACAGACAGTGTGATGGACCAGCGACGAGACTGAGCTTGGTTTTCACCCATAGTTTGCAGCTAAGTTCAAGGATTTAGGCTAAGCTTATGATAGGCAGTAAACACAAAGTATAGGGGCTAATCTAATGAGGTTATTGAGCTACCACCAGGGCACTTAGGATGTTTGCAATTCAGATGTTTAGTTCATAAACTAACCAGGAGATTGACTAAAGCAGCATTGATCTACTTTGCAGTTGCATAACAAAAGCAGTTCGAAGGCTAGCTTCAGGCTCCATTTGTAGTTTATAAAGAAAACAACAACAAAAAACAATCAAACTATTCGCTCCCCAGTGGATTTTCCATTTTGTTATCGGGAAAACTAGTGTCCATTCAGAGCCGCTAGTCCCACTAAGATGGGTAGCTATCTTAGAAACAAAAAAACCAAAGTTACTTGTGTTTTCCTTTATGAGAGATAGATGAGAGAGAAGCAGAGAGTACCAACCTCAGTATTTCGCTTGGCTCCTTGCTTGTTTCCTCTCTCCTTTGATAGAGCTTTCACCACTCCTTTCTCATTTGTCCCACTTCAAAGAACACCTGTAGAGTCAAAGTAGAAAAGTACAATCAAAGCATAGAGATCTATAACCATAAACAATATAGGATCAGATGTATATTAACCATACAAATGCATACACAAATACAAGATTCAGAGGTATACAAGTATATGGAGGAAAACTCAAATAGATTTATTGATAGAAGTAGTAGAAGAGAGGATTACAACCAAGCTGTCTGATCCAGTGCCATCCTCCCAGCATGAAATCCCTCTTCACCCCATGAAATGCTAGATCACCCAACAATACAATGTTTCACAGAGAAACCAACAGCACTTCCTTACAAAATACAAAGTTCCAGCCTTTGGATCTCTGGGATGAGAGATCCATATATAGATATTTGTAGGTGGGTGAGTCGGCTTCTGGGATTTTGATTAGTGTCATTTCACTGATAGTTCTTGGTTCCACTTGGAGATTTCATGATCTCTTACTCATCCCTGGGCGCATTCAGAGAGGCAAGTGTCAAATGAGTAGTTTCTAGAAGATTCTATGTGTTTCCACCTAGCAAACTACCTCTGCCATTTGTCTGCTCTCGCTCATCACACCCTACAGAAGGGATTTTTAGTATGCATCGCATCCTTTGCATGTGACAGGTGAGATGCATCGCACCCTCAGCATGGAGTAGTCTGTATGGTCCAGTTGTGAGCAGTTTTTTAGGGAGAACTTTTGGGAAATGATGTAATCAGTTGACCTTGTTCTTTTAGGGTATGAAACAACACTTTTAGGGGTTTAGAAGCCCTTGGTTTATGTACATATGTGATTGGGGTTGCGGTGCCCAAATATGTCAATAACATGATGTACCTGTACATGTTGTTTCTATAGTGGTAGTCGTTTCCAAAGGAACATTTGGTGCTAAAGCAGTTGCCAATGTAGAAGGGACTGCTGTTGAAACTATAGGCACTACATTTTGAGGCTCTGTGGTCAACTCACTCTGCCTTGACTGTATTGCTTTCTCCAATTCTTGCTCCGTCTCTTTTAGTTGCTCATTTAGCTTAAGGACCAGGTCCATAAGCTCTTCTTTATTTTTCTTCTCAATCACTTTAGCAGTCTGAGGGTGCATTAGTGGTGGAAATTTCAACTGATTTCTCAGTTCAGCTATATCTTCATTCTTTTTCTTTATTAGGCTCTCTATAGCTTTGATATCTTTTGGGTTATGGCCCAACTCAATAATCAACTCCTCCAATGATTTGATCCTGTTGTCTTTTTCCTGTGAGGAGGCCTTCTCTAGTTGCAATTGGGCAGTGGTGTTGCTGAATGAATTTTGCATCCTATGTGCCATCATTGCCTTGCTATTCATTGTAGAATAAACCATCTCCCCTGTTTGTTTATGCAGTTCTATCTGATCTATGGGCTGGATGTCTTTAGCTAAGACCTCAAAATCAGTCTTGAGGTAGTCTGCAAATGACTTGGGCTGCTGTACTGTGGGATTTATAAAGCTCATCTTCATTTTGCATTCTTTGATGTAATAAGCTGACATCAATCTAGTTTGATTTGTAAGGTCCATCTTCAGGTATTGAGCATAGGCTTGGGACTTCATTTGCTATTTCTTGGTCTTTATCTCCTTGAATTTTCCTTTTATGACTATGATCTTCTCAGATGTAGATCTAAAAGATGAAACTTCTACACTCTGTTGTCTTTCAAGCTCTTGTCTTTGTGAGCTGGAAGGTGTCCCACCTATTGGGAATGTATGTAGACTATCTCCACCTTCCCTTCTCAAAGTTCCTATTATTTCCTTAATGAAATCTTCCTCTGAATATGGATTTAGCCTATGGCTCTTAGCACCAGGCTAGTTTGGAGGACCACTGGTAGGGGTAGCTACTTCCCTATCTATTTTCAAGTTCTTTTCCTCATTTAGAGGAGTCTAAACAACTAGGGGATTCCCCATATTAACCTAAGCTAGATGAGTTTGTGGTGGGGCTTGTTCTTTAGAGATTTTAGGCTGCTCTGACATCTTTATTTGTCGTGATGTTTGTGGCTATCCTGATGTTGGAGAACTTTTTTCCTGAGATTGTCTTTGGGATGTCTCTGCTACAGAGGAACCAAGTTCTTGTGTTGGTCTTTGGGAGTACTCTGCATGTACCTGTTCAAAAGAGTCTAGGTCAAGTCTCTTTTCCAAGTCTTTCATCACATTCTCTACCTCAACTTGATCACTATCTATTTCAACTAGAGTTCCTTCCCTCCATTCATCCATATTTTCATACTATTCTATCTCAGGGATTCTGTGATGGATATATGGTGACAACTTATGTTTCATTCTCCTATCACAAATGAAACCTTGTGGGTCATATCTCCAAGCAAGGATTTTTTTGAGTTTCATTGTTTTCACTATGATTTCTTCTGTTATTCTTCCTACTTCTCTATTGTTGCATATAAATGGACCTAAGTTCTATTTGATCCTTAATTGGGCTTTCTTCTTTGCCTTGGTGAAATGAATTTGGTCAGAGTTTAACATTTGCGTGAAATATTCCAAGGAAAACAATCTCATAGGGACATACTTAGGCAGTTTGAAAGGAGGGAGCTCACAACCATAGATTAGGATCTCAGTGTGATTCTGGTACAGGTACTAGTCACCTATCTTGTATTTCTTTGAAAATTGCAAAATTTTCTTGATCTCATCACTGATCCTAGGAGGAGGATTTTCTGTTAGCATGGTGGTCACAGGGTGGACAAACTGGTCAATGAATTAATTGTATGAATAGGGACAAGTACATGAGTAGTGAAAGATGGTAGTCCAGAAAATGACCGATGTAGGATTACCTCTGGTATCAAGCTTATTCATAGAGAATGGAAACTTTTCATACTGATAGTAAAGGAAAAGTTGATATATGAATGTAGAGTACTTGAATACCTTTTCATTTTCTAGCTTCATGAACTGGTCATGGATTTTCTCAGCAATGAAAACAGCATAGTTATACTTGACAGCAGGGGGCTGACCATGGGTAAAAATGGACATGAAAACTAGAGTCAATTCATCAACATATTCACTAGTATTGAAACCCATTACAACAGCAATCATATTGACAATGTTTTTTCCTTTCTCTGTGAAGAAAGATGACATGTAGGGAGGAGGATATTTGGGTTGATCTTTCTTATCCATAAAAGTCTAGCAAAGGCTACTGAGTTTAGACTGGGACATTTTAGAAGCTTTCTCTAGTAATTCCCCAAAGGAAATGGGGGTGAGGTCTTGACCAGGCTGAAACTGTAGCATTTCATTGATTGAGTTTGCAATAATTGTGAAGAGAACAACTTGATTGGGGGACATTATTGCTCTGAGGGTGGGATTATAATTGGCTTGACATTGATTGATAGTGTTAGGGAAAATGTGCACAGAGGGGAGCATATACCTTGGGAGATTTGATTCCCAAAGTCCTATGGTATCAGAGCCATTCACGTAATTGTCGCAGCATTAACAAAATACTTTCAAGGAGTTTTTATCAGTTTCAAGGTCTTTTATTTGAAAATCCTTATTTGCTAAGGACAGATAATACAAATCTCTATGAGGAGTAGTCATAGGAGGTACATTGGGGACCATGGGGGTTTCCATTTCTAGTTCTTGTGGATTTAGAGATGGAAATGGGGTTTTTAAGTATATTTGGTGAAAACAGAGGGTCCTGGGAGTCTTCAATTTTAAATTCCGCAACTGAATTTTAATGAATTTGGGGTTTTTAAAATAATCACGGAGGAAATCCAGTATTTACAGGGTTTCTGGAAGGAAACTGTTAAATACCTATATTTATGTGACGGACAATGGGATGCTTGTTCACTGGGTGCAAATGGTGGACTGGAGTGGCATTGAACTACAAATTTCAGGGTGGCTAACAGTTGGAGTATGAGCTGGTCGACTTCTATGTTCTGGTTGAATGCATGAGTTTTCATAATAAGGACAAAAAATTGTTTTAACTTTGTTTTTTATGCAAATTCAAAGCTTTTGGCAGGTTTTCGATATGGATAGGTGGCATCAGTGGGGAGGCGACTTGATGTTTTGTCGTTAGCGGGAGGCGGTATGCGGTTTTCATCGCACCGCTATTGGAGGGTAAGTGGTATATTGGAGGGACCACGTGATTCCATATGTTGCTTGACACGTAGCAACGATACAATTCATGAAACCACTCAACATCGCATGCTAAAAGTCGACCACAGAGGCCCGTGTGATATGCATGATGACCGTCAGATCTGCAGGATCCAATAGGACGATCGTCAGGGAGATGAAGTCACCGACAGATACGGAGGGTAGGCCCAATATAAATTAAAGAAGTTAATCATATCGGGGGTGATTCGATTGGTTATCAAGTTATTAATTAGTCTGAATGACGTAATTAATCCTCATTAAATGGTGGTTGGGTTGGGCTCTTAATTAACTATAGATTAGTTAATTAATATCGTTTATTTTATTTGTTTTATGGTTATATTTAACCGAGGGGCATGATATATAATGATTTGGGGTTTTTTATAATAATATAACATGGGCATGGTAATTTGGTTTTCTTGGGGAATTATATAATGAAACGTTAGTGGTTAATATGATCAAATGAATGGAAAAGCACTAAGTCCAATGTTTTCCGAAAGTATTTCATCATATAACATATGACTTAGGCTAAAGTGTATAAAAGGGTTTTTTTTTTTTTAATTTATTTTAAATTCTCTAAGTAAAATAGGATTTTTCTTAGGAAATTTTTTAGCAAAGGAATGAGTGATCTTATGGGGGGGTAATGTTGATGAAAGGGACTTAAGTACTTTAGGCATTTCCAATTATTGGGCCGAGGGTCCGGTCCCTCCAAAAGTCAGAGAAATGCTCTGATTCCTGCTAACTTTGGTAATTACCTTCAGCACTTAGGGAATTAGTGAAGATTTTAGAGGAATGAGTAGGGAAGTTAATTATTTTGACTTTGAATGTTGATGTGCCATTCCATGTAATACATGTCTTTGCCTAGTGATGAAAGTAAAATATTGAAGCATTGAACTTAACATTCACCAAACATTTATTCTACAACCATCATCTACTTACCCTACCTACTTTATCCTAGCATTTTCACTTCTTTATTACGGTGCACTTAGACTGGCAAACCCTTATCAACTTTCTTTTCTTTTACATAGTGATATCTATCTAAATTTAACTTTATTACATCCAAGGGCTCAGATTACACTGTTGAGCTCCTTTTATTTACTCTCCCTATCTACTTATCTGCCAAGATTACATTGTTTGGTCAGATCTTTATTCTCTATTTCTAAAACATGAAATTGAAAACATGAAATAACCAAGTTTAAAATGTTTGAATATTCATGAATTGTGGCATAGGTGACAAGCTGCACACAATTTTTTATTATACAAAAGTAAAAAAGAAGTGGCATTTAGACTTGCACACTTTCATGGTCTTTTCTTTTTGTTGGGGTTCATTTTCTTTCCTTTTTTACCTTTTCTTTATTCTTTTTGTCCTTTTATTCTTTTTCTAGGGCATACCCTCTTTACATTTTTTTTCTTCATAAATATGGAAAAACTTTGCAAAAATTAAAGGTATGAACATATTTTAAAGCTAAACCAAGTCAATCATGATATATGACACCTATTGGTATAGGGTCATAACAGTACCGGCAGCACAATTTGCGAAATTTGAATAAAGGAACTGAATTCGAACAACCATGAAATCACCCGATCGAAAGCTAATGATGTGAACTTGTCATCAAGTGTGAAGACCTTGCCATTAGGGCATCCATGCTCTAAGGTACTCGAAGAGAGTCTCTCGGTCAGCTTCCTAGATATTAATCCGAAGTCGATAAAAGGAGACCATGTTGAAGGAGGGCCATGATGTATCGCACATCATCGACATGAGACAAAGGGATGCAAATGATTTTATATGATACAGAGAATCGAGAGTAAGTGTAACTGCATAAGGACTAACTCTTGAACATATCAGCAACACGACTCTGGAGTTTGGCAGCTTTTGGATCCATAGGATCAGTGGTCATGATGATGTGGTAGAGTTCAAATGGAAGGAAAAAATGAGTGGCCCAACGCAACAAGGTCAATGACGAAATGGAGGACATCCCAACCCAGCACAAAGAAAAATGTGTCATTTTGAAGAGTGAGTTTCCGACACGGCTGATAGAATTTCCTATTTTCCCCCACCATTTTTAGCAGGTACCCCAACTATTTTTTATCGCAAGCTTGAAGGGGATAGCATGTGCTTACACTATAAGTTCCTCCTTTGGATGAATCTGACCTATTAAGTTTAATGAACCCTGAGAAGGAGAAGAACATGTTCATCATGGCAATGAATCCAATGTTGTTTAATGTTTTAATGAGTCTGACAAAGGTGTAACTCGGTATATTTTTCGTGTTTAGAGAGTTTGAAAATGACACAGAAAAGAAAACTCCACATGGGCCCTTTTCATACATTTGTGTCTCTCGATCCCAAAAATATAGAAAATGATACTTAAGAGAACTGCTTGACCATTTCAGTCACGGAGTACATTTTTCATAAATAGTTCATCCCAGCCCGAAAAGGGGGTAAAGGTATACTGGGTGAATGACGTTTTGCAGCCTTTAACGAGTTCAAAACAATAAGAGCTCGACAATATTTTCATGTTTAAAGAGTCAGAAAAGAACTTGAAAGAGGACCCCCCATTTTTATTCTCTTTTATGAGTCAAAAAGGGAAAAATACTCAGCGATATTTTCATTTTAGTTTTACGAGTCGAGAAAAGAGCTTAAACGTTACTCCAGTACCATCATCGATAACCTGTCACCTGTCGCTACACAAAAGGTAAATAGAATATCTAGCTTCTGGAAAAAAATGGGTCAAAAATATTTTAAAGACCCTAATATTTTATGAAAAATGAATAAAAGGAGGAAAAGGTAATTATTTTTTACCATTTACTATTTTACCTTTGTGTGAAGAACTTTTTACCCACTTGTGCCCTAGTTTTTCAGGAGCATATTGTAGAAGATCTAGGAGGCCATTCGTTGAGCCGTCAATTGCAGGTAAGAGCCAAGACCTTAAGCTCCATTTTCATGCCTATTTTATTTATTTCTAACCATTTTTTGGATTTTTGAGGAGATTTTGACAAAATAAATTCACCCTCGGTCGGTGCGATTTCCAGGCACGAAATCACGCTGAACGACAGTTATGGAAACTGTCCAGCACGCCCGAGTTGTGAACAATTTTTTTCCAATTTTTTGCCCAATTTATCTGATTGAATCCAAATTTCTGTTGCCAAAATGTTTATTGACTTGATTATATGGTTTTTTCAAGGAAACAATCATGAAAAATGGTGGATTGGAAGGAATGTGAGCATGAGGACATTGACACTCAAGCAATGGTAGACCCAAATTGCTTAAATTCTCTAAGGAATTGTGGGCTCCTCAAATTCTTCCTTACACCAGGTCTATTGGCTCAACCCGAATTGCTACGGTATCTGATCAGTCTCGGGGACGTGAATCAAGAATTTTTCATGATCTGTGACCAAGAACTGGAGTTGGAAACTTTAGACATTTATCTCATCATAGGATTGTCCAGAATTGGGGAGCCAAACAATCTATATGGGTCAAGGTTCATTGGGGCAAGTGTGACCATGCTACTTGGAGAACACTGCCCATAACCACTGAAATAAAAAAGTGGCAAGATTGAGATCATGACTATTTGGGATCTTCTGTTGAGAGTGTTACTATTGAACATAAAACGAGTAGTTGGGGCTGAAGCACAACATGATACCAAAAAGTCAAATTTTTAGTATGGTATCGACTGTATGGCGCCCACTACCTTCAACTGGGTAGAAGCTATGAAGGTCAACATGAAGTGCTAGATATCAAAAGCTAAGGCAGGAAACTTGAAGCAGTTTTGCTACGGGTCAGTTCTAATGACCTTCTTCCTAGAGAGGGTTCCATTGTTTCACTACTAGCTAGCTAAGGTGGAACCACCATTGCCACGAGACCCACGGATGGTCCATTGGAGTGATTTGATGCCCAAGATTACTGGAGGCCAACAGATGTCCTATAATCCTGTCTTCTTCTCATGGCTATGACGACAACTAATCGTAGTAGAGGATTGGCCCTACAACGGTACTAACTTTCGTGGTGATCTAGATATGCCGATCCCAGAGGGGGAGGATTATGATGGTGGAGGTAAAAGAAAAACAATTTTAATTTTTAATTTTTTATTGTTTTTGAGATATATGTGTTCATGACATTTTGATTTTATGAATGCAGATGTTGGACCAAAGCGACCTACTGGGATGTCCCTGGTTGTCAGGTGCATTTCTCGATAGTTTGATGTCACTCCTTACCAGGAAGGAAGTGACAATGAGGAGATAGTGCGGAACCTTGAGGGATTGACCCATGGTATCCCATAGTATGCCAAGATGAGTGATTTCGCACGCCAATATTAGAGGCATATAGCGGGGGTATCAAATTGTATCTGCTGACTGCTGACTGATGTAGTGTGAGAAGTTACATGCTACCATGAGCATCATTAGTGCATAGGTCCAACATTACACATTTTTTAGGCCTGCAAGCCACGAATGTATAAGGCTTGCGAGCCGCTGATGTATTTGAACACATATATTATTATTTTTTGGGGTTCTCATGTATGAAAAACATTATCGACATATACATACATACATACATACATACATACATACATACATACATACATACATACATACATACATACATACATACATACATACATACATACATACATACATACATACATACATATATATATATATATATATATATATATATATATATATATATATATATATATACTTCCTTGCTTACTATGGCACAAATATTTCGTGTTTTGATTTTTTACATGTTTCGCAAATGTCTCTCCAACACATAATTATCTAATGCATCTATTAATGTATTCATGTGCCTAGGAATACGATGATATGTAATGTAGTCAAAATTTCTCTCCAGTAGATGAATACGTAGATAAATTCTCAATATCTGAGGGTTTCTGATGGAATATTTCCCATTGAGTTGAAGGAAGACAAGCTGTGAATCAATGTTGACAACCAAATCCTCGATGTCAAGAGCAATAGCTTCTAACAACAATTCGATAACTGCACTATACTCAGTGATGTTATTAGTTGTTCAACCTAGACAAATAAATTAAAGATGAATTAACTCACTACGGGGGTCGTAAATGGCCCATGCCGTGGATGGTAGATTCTGGGTACTACGACAAGCACAATCAGCGAAACCGATGTGAGGAGACACCGACATCTACAAAGCAAGAGAAACATAATAAAAAGGAAAGATGCTTGAAAAATAACACACCAAGCCACATTGTACGAAACTGAATGAAACACTATTGTACAAGAGTAACCATGCAAGATGACCTAAGCATATTAATGTTTGAGGGAGTCCATGCTTGGACTCAGGTAATCAATCAACACAAATTAAAATTCGAGTTTTTTCTCTGTCATGATGAGTAAGCATTGACTTGGCCAAATAATAGAGTAGATCTCATATAAGGATTTTCCCCCTTTCCCGTTAGGCGAGGGAGGGTTACAAGTCATGAGATGGCAACCCCATTGCAATAATGGGAAATTGGTAAAAACTTGGGGAGAGAGAAAAAACACGAATCTATGAAGAGATAAAGGTGCCCCTAGTTGAAAGGTCTTGATAACGTCAGCAAAAACTGGCATGTCAATAGGCAATGGAGAAGAGAACTTCTCAAGGCATATAGACATGATTGTTGGGCTTGTAAATAACAATGAATGATGATGAGTGTCATTCCAAAGTACTTCCTCTAGAGACATTATGTCGATGATACTCTCATTAGAAAGAAAAGTCTTGGCCAAGGGATCGGGAGATTTTGAAGAACCAAGCCACGGGGATTGAGAATACGCATCAATATATGTTCTCAAAATAGGATTATCAGGGGATACCGAAGGTGAAGATGAAACAATTTCCACATAATCAATTTCGGCGGGTCTTAACGGCATAACCTTTCCCTATGTATCAACAAGATTCGGCAAAGGAATGACCCAAGGATCATACTTGACTGAAATCATGTTGACAAAGGCAACATGAGTATGTGAGAGTGGAAAAATTCCCATCAAGGTAGGATATTTAAAGAGTCCTACCCCCACACTCTCATAAGGAGCACTGATGTGCTTGAGATACAAAAAATTTCCATCTAAGGAGGAAGAGGAAAAGAAGGACAATTGGTCGACTGTGACTATCTTCCCTTGATGGGGAAAATGAATCAAATGAAAAAGGGAGGAGGCTACAACATGCATGGCATGGGTCGAGCTTCATCCGAGTAGAAGATTGTAGTTAAGATTAGCATCAACGATCTCTACTTTGACGTGTGTTATCTTTCCCTCTAAAGTAATGGAAAGGTTAGGAAGGACACCGAATGGTTGTGAATCACATCAGTCAAAATCTTCCAAAGTGTTAGGGGATTGGTTCAGAATCACCTTCATCAATGATGGTCCTATGAATGGTTTTGTCATTTATGATTACCTAAATAATAAATGCAATCTGATGAGGTAAATGCGGAACATGGTTTTCCACGTCAAAATAGATGAGATTAGAGTCAGCTAGATCAATACCCCCAATAGTCAACAGTAAAAATTTCCACTAAGAAGGAGAGGTTTGAGAAAATGACTAACTTCAGACCGACTAGGACAATTCTAAATATAGTGATCCTCGTCATAGATGAGGCATAGATATTTGGGTTTCCAATGGGAATCATCATCAACAGATGACTTAGGAGGACCTCGTTTCGAGGCATTAGCTTTAACCTTGCCTTATCCTTTCTTCTTACCTTTAGAGGATTTATCCACTGCAGTAGATAGGACAGCGTGAACCTTTCAGGTTTTACCAAGGTTGGATGAATTGCTAGAGGTCTGAGTCACTAAGCCAATTACTCCATGAATAGGAGGTGTAGCTGGAGACTTCGATGTCATCTGATTAGATGATGGTCTGGACAAATCAGATAACACATCATATAACATTTCAGATTGTGAATATATGAGGTCTAGATACTGGGCACGTCCAATGGCTTGTTCCTTAGTGATGCATCCACCCATAGCAATGTCCTCAGCAAATTTTGTTGACAAATGATTTGGTGAACCACTCAGTCAAGAGCTGATCAGTAATCACAAACTTAATCAGATGGTGGTTATGTCTCCATTCATGGATGTGATAACAGATGTGGGTCATAGTGTCTTTCTTGAGCAACATTAGCAAATGGATGCCAGTTTTATAGCAAACTGCCAGCTGGAAATGTGTGAGAAAGGCCATGGAGAGATTGTTAATGTCATGATAGGTATTTTAAGGTAACGCGATATACCACTTGGTTGCAACACCTATAAGAGTTCATTGGAAAAGTCGAAGATGAATGGAATCATCAATGTAGGAATTCAAAGAGCACCAGAGGTGATAGGTAATCATGTGGGCTTGTGGATCCTCTTTTTCTTTTCCTTCAAACTTCAGATAATCACTCAAAATCTTGGACGGAACTGGATGCCATTATGGCAAATGAAGAATTGGATCATTTGTGAGTCTAGACACATCTGGCAATTCCAATGTAGCCAAGAAGGACAATTGAGTATTGAAAGGCATTTGAGGTTGATAGGGGGGACTAAATGGTGGGACCCAACCCTTTTGTTAAGGATTTTGTCCCCATTGTAGAGGATTTTTTTCATATGGCATTGGATTTTGCCCCCACTGTAGGTTACCTTGCCCGTAGGGAGGATTTTGATCTTGAAAGGCTTCAAACTATCCAGCCATAGGTTGTTGATAAGAAACATATTAGTTAAAAGGTTGTTGAGCTTGCTGGCCTTGGACATATGGATTTGTCACCTAATGTCCCTGAGCATAAGGGTTTTGGACATGCTGCCCTTGGATGTAAGGATTATTCAACTTGCTACCCTTGGACATAAGGATTTTGTACTTGTTGTCCTTGGATATAAGGAGGCTGAACTTGTTGCCCTTGGACATAAGGATTTTGCGACTCTTGCTGCAGGACTTGACCCTGGCCTTTCCCTTGCAAGGGTTGACCTTGTTGATATGAGTATAAGGGTTGTTTCTACCTGGGTTGACGTTTTTGCTGCAAGGGTTGACCTTGTAGCTGTAAAGGATGTCCCTGCGACTGTAGAGGTTGACCTTGCAAAGGCATAGGCTAGGAGTGTTGCGGTGCATATTGCACTTGCAGCTACATGGTTTTCTACAAATTTTGGAGATTGTTTCCCCTGTGGTTGTTGTAGTTGTCCTTACTGCGGCATCATATGGCCTTTATGCTGCATGGATGGCCCTTGTTGCAATGAAGGTTTCCCTTGTTGTTATAGGAGTTTTCCTTGTTGCTGCAAAGGTACTTGAACAGTTCTAGGAATGACACCTTGAAAGTTCCCAAATTATATCTAGCCATACCCACCAAGTGCGACAGATGGACCAGGCTAGACAGAAGGTCTAGGGTGAGGGATGTAGGGAAGATTAACCATTTCTTGTAAACCATATGGAACATAAGGAGGTTGGTATTGAACCTGAGCCAAATTAGCCTGCTAGTACTGGATGTTACTTCACCTAGATGGACCAACAGGGTTCAGCTATTGGTCCTGGACATTACTCGATCCAACAGGACCAAAAGGGCTTAAAACGATACCCAAAGAGGGCTAGTTTATTCCAACCATGTGAGCTTGTGAACCACTCACATGTGTTGTACCAGACATCATAGACACATTCAAAATTTCCCCCCTAAGAAGTGGAACAGCTTGTCCACTCACTGCAGAGATCGAAGAACTGACAAAGACATGACTCGAGATTGTCGGTTGGATCGGACGGGTTACTTGGACCAATGAAGCAAGAGGATTTGGAATGGTGGTTTGCACCAGGACTGAGGTAACTGCAAAAAGCACCGTCTATTGGGAGGTCGGGTTCTGAATGAATGGACTTGAGGTAGGTATAAAGCTGGATGCGCAAATAGTGTTGTGATATAGTGATGAGGTAGTAGGTGTATTGGAAAGCAACTGAGCTAATGTCGTGTAGTTACGTGGTAACTCAGGATGAACACTGGTCCGAATGCTTCCTGTGTAATGGAAACCTTCAGGAGGGAAAGGATATTCTTTCTCCTCGACTATGCATGGAGTGGAAACCTTCGAGTGACCCAGAGAGGAGACTGGGATTTCACCTTCTGATTCCATGGGTTAAAACAGGAAATGATGGAAAACCAAATATGTTCAAGGGGATAATTCCAAAGGAATACCCAGATGATTGTACTAAATGTACGGATGTTGAGGTGATATCATAACAGGATTGAACAAAGGATTTAGAGGATAAAAAACTAGTCCAAGATGACCTTCAGAATTTGGTGGACTCTCGAGAGTCTGGATGGGATTATCCAGAGATTCCGAGCCATTATCAGAAAGTGGTGCACTATCTGAAGGGGGAGGATGAGATGAAAAAGGTTGAATACTCAGAATAATTCCAAGCTCAAAACCTTTTTCCTTAAGCGACTACGGCAATTTAGGAAAAAGCTCCTCAGACAATCTTTCAGAAAGAGGAGAGGAAGAGGAACTAGGTGAACCAGTTGGTTCAGCCACAATGATTTTGTCTCAAATAACTAGAGGGGAGATTGATTTCAAGGCTTTAAAATGTATTTAAAGGTATAATCACAATGTGGTCTAGAAAAATACTAACAAGGATGTTATATGATTGTGGGTAACAATTTTTTAAGACGCAAAAACAAACTGGAGCTCTTTCATATTTTAAGAGTTGAGAAAGAAGCAAAGGTGACCCTATCACTTTCAGTTTGAAACAAGCTCGAAAGGACAAGTGCTCGAGTGATATTTTATATTTAGGGAGTCAAAAATATCAAAATGACTACTCAGGATGATCTAGGCAAGAAGGATTACCAAGTAACCATGAATTGCATAATACCTCCCGGAAAACCAAGAAGTATGGGTAGGAAATCTCCCCAAATATTGAGTTCAATACCACATTTACAAGGTGACAAACTTGTCTTCTTATGGATAAAGGATTGGAACCTAGTGGGGTCTCCCTTTATATACATGACAGTATGAATAGAACAAGTCTGTACTAGTGCTACCTAGTGCCAAAGCGAATGACAGTTGCTAGGTTTAAAGACGCTGGAACACGTCTCTAGTCTAGACCTTCTAAATGTTATTGTTAGGTTTCAAATGTGCCTTAGGTTAATTGAATATATTTTAGATTTTATCTTGAAATTATGTCTTAGTTTTCCAGTCTTATCGAGGTGACTTGAAAAACATCTATATGCAACTAAATGAGACAAGACCCTTTCCATTCGATGAATTGTCTACAGTAATGATAGTATAAAACAAACTAAAATGTAGCAAAATGAGAAATCGAAAGAAAAATGATCTTTTCACTATTTCTCTTTTGAAAACAAAATAATTAAAAAATGACTCTTTCCAGTTCCTAAAATTCTTATCAAACACACTTCAAGCAGTCCTTTCACTAGTAAAGACAATTCATTTCTTTTCCAATGAAAATGATGATGCAATTCTAGTCTTCAATGATGCTAACTAATGTAACATATTGATTCAACACACTAGAATTATGTATTTTCCAATGAAATGATGGAATGAATCTTTCACAAACACTTCAAACTTCAATGAAACATTTCCAATACAATCAATCACAAGCAAATGCAAAGCACTAAAGAGAATTCCTTTCAAATCAGTGAAGCAAAGACTCAACCAAAAACAATATGAGCAATGTGATCTATGCCCGAAAAGAGACGCTCAAACAACAAATGAAATGTTTCAAACTTGTTAAATGGAAATCAAAGCAACAAAAGGACTAATCAAACGAAATTCAAGGAGCAACTTCGACTATCAACTTGACTTGTTGAGCATGCAAATAGGTGAATGGGTGACAACCTAGATGCCCTAGGGTTATACACCATCCAATAACTCAAGAAACCAAGTGAAGAAAATGC
The DNA here is from genome assembly GCA_031772625.1 of Pinus tabuliformis. Taxonomy (NCBI): domain Eukaryota; kingdom Viridiplantae; phylum Streptophyta; class Pinopsida; order Pinales; family Pinaceae; genus Pinus; species Pinus tabuliformis. The sequence goes on from CM062816.1 coordinate 623,587,967, forward strand.
AAATCAAACAAGCATACAAATCAAGATAAAAGAGCTTTCTAGTCAGGGAGAACACAATCAAAACAAGTTGAGAGACAAAAATCAGAAGGGCAAGACACACTGGCTATGATCTAGGGGAAACCCTGATCTTCACCTACAAGATTCAGTGCCACTGCTTAATTAACAACAACTTCCAAGAGGGGGTTGGTGTGACTGTTTTTGAGAAGCTTGTGTTGATCATCGTGATTGTTAGAAAAATAAACGCGTTGACTTAGGATTCAAAGAAGAAATAAAAAATTTCAAAGGCTAAAACTAGACTTGCCACTGTAAATTTCAGGCTCAGAGCAATATACTAGGCAAAGCTTAGAACAATAAATGGAAATGGTGATACTAGAAAAAATCACACAAAACCATAAAAAAACAATCAATCAAACAGAATGATTGGCTCCCTAGTATGGTCCCAAATTTGAAGTGTAGGTAAATTCTCAGTGCAAAGACAAACAATTCCTCTAGCCGAAGAGAGTGGGTCTAGCCACAAAAAAGCAGTCTATGGAAGATTTCCTTAAGCTTGACCCAATTAAGAGGTCCTACCTCTTAGAACGTTATTTTTCTTGGTGATGATCCTGATTCCTCACTCTAGCTATCTTCCATTTCTTTCCTTTGAATACTTGAAACAAGAAAACAAACAACAACAACAACAATAAACATGATAGCATAAAATATTGTATTCAGCCTACTTAATAGGTCAAGGAACATTAAGCCATAAAGATGTAAAAAACACTTCATGTAGGAAATCGATAAATAGTTGTATCCATATAAATCAGAAAGAGATTGCAACCAATGCCTTGATGTTGTTGGTCTCCTTTGATGTATCGGGGTTCCCACACTTTTCTAGCATCTCATGGATAGCCCTAACAATCGAAGTTTTAAGGCCTCTTACCTCTAGTCTCAAACCAAACCAAAACACACTATTCTCCCTCAAACATACAATAGAAGGCTAGAAGCTATAGATGTCTTGTTGATCATTAAAAATCACTCCAAACTAGTTTAGCTTGGGAAAAGAGAGGTTTATATAGCTTGGATGGATGGGAGATGGTGCCTCTCATCATGGGAGAAGGTCTTATCTCTTGAGTTTGTTCCATTCTAATAGGGGAAAGGAGCCCAAACTGACTTCTTCGCCTCCCTCTAGCCCAACCATCTACCAAATCTTTTTTACGAAGCTTATAGAGCTGGAAGCTTCAACTCCATATTTAAAAAAACTTGCCAAAAGAGGATCGATGTGACTAGAAAAGGAATTAGTCGCTCCATATGGTGCTAGGTCTATTTTTAATTTTTGTGAATCGATGCGAGGAGGAAACTGGTTGGTAATGTTGGTCTTGTAAATTGGGATAAAAGGGAGATTCTTGGGAAATTATGCAAAGGGGAATTATTCTGTTGATGAAGAGGGAAATACTAAGAGTTTTTTCATGATGGGAAAGCATGTAGGGTTCACTGTAGAGGTCGTCCAGGATCATGGATGGGGAATACAGGGACATTGACAAAATGTTGTGTAACAATGCGGGTGGTGTGAAAAAATACTATTTAACAGATGCCCTCTAAAGCATGAAGGAAGAATGCGAGGTGATGGCTGAGATGCTTTATGAGCTTTTGTAAGGATGAAAACAAACATTGCTAGGAGACCTGGAAATCAAGGATGCATATACGTATCCACATCTAGTATCAAAACATGAATGCATAGTATGGACGCAACCATTTGGATAATAAGGACTATGTGAAAGGATCCACGGTATGGGTGCAACCATCCAAATGAGAAGGATCACCTGTAAATCTAAGATCCAAAGTATGGACGCAACCATTCGATATAGAAGGATCATTATTAATGTAAAGTCCCACAGTATGGTCATAGCCATCTGCATAGAAGAAACATGTGTACAGTCATGAATAATACATAACTCCACGCAACCTGAGTCATATCAGGCAAGACTCATGGTCTTTTGCTCCATCCCAACCCGATCAAAGTACAAATTCTAACATGTGAATAAATGTGTCGAAGTCAAACATGCTAGAAAGCCACCTTATTACTGGCCAATGATGTGGACTGTTAACAGGTACGAGAGAAACCACCAATAATGAGAATGGCTCTCAAGGTACGATAGTACAATCCGTGAATGTGAAAAAAGAAGCTGAAGTCAAACACTCATGGAATCACCCAATCAAAGGCCAATGGTGAAAACCTCTCATTGGATGCGAAGAACTTTCCATTAGGGCATGCAAGATCTAAGGTACTAAAAGGGAGTTTCTAAGTCATCTTCCCAGATAATGAGCTGAAGTCGATAGGAAGTGACTCGTCAAAGGAGGGCCATTATGAGTCCCCCATAATCGACACGAAACAATGAATAAAGTGGAATGAAATGAATAAGATCCAAGACTATAACAAACAGTTAGACAATTTATAGGTAATAGACTATAGATAGGACTTCTCTTGAACATTGGCGACATGACTTTGAAGTGTTCAAACATTTGACTCAGCATAGGACTAAAGGTCATGATGATGAAGTGGAATAGTCAGATGAGAGGTAAACATGGATCACCCAAACTTGAGAGGGTAAGTGACTGAGTGAGGATATCCAAAACCTAGCACGAGAAGCAAAAGAATTTCATGTTCAAGTGCAACATGCTCCCTATACAAAGGAGGTTTCATTTTTATTTTTCCCCACTATTTCTAGCGAGTACCCCAGTTATTTTTGTCGCAAGCTTGAAGGGGATATCATATGCTTGTTATATAAGTTCATTCTTCAAATGAATCCATCCTAGTAAGGTTTACGAGGTTATGAAGGACAAACTCAGTCTCATCATGGTGACAGGTCTTTCGTCATAAAATTTTTAATGAGTCTGATGTAGGAAAAGCTCAGTATCTTTTTCATATTCAGAGAGCTTGAAAAAGAGACTAAAAAGAAAACTCCATCATGCCCCGTTTCTTAATTTTCCCCTCGAACTTGAAAAGGTAGAAAACAATATTCGAGAGAACCTCTTGACCATGTCGACCAAGGTGTACCTTTTTCGTAAATAGTTAATATCAGCCCAAAAAAGGGGTAAATGTATATTGAGATGAATTTAATTCATTTAATTTAACAATTTAAAAAGGACAAGTACACGATGATCTTTTCCTATTTCAAGAGTCAGAAAAGAGATTAAAGATAACTCCACCTGGAGGAATGAGTGGTATAAGAGGATAACAACTAGTTCCGATGATGATGGAACTGCTCAAAACATGTAATGGTCAAGAGGCTGACTTATAAAACCACTCAGCAAAATTGTTCATTCGGAACAGGTAAAACAACTAAGTGAAATCATATGATCGACCAATGAGATGGTGACGATAGAATGAAACAACTAAGACTCATCTAGCAAAAACAAACTGATAAAAATGGCAATCATGAGATGTAAAGTGGGAATGGATTCATTTTTACACAAGCTTGAAACATGAGAAACTATGCTTGAGTATACTTCGAAGATGGTTTCATTTTTTCACAAGCTTGAAACAGAAACAAACTATTCTTAGGTTTGGTTTCATTTTTACACAAGATTCAAAAGGAAACAAATTATGTTTGGGTTTGGTTTCATTTTTACAAAATATTGAAACAAATATAAACTATGGTTGAGATAAGTTTGCATGCCCCCATCATAATGACTCAATTTGAAGTACATGCCCCCCTAGCTTCATCTCATTCACCTAAGAATGAATGGTTACGAGTAGGTGGATGGAATGAAGGATCACTTACGAGATCAAGTGAAAGACTCGATTGAGATTTTATGATATCTAATCAAAGACTCTAGTTGGAAGGGGATTTGTTTCATTTTTTAATGAACTTGACACAAGTAAAGAAACATTACTCATGGGAACCTATTTCATTTTTTAATTAGGTTGACATAGTAAAATAATTATCCTCATGGACCCTACTTCATTTCTTAACGAGGTTGACACAGTAAAAGAGTTATCCTCATATCCCTTGTTTCATTTTTTAAGTAGCTTGACACACAATAGGAAACTCTGCAGATCAAAGACCGAAAGAGGCCATGGCTTCCAAGAGGTTCTCATCAGATGAGAGAACAACACTCTAGAATGGAGACATGTCCAGGGATCAAAATTAAAAATTGGGCTCCAATGCCCCCAATACATGATGCACTACATGACCTACTAGATCATCAGTAGATGTGGGCATGGAACAGGTGGTCACATAATTAACCTGTGGCAGGGGTGATACCACTTGCACATAAGAACCATTTAGGGATGATGATTGAAAGGGAGTTCATTCAGGACCAATGAATGTGAGATAATCAATGATCACAATGCTTCCTTCATGCAGGAAACACATCACTCGAAAGAGAGAAGAAACAGTAGCTCCCATGATGTAAACATAGTCATGGCCAAAGCATATATTAAAATCCAATGGTCCTTGGACAACCATCACTTCTATATAGACAGTCTTTGCTCCCAAAGTAATAGGAAACTTAGGAAGGATCCTGAATGGTTGACTCATTCCTCTATTAAAATCTAACATATTCTAGGTGACAGGGACAAGCTCAGGAGAACTGAAAGAATGCCAAGAAGTTGAGGATAGAATGGTAACATATGCGCCCTCGTCTATGACTATGATAGGTACAACCATATGGTAAGCTTGTACAGTAATATGGAAAGGAAAATAAGAAGGAAGGTGATATTCGGCTAGTCGACTCTAATCAAAAGAAGTGACTAAACTACTCGGAGGGGGTGTCATAAGAACAAGAGATCTATCCTCATTTTATATGGGAATAAGAGAAAATATCTCACACATCTTGGGAACAGGAGGATTTACCTCTAGTTCATTCGAAACTGAAGAAACTGGAAGAACCTAAGTAGTATGGGGCGTATTCTCTACCTGAAATGTATGGTTAACTGAAGGTGGATTCAAGTCTACCATTTTTTCAACCAATGGTTGGTTGAGAACGAACTCATGAGACTCATTTTTAGGGAGAGTGGGGTTGCCCAAAGATGACTTTTGATCAATCACTTGTTCAACTAGTGAAGGATCAGGGGAAAGCTTTCGATACCCAGTCAAAAGATGAGGTTGAGAAGCTGTAAGTTTTTCCAACTCTTTGGAAGCTTCATCCATAAAAGGACAAAGGTTAATGGGATGATTACCTTCACACAACTTACAAGGAAATTTCACTTTTCCCTTTTTCTCATGGGATTTAATGTTACTAGTTGAGGGTTTGTCATCAGCATGATCGCCAGAGGCTCATGATAAAGGTTGATGTGAAGCTATAGACCACACTTCTAAGACCTTAGGAATACTAAGACAATTCTGAAGAAGGTGGTCACCCTTACATAACATGTAAGGAATTTTACTTTCTGGGGCTGGTTGGAATATTTTTCTTCATTAGTTGCATCCATAGCAATGAATGCTTGGTTGCCCCCTTGCTTATTTATCATGTTCTTATTCATCCTCTTATTCTTCTTCTTAGCTTCTTGGTTACTAGAATCGAAACTTTCACCAGGCGAAGAGGAAGAATGAGGTGAAGAAATATGTGACGAGGATAAGGGGTAAAATTTAGGATCAACATGAGGTTGATGTTGTTTAGGTGGACGCGAACTCGGTTGAAAAGAAGTTTAGACACTTGGAAGCACTGAGGTAGAAAACAACCAAACTAGAAAACAAATGGCCAATCCAGGAAGGGACAACATAGTCATATAAGGAGCAGCAACATTTCCAAAAGAAGGAAAAAGACTAGGATTCCCATGAGAGGGGTTTCCTTGACTGGTAGACTCAGGAAATGTTTCCATTGGTATCAACCTAAAATATACTAAGGAGTCTTTCCACATGAAGGATGTTGTTCTACAGTCAATTAATTGAGTTTATAACTTAACAAAAATTAATCAAAAAGGGGTAATCTAGGTGAAGGGGTTAACCAAGTATCCATGAACCGCAATATACACCTTAGCCAAAACCAAGGACTTAACATATGATGGCTAATCTCCCTGAATGTTGTGTTCGGTGTATCATGTTTACAAGGCGGTTGACTCGGTTACCTATGGCTAAAAGATAGCAACCTAGTGTGGTCTCCCAATATACACTCGAAGATACGGGGAGCACAAGTCTGTGTTAGCGTTGTCTAATGTAGAACCATTCAATGAGAGAATCCATATATACTTATCATACTTAAGTGCCTCTGCTATACCCAAAAGTACTGTAGAACCTTCTATATACTTCGATACTAGGATGGGATTTCACCCCTGGGATACACAGTAGGAAGTTAACGATAGCTTCTATGTTTAAAGATGTATCCTACACATCTCTAGCCTAGACCTCTAGATATTTGCGTTAAGTTCCAAATTCTCCTTATCTTAATTGAGGAAAGTTTTAATGTTTATATTTAATTATGTTTTAGTTTTAAGGCTCAAAATGATGTCATCTGAACACCTGTGATGTAACTATATGGGAAAAGGAAAATGTTTCGTTTCAATGTAAGCTAGACTAATAAAGGGAAGAAATTTCAATCAATAATGCATCATGAAAAAATGCCTTCCACTAACTTTCATTTTTGTCTTCCAAATGCAATTCCAAAAATAAAAATGATTCTGACTTTTCACTATCCTAAATGAAACTTTTTAGAAAGCAAAACGATTTTGAATTTACTAAGATGCATTTATATGAATTATTATTTTCTTTTTGTTTTTAATGATTTGATGCACCTAATACAATTTCTATCTCTCAATCGTTGAAAAATGTGATGTATTTTCAATGATGAATCTCAAAAAATAATTTTTCAATGCAGCTAATTAAATGGATTTTCACGAAAACTAAATTTTGCAATACAAGCAAAGAAAAAATTCAAAATGATGTTTCCAATGATTTCCACACAAAACAACACTCAATCAATCAACAAAACAAACATCTCAATGAAACCAACAAGAAACGAGTGATGACCAATTGACTAGAAACCCTAGAACTCAATCATATTTCACTTCAAAGCCAATGAGACAAATTTTGCAAATTAATCAATATAATCAATCACAAACTGACAAGTCAATCATACATGTTAGGAAATGACCTTAGGGTCCAAGACACAATAGATACTAAGGAAGAAACCTTAAAAAATCTCACATTCAAGGATCATCGCTACTTTATATACCCAAACCTGCGATGATTTTGTTATCATCACAAGTTTGCATAGCCAAACCCACGATGGTTTGGGTCATCAACACTACTTTGTATATAAAGAGTAGTGATGATTTCAACCCGACCAAACAGTGAAGAATTCTTTTTCCAACATGACTATACAGGGAAAAATTGTGATGACATCACAATTGTTAGAGAAAAACTTATGATGGGCAAAGAATATGGGAAAAAAAGGGATTCCAAGGAAAAATCAAGACTTAGGGCTCTGAGGTAGTAATCAGTGATGGTATAAACTCAAACTGATGTAGACAAGCCAAGAAATCGACGATTGGTCTAACTAGTCATAGGATCTTATTGGAGGAGTGGATGGAAGAGTTATAGCCTCCCCAGTGGAGTTTCCATTTCTTTGTCTTTGAAATAATCTTTGCGGACATAGACGATCCCTCTAGCCCAATCAATGGGACTAGCAACCTATGTCACAATCTACATAAAACTTTCCAAAGTTGCAATTGAAATGAAAGAAGAAGAAGATGGCCTACCTCGTTCTAATGCTATCACGTCCTCCTTTGTTGAAGACCTTGAATCACTTGTGTCATAGGCTCAGTCCTACTGCTCACAACATTTGAAAACTTGCACAAGAGATCAAGACACAACAAGGAATGAAAATACACATACCATAATCAAAAGTAACCTACTTAATAGATTAAGGAGCATTAAGATAAATGATACATAAACATACACATTTATGGAAAATGAACCAGCAGCTGTATATTAGTAGAATAAAGGAAGAAGAATACAACCAAGTCTTGATATCAAGAGACGCCCTTTGAATCAATGTCCAAGTCCAAGCTTAAGCTCTCCAAGCACTCCTTCTCCAAGCAAAATGAGTAGCATATATGCACAATCTTAGAATAAGGGTGCAAATATACAAAGACAAACCATTCAGGAATGGGAGAGGATGAATATATAGACAAGGAAAGGGAGTTAGGATCTCTTCAAAGATAGGAGAAGGCCATCATCTCAAGGAGGTGGCTCATAGGGATGAGACCAAAAGGCCAAGTTGAGAGAACTTGACCTCATCCATGCTAAACAACCTCTAGGTCATTGCTCTGGAAGCTTCTAGATCATGAAGCTTCTCGACCTCTTTACGAAAACTACCTTTTATGGATCATCGTAGGTATACAAGAAAACAGAGCGATGGTGTGACAAAGCTAGCATAGTGAAACTAGAAACCATTGCGGTTTTCAGTATCATAACAGCGATGATTCTAAAATTAGGTTTTTAGAGCCATTTCCTTGAGGAGAAGCTCAAGGAATTTTCCAATCAGTTTTAGGGGAGGATCTGAGTTGTATATATGAATGAATACACTACATGACGGTCATGTTTCCGGCACTTTGTGGTATTTCAAAGGGTAGTGTGGGAGGTCTGACAAAATATTGTGTAATGGATTCCCTGTAAAGCACGAAGGCAGAATAGGGAGTGACTACCTAAACAAAAAAATGGCGACTCCACTGGACACTTTCCTAAGTTACAATTTAAATGAGAGATGAAAAAGATGGCCTACCTCATTCTAATGCTATCATGACTTCCCTTGTTAAATACCTTGAATCACTTGCATCACACACTTGTTCCTACTGCTCATAGCATTTAAACACTTGCACAAGTGATCGAGACACAATAAGGCATGCAAATACAAATAACATAATCAAAATTAACCTACGTAATAGATCAGGGAGAGTTAAGATAAATGATACATGAGCATAGACATTTATGGAAAATGAACCAGCAGTTGTATATTAATAGAATAAAGGAGGAACATACAACCAAGCCTTGATGTCAATAGGCTCCCCTTGAATTAATTTCCAAGTCCAAGCTTAAGCTCTGCAAGCACTCCTTCTCCAACCCAAATGAGTAGCATATAGGCACAATCTTAGCATATGGCTGCAAATAGGCAATGATCCACCATTTGGGAATGAGAGAGGATGAATATATAGGCATGGAAAGGGAGTTAGGATCTCTCCAAATATAGGAGGAGGCTCTCATCTCAAGAAGGTAGCTCATAAGGATAAGGTCAAAAGGCCAAGTTGAGAGAACTCAACCTCATCCACGCCGAACAACCTCTAGCTTGTCGCTCTGAAAGCTTCTAGATGACGAAGATTCTCATCCTCATTAGGAATATTTCCTTTTAGGGGTCATCATGGGTATACAAGCAAACATAACAATGGCATCGCGGGGATAGTATAGTTCAACTAGCGACCATCACGGTTTTCATTATCATAAGAGTGATGATTCTAGAATTAGGGTTTTAGAGTCATTTCCTTCAGGGGAAGCTCAAGCCATTTTTCCAAACACTGTCATAGGGAGGATCTAAGCTGCATATCTAAATGAGTACACTGCATGATGATCATGTTTCGGGCACTTCAGGGTATGTCACAAGGAAGTACAGGACATGTGACAAAATATTGTGTAACAATCCTAGAAGGTAATAAAAGGGGAAAAAATCTAAGCCTATCTCGATTAGGAAGATGTAGATCTAACATAATGGAGAGAAATTTATTTAAATGATTGGGATTTAAATATGTTTGTCTTATAATGAATATCAAGATAATGAAGTAGTTCAATTAACTAATATTATGAATACCAAAACACATTTTGTCAGAAATCTATTAACCAGAATAATTAATCAACAAAATTTAAGAAATAGTTCACAAAATAATAATGATTATTAAATCAATAACTTGAATGATTAAACAATAATATAATGAAATAGTTCAAAAAATATTATTGTTTGTTCAATCAAGATTAAAAGACCGATTTCTTATTAAATAGTCACTTAGAAATCAAATTTTAGAACATAAGAGCAGAGATAAATAACAGTAGATGATTGAGGGAAATCACTCACATAAACAATAGTGCACAAATATGAATAAAAATGACACATTTATGCCATTATAGATGAAATTAGTATAAAAATAATAGTATTTTAAATACCAATTTATTGAAATTGTTTCTCTGGCTCTGATTTGCAATAGTGCTTTACAATTCTTGAACTTTTGTTGTTAAAACAAGAGTTGCAATAGTGAAAGCTTTTCTTCTCCATACATAATTTAGAATAAAAGAGAAAAAATGTTGAATTTAGGATTTTGTGATCCATATCAGGTTTATGAGAGGATTTTCGGCGTAAATCACAAGATCTATCATTTTTCGACGCGTTTCGAACTAGTCAGTGTGGTTCATCGTCAGGACAAGTTGAAGAACCAGATTCAACTTTGCATGTTAAATAGCTTGAGCAGAGCCTCCAAAATCTTGAATTACTCCCCAAACTTGAGATTTACTCTCCTCTCACCTACAACTCTAAATTTCCATTACAATAGTTCTTTTAAGAATTCCATAATTGTAGATAACAGAAACCCCTTTGCTCATTCTACAAACCCCTATTTATAATTTACAGAATGAATTCCAAATAGGAGAGTTATTTAAGAATCCTTTTTCTCCAACAATTTTAATTTGCCTAAATTCCTTTTCTTCTACTAGAGAAATTCTATTGATTGAAATTTTCTTTTCCTCAACTCTTCAATTGTTTTCCTATCAAATCCAATCAAAATTCAATTAAAATACAAATTAAAAGCAAAATACCAAATCTGGAATACAAAATATCTCCAATCAGAGTTTAATTAAATAAATAAATAAAATGAAATCTCAAATTTTCATTGATCCCTCTAAATATATAATTGGTTAAGGAGAACTTAGTCAAATGGATCTGTATTCAACAGAGATTATGAGAAAATGAAAATGCAGAGAATTAAACTGAGAACATTAATTTTCTTCAAAAATTCAGAGCTTGATCTTCTGTTGCATTTTACACTCATTAAATGATCAATTCTGGTTATGAACCCACTTCATCAATATTATCGATTCTTTATTCTATCTAATGAGCCATCTTGGGCCTCATTTGGTGAAGTAAAACTAAACTTATGAGCTTCCAATGTTGAAGAATCAATACTACCAAAATTTTGGAAAATTTGTTGCCTAGGCCAAAAATAGGATTTTTTTAATTAAAATCTAATCCTAAATTAAATTACAATTATTTATTAATTAGTACTAATTTAATATTAATTACAATATTAGTCTAGATTAATTATAAACTAATTATATATAATAAAATAAATTTTAATTTTTAAAAATTAAAATGAAATTAAAAGTTACTTAAAAATATGATTATATTATATTAGTATTATAATTAAATTATATTACAATTATAATATTAAATTATAATCATAAAATATATATATATATATATATATATATATATATATATATATATATATATATATATATAGATATATATATATCTGTGTGTATGTATGTATAACAATACTAACCAAACTTAAAACCAGAAGAACATCACGTGGCCATGGAGAAAATGATGTAATGGAGTTGACATGTGAGGTTGAGAGCATATGGAGGTGAGGGAGGAGGTAAGAATGACGTATGGAGGACAGAGGTCGGGAGTAATAAGGAAGTGAGGTGAAACTTTAGGTTAAAATGAAATATCCACTCTATAAAATATCGACAATTAGAGAAAATGAATATCGCATGTTTTGAAACGTGCACAAAATAAAAACTCTGATATTTCTATATCGCAATATTAGAAGTTTTAAATTTCAGAAGAAGTAAATTAGTGCTTTTAAACTTCGAGATAAATTCAGAATGTTTAAAATTTCAAAATATTTATATCATAAGGGAGGAGATGAGGCAAAATGGGGTCCACTTGGAGTGGGATTAAAAATTCTACAAAATGAACTACAACCACTTTGCAATTTTGAGTTTTTGGGTCTTGTAATTTCCTTTTAAATTAGTAATTGGAATAAATTACAGAGATCGTGAAAAACACATTATTTTAGTTGTTCTACAATTTGGTTGTTTTGTAGGGCCGTTAGTGAAAAATGAAGAAATTAGTAAAAATTAACCATGGATTAATATTCACAATGAATTACTAATTTAATTATAGAAATTAAAATAGTATACATTTTATACATTTTTTTATCCTAGGTGGTAAAAATTATCAAACTTTAGAGGAGAACTAGTTGGACAATGTGTAACCAAATGAGACAAAACAAGTACCAATGGAAGGCTAGCAAAAAGTTGAACTCAATGAAGCAATCAAAATAGAAATCTGACAAAAATGAAAAAAATGCAAAATTGTAGGACACTTAACCGAAAGAAAATATTAAAAGATAATTTAGTCAAAATTTTATGGAAAAAGTCCCCATTATTTGAAGTAAATAAGTCAAATAATGGGTGTTTTGGGTTTTCCTTACAACACAATAGTACAGGAAAATAATCAACAGGTGTTTCTATCAGCAATATATACGGAAAATAAGGATATTTCATTACTAATTATACAAGTCCATATCTTCAACTATTCGAGAATGCATAGTCACTAGGAAAATAATTACATGATATATGTAGAGGCACTCCAAAATCCCTTTGAAGGTGTGTAGGACATTATAACTGAAGCATTACAATTTTAACTGAACATTTATATCTCACTCACTTTGAGGTTTTGACAACACCATCTTTTATGTGTGCTCAAGAAACAACAGATTTTATAGCGATAGAGTTGTTGGGTCAGTTAATTCCTCAAGGATCTAAAGTCTGATGATTCACTAAAAATCAACAAAAGAAGTGAAAACATGGATGAAACACCCTGGCGATAATGGCTCTTTCTCTGTTGTAATCGAATAATTTTTCTATTCTTGACCACACGCCTCCTTGTTGATCAACATCTCAATTAAAGCCTTATAGTTTTAACTTTAAATATCGCTCCTTACCGACCATTGATGGGCACTGCATTTTCTGAGGTGAAGTTAAAATTTTCAACAAAACTCCATTTCCATGGAATTTTACTTTTCCCATGGTAATTGAATAATATCCATGAAATTATAATTCTTACGTGGAGGATTCTATAATTTTTGTTTTATATACTTATGTCGTCATATGTATACATCATAAATACTTAAGACAATACTCATGATACATTTGAGTTAACAAGCATGATTCCAATTATATTTATTATTTTCAAGGCTCAAGTGGAAGTACTATCTCCACCGACTCAGCCTCTCAAACTTCAAAAAGGTAGCGCCAACTGAGCTCGCTGAAATCTTAAGGGGAAACCACTGCCAAAACTCATTGAAATCTGAAGAGGCAAATATAATTGTTTAATTTGATTAATAAACATAATTTTTTTTATAAATATAAATGATCGAGACAAAAGAAATATGCATAGAAAAAGTACCTTTATGTTGGGTTGTGTTATATTCTTTCCATGACTAGCCCACGTAGTTAACTAGGGTGTTAGAGGGGGGCGGAGCCCCCCCTTCGTTGCGCCGATTGCATAGCGGGGGGGTCACAGGCAGTTTGAGGGATGCAGGTAACCCCACTCTATGGAGTCTAGGGTAGCACCCCTGAAAATTTTGTTTTTGGAACCTATGTTAGGTTGGGCAAACCCACCCATGGTTTTGTGCATGATTTTTGCACATGTTTTTGGACGCGATGGTTTTCAGTCCATGGTTTTGGACATGATGGTTTCCGGTCCATGGTATTGGATGCTTCAGCATGTATAAATATGTATTATAACATTGAAAGGAACATAATGAAAAATCAAGCTGGTAGTCCCTGTTTTGGGATCCAAGGGAAATCTCTGTGTATATGTGTTTTATGTGTTATGCTCTCGCAATGTTTATTTTATGTGTTTTAGAATTCGTATGCAGGTAATTTTTGTACGGGGTTAAAACCTACATGTGGTATTGGAGTTGTTTTGGCTTCAAGGGGATGCCTTTGTTGCTGAGGGGTTTCGCTCAGGCCTATGGTAGACCCTGTTCAGTGGGAGATCTACGAGAACGATTCTAGTAGTGAAAGAAGATGGCGAGCAGTGGAAAGATAGAGATCGAGCAATTAAATGGTCAGAGTTTTGAGTTGTGGAAACTCAAGATGGAGGATCTGTTGGTGGATAAATATTAATGGATTGCGGTAGATCTGGGTACTAAACCAACGAGTGTCTGATGAAGAATGGAAGAAGATGTATTGGAAAGTAAAGAGCATGATATGACTGTGTGTCTCAAATTCAATATTGTTGAATGTATCAATGGAATCTATGGAAAAGGATTTGTGGGACAAGTTTGAGACTTTTTACCAATCTAAGTCTTTAGTGAATAAACAGTTCCTGTGGGAAAAATTGTATAACCTGACGATGGAAGATGGAGACTCAGTGACAGAGCATCTGAACACATTTAATATTGTGGTAAGTCAATTATCATCTGTTGATATTCAAATTTTAGATGGAGATAAGTGCATTAGTTTGTTGTGTTCTCTACTAGATTCGTGGGATAATTTGGTTATTGCAATAGGTAGTAATGCAACTGCCTCGCAGTCTGATGAAATAGTCTCATCCTTGTTGATGGAGGAGATGAGATGGAAAAATATGGAGAGCTAGAATGGTGATGCCTTGTATGTATGAGGACGGTCCTAGAACAAAAACAAAAATAAGTCATCGAGTGGGAGATCTAAATCTAGAGGGAGATCTAAATCTCTAGGAAAACCTGTAAAGGTGGTGTGTTCGAAATGCGGAAAGGAAGGGCACTACAAAAGGGACTGTAAATCTAAAGCTCCTGATAAAGGAAAGGGATCTGATGATTCTCCTTTTGGAGAGGCGAAAACCACCTCAAATGAAGGTGGGCATGTGTACTTGGCTTCTTCAAGTACATATGTAGATCATGAGGCATGGTTGATTGGCTCAGGTGCATCCTTTCACATCACTCCTCATAGAGAGTGGTTTTGTGAGTATGAGAAATACGATGGTGATGATGTCTTCTTAGGGGATGATAGGAAGGCTAGAATCGTTGGTCATGGTAAAGTAAAGTTGAAGTTGCGAGGTGGAAGGGTTAGAACACTTTTGGGTGTTCTACGTATTCCTGCATTGGCCAGAAATCCGATTTCTGTAAGCAAGTTGGATGATGAAGGATACCTACAAGATGGTTCAGGGAGCACTGGTATTGATGCAGGGAGTTTAGATTGGAACTCTGTACAAGCTGCAAGGTAGCACGGTTGTTGATGAGTGCAACAGTTATGTGGTTCCTGAAAGTGGAGTAGAAAATCTAGTGGTCTCTGGACAGAAGATCATGTTGTGGCATCAAAGGCTTGGACATATTTGAGAGAAGGGCTTTCAAATACTTCATGGTAAAGGTATGGTAGAAGGTATGAGTAATAGTTCTTTGGATTTTGATTTCTATGAAAATTGTGTATATGGGAAGCAAAATGAGGTGAGTTTCCCCTCTGGTGGTAAGAGGGTGAAACAGATATTAGAGCTTGTGCATAGTGATGTGTTTGGACCTGTGAAGGTTCCATCACTAGGTAAGTCTATGTACTATGTATCATTTATAGATGACTTCTTAAGGAATACATGGATATATTTCCTTAAGAAGAAATCTGAAGTCTTTCACAGATTTAAAGAGTTTAAGACTCTGGTGGAAAACCTGATAGAGAAGAAGATAATGGTGATGAGGATAGGTAATGGTGGAGAGTTTTGCAGTAATAAATTTGAAGAATTCTGTAAGAAGTGTGGTATAGCATGGAAGAAGACTACTCCACATACACCTCAGCAAAATGGAGTTGTAGAAAGAGTGAATAAGATATTGATGGAAAGGGCAAGAAGCATACTCAGTGGTGCCATGTTCAGACAGGAATTTTGGGCAGAGGCGGTGGATACAGCATGTTACGTGGTCAACAGATCACCTTCATCAACGTTGGAGGATAAGACTCTACAAGAGGTGTGGACTGGTAAGAAACCCTATTTTTCACATCTGAGGGTATTTGGATGTGATGCATATCTACATGTTCCAAAGGAGAAAGGAGCCAAGTTGGATAGTAAATCTGGAGAGTGCATCTTTATTGGGTATAAGGACAATTTAATGGGTTATAATCTTTGGAACCTAGTAACAAGGATGGTTGTGTACAACTGAGATGTGGTGTTCAGAGAGGTGAAATATGTTTTAAAGATGAAGTCCAACCAAAGGAACCTAAGAAGATAGAGTTTGAGCTAAAGGAGGAAGAATTAGACTCTACAGCAGAGGAGGAATTAGAAGATGAAGAGCCACAAACTTCGGGTATGAGAAGATCAGTTCGAGAAAGAAGGCAGCCAGAAAGGTATAGACCATCTACTTTCTGTTTAAATTTTTCTTTATCTATTGCTAATGATGATCCTAGAAATTTTAAGGAAGCAGTAGATTCTGAGGATGGAAAACTCTAGAAAGAGGCCATGGTTGGTGAAATGGCATCTTTGCACAAAAATGAGGCTTGGGATTTGGTGGAGTTGCCAACTAGAAGGAAACCCATTGGAAGCAAATGGGTGTTCAAGAAGAAGACAAATGCAGAAAGAAAGGTGGAGAAATACAAAGCTCAGTTGGTAGCAAAAGGTTATTCCCAGGTGTCGAGAATTGATTTTGGTGATATTCTTTCTCCTGTTGCCAAGGTAACTTCTATTACATTACTTTTAATTGTTGTTGTTGCTTTTGATTTTGAGGTAGAACAGATGGATGTCAAGACAACATTTCTTCATGGGGATCTAGAAGAGGAAATCTACATGAAGCAACCTGAAGGGTTTGTGGTTAAGGGCAAGAAAGAACTGGTATGCAAGTTAAAGAAGTCTTTGTATGGGTTAAAACAATGATCCAGGATGTGGTATCATAAATTTGTTACATTTAGATGGGGACTTGGCTTCACCAGAAGCAAATCAGATCACTATGTGTATTTTAAATTAATTGGTGACTATGTTATTTATCTGGTCTTCTATGTGGATGATATGTTGCTGGTTGGAAATGACAAAGAAATTATCTAGGATTTGAAGACACAATTGTCCCCCAAATTCGACATGAAAGATATTGGTGCTGCAAACTATATTTTGGATGGAAATTAAAAGAGATCGGACAAAGAGGAAGCTCTGGTTAAACCGGAGGAAGTATGTCGAGACAATATTGCAGAGGTTTAATATGTAGGATAGTAAATCGGTGAAGGTTCCTATTTGTATAGGTGTAAATTTATCTATTGAATTGCATGCCAAGACACAAGAAGAGGAAGAGGACATGGCTTGTGTTCCATATGAAAATGCAGTCGGTGGCCTAATGTATGCGATGGTCCATGGTATTGGATGCTTCAGCATGTATAAATATGTATTATAACATTGACAGGAACATAATGAAAAATCAAGCTGATAGTCCCAGTTTTGGGATCCAGGGGAAAATCTTTGTGTATATGTGTTTTATGTGTTATGCTCTCGCATTGTTTATTTTATGTGTTTTAGAATTCGTATGCAAGTAGTTTATGTATGGGGTTAAAACCTACACATTACATAGTACTTTCTTGTTTAGATGAAGTATCTATTTGTTGCAACTAGAATGTAGTTGTTCGTTGTTTAAACTATGTTGCCTCAACTTTCATTTTCTAGTGGTGGCAACTCCCTTGTTTCCTTGTTAGAGTTGCACTAACTCCCCTATACCTTGTTACTAAAATAGATTTTAATACTTTTTTGATAAAATCTATGTTTACATGTAATTTCCTTGCTACTATGTTATTTTGACTACATGTCGATTATTTATTTATAAGTTAGTAGTTGTAGTTGCATATTCCAATGAGCTCTATCTTTCAATATGGTATTAAAGCTAGAGGATATGAAAAATTGATTTTTTTTTCTTCTTTTACGTAAGAAAAAAGCCATCACCATGTTGGAACATTAGCATTATTTGCATTTGGGTGTATTTTTTGGATCCATAATCAAGATAAAACCATCATAATAGGTAGAACCATGGTATGAATTGTTCTGTTAAAGGATTAGCCAATCGAGCTCTATTGGGCTTCGAAGGTGGGGTTAGGTTATGCCCTGTTGTATGTCCAATACACTATCAAGACTAATTTCATCAACCAATCCCTTATCATCAACTTATAGTGGAGTCGGTCAATGTTTTGATCACCCAATGCACTTTGGGCTATTAATCTTCGGGTTCTCCCCATTGTTGGTTGACCTATTTGCGCCCCACACTATGATATTGATGGCATATGACATTTGAAGTTGGGAATTAATTTTCTATTGGATGCCTAGGGTTTGAAGGAGGTAGCAAGGCCATAGAGATATAAACCTAATAGTGATTGAGGTTTATTTTTTAGGCTGGGAGTTCAGGGCTAATAGGAAAACGTGTGTTCCATGAAGCATCACATTATTCACCATCGATAATAATTTCATAAAAATATATAGCATGGGAAGAAAATAATATGTTGTCTCAAAACATGATAATGTGTCATAGCTTGAGATATTTCTTAGTAAATTGAAGTAAAAAGAATCATGACAAAATAACTAACTGATGTCAACTAAAGATGTCTACTAGGGACAACAATGTAGGATGATGTTTTTCCTTCTCTCCTTTTCTCCATGTACCTCTGGATTCATATCTTGGAATGATATTTCTCTCCTCCCCACTCTTTGTGCTATTAGTATTTTAATATGTGTGTGCGACAAAGTGGCCTTAGTGGGGAAATGTGAAGGAACAAGTGACATATGAAACTTTCCCAATGCAATATGAGCAGAGGAATTAGGAGGTTGATGAGCTCATAAATACATGTTCTGAGATAATCTAGAAGGTACTTGAGGAGAAATAATCCTTGGATGAACTAAGTGATGTGAAATAGATGGCCAATGTCCAAAACTAGATATGGTCCTAATAGGGTTGGACTCCCAACCATCATGGTGTAATGGTTGCTACTAAGATGAATTGTGTTATGGGATTTCTATGATGCTAGGATGCAAGGGAGGTACATTTTATAAAGCATGCATAGTAGGAGGAGGGGGATGACTACCTCTGAAGTATAAGTGGCCTATATGAGTCAATTGATTGAACTCGTCAAACTTTACATCAAAATTTATGGAAAATATATTTTTTTTGTTCCTATTCTCTCTCCATGATACATTTTTATTTCTAGCTTATCACCTTCAATTACCCTAAGAACCTTTGCTAAGGAAACTTAAGGTATATTGTGACCAAGGAAATTTTTTATGAATCTATTAATTATTGAGAATCAATAAGTAATAAACAATATAAATGATTGTCTAAAATCATGTTTCACATAAATTTTGGATTGTTTTGAAAACGAACACAATGAAAAATGTGTTAAATGGGGGAGGCTATTTGCTATACCTGCAATGAAAATAAGTTTCTTGGATAGCTTACTAATATAATGAAGATGAAAGAAGAAATGAGACATTTTGATTCCAACATAGATTATTTATTAAAGCATCATGAACTTACGTGCAAAGAGTGATATAAATGATGTTGAAGTATGCCCATAAAGACAACAAATTCTGAGATATTTTCCTTTTTTTATGCCACAGTTTGAAGCATCGCTAGTGAATAGTAAAACATAATATACATATGGTATATGATAGAAACTATAGTGCTAAGTACACATAATATTTGTGATTGGATAAACGATATTCAAAAAACAATATTTAGAATTGTTTTTTTGTTGCTTGATAGTCGTCGTGGATATCTGCATATAAGAGCACATGGACATATGACTGGGAAAGAAATATAAGCATGTGTCTACCTAAAGTTAGCAACAGGAGGTAGGGGAAGGTACCCTGTTTGAAATTAAATCTTGCAACAAGAATATTGGTGTTGAGAAAAGTGTTGTCATTGATCTCAAAATATAGCCATTTATGTCAAGAGAATAAGTAAATAAAAAGTACAAGCAGGAGTTTTTTAAGAGTTTTTCAATGATTATAGCCTATATTTGAAGGAATTGTATCTACAAGTAAAGTGTTCAAAATCATATGCAAAGTGGCTAGTTGGATAACCCTCTGAGATACAATTGTAATGATACATAACACTCTAGAAACCTCCCAAGGGATTAGAATATATGACAATTTGAAGTTTGAAAGGGTTCCAACAGAACACGGTTCCACATTGGATGGCATAAGGTGCAATATATGCCTTTCCTCATTGGTTAACATGAAATTTCACAATGTGGCAAGAAAGGTTTTAGGATGGCAATGTGACTTCCTAGGATTAATAGAGTCCACGAATAAGAACTTTCACGGAAACTAACAAACAAAGTTCAATTTGTGTCATAGAAGGATTTGCATGAATAGGTCAGGAGCCATAGTTGATAGAATCTGCAATATGGTTAAATTTATGTTCACTAGCAAGTGTTATAAATGCAATGTCTAGGAATTTGAAGATTTAATGAAGGAATTGTTAAGAAAAATAGAGGGCCTTGGGGTCTTCCTTCCATACCTGGTGATTTGGCATAGTGAAAAATAAAAAATAATGATTAGATGATGAGGATGAGTTCGAAGCTAGTTAGAAAGACAAGTTAGCATGATGACATGTGGTATTATCGGACATGTGACACATGGCATGCCTATATGGAATTTCCAAGTACCAACCTAGGACAAATCCAAGTGCCACATGGCACCACTCATTAAGTGATGTGATATATTGATGGCCTAACATGACACGTCATTGCAACATGGGAGTAAAAAGGTTCGTGAAGGTTTTACAATCAGAGTTTCTTAAGGTTTTCAAACTCTAGGAGATAGGGATGTCTCCATCACATAATGTGAACATTCATGTCCCACCATGAAGACAAATTAAAACTGTTCACGAGGCTATGCGATTAGAAGACTACCATGTTAGATACATTCCATGGGATGAAGATCTTCCCAACATGACATATAACGTGAAAATTCACGTCCTACCATGGACGTCTCTTTGGATTCAAAGTTTTAAAAAAGAAGTATGTCATGTTAGATGGAATTCACTAGATAGAGGAACATTACAACATGGGAATTTTGGTTAATAATGTGAATTTTTCACATCAACCAATTTTGAATTAACAAAGAAAATTGTCATAAAACACATAAACGCCAACATCAATATACCTGTGACAAGTGGATGACATCTGGCATTGATGCAACAAGAAATACAATGTATCCCAATGGAAGGAGGATGCATGGGAGAAAAATGGAAATGACATCGCAGAGTGATGATGTAATGCCTTAGGAGTATGAAACATGGTGTGCATTTTTTGAATTATTCGGTGGCGAAGTGCCTTATTTCTATATGACATGTGTGAGTGATTACATCAACAAAAATTGAAAATCATTATGATTCACACTCAAGGGTTGGTTTGTAAATGATTTTCTATGTTAATAAATTTTCAGATAAAATTTGCAGTGACTGGGAAGTGGGCCAGAAATAGGGCTTAGGACCTACAGAGAATTTGACATCATATGGTTTAGTGAATTGTCAATGATTCAGATCCAAATCAAAGTTAGTTTTAATTAAACATATCTGGTGATCCTAAGGTTTTCATTCCAGTGAAATGAGACAAGGCATGGATATAGATTCAACATGTTTAAGGACTATAGGGTTAAGTTGAGGATATGGCCCATGTTTTTAAAGAGTAAGGGAGCTAAATTAAATTTCTCTCTTTACTGTGAAAGTTAAAAGAAAAACTAATTGTAGCCCAAACACTAGCGAAATACAAAATGGAAATCTAATTAAAATAGATTAAAGAAGTTAGAGTTTTATTTTAGAACAACATGTAGGGAATGAAAACCAATTATTCACAAAGATTAAGAGTAAATCTATTAAAGTAATTATTAATAGGTTGAACAGCAAGAGAACACAGAGATGGACAATTTTCAATTTAAATAATAGATCTGAAGTAAATCTAATTGATAAACTCAAGTTTACCAGATTAATTGAATATAGAAGCAACTCTAAATCTATTTAAACAACAACAACATTACAAAGAAGGTATTTTTGGAATTTGAGGTGTGAGTATCTTGAGAGAGAGCAATGAGTGGGTGATCAGAACAAAGATTTTATCTATAAATGTATGAAAAATAAGCATATATGATCTATGTTTTAAAATTAAATGGAGATGAATCTAAAGGGTTATGTAGGTAGGTTCTTACATAATAAGTAGTTGGAGCTTCCATTCAGTTGGTGTTGATAAGACAATGACTTGGTGCTTCCTCTGAAATCAAAAAGTTGGTCTGTTAGAGAGAGAATAATTTGAATTCTTTTATAGGTTGTAACCTACACAAAATTGATGCAATTTGACGTTGGAGCTTTATTTTCCATATTAATAAGAAAGATTGTGGTTTTTCCAGTTGTCTTTCCACATTAATATCTAGTGTCCATATTTTATGCTATTGGTGTGCTATTTTCTATTACTTTGTTTTTAAGTATTTTTACTTTGAGTAAGAAACTTTTGAAATTGTTAAAATACTGATACACCCCCATATCTTAGTATTTATTACTTTCTAACAATTTCTATCATTGCCAAGTTCCTTGAGGAATAGTATAACAATAGGAACAAATATCAGTGATGATTTCTAACTAGGACGAAGGAAAAACTAACAAGTATTTGTTGTTCACTAGAGCAAAATATACATTTCAAAATGTAATAATGAAAACCTACTTATAGTCTCTTGGTGCAGATGTGTAGGACAAAATACAAGATATCCATGAAAAGGCACTAATTATAATTACCAAAGATCACAAGTTTGAGTTCACCTATAATTATAAGGCAATGAATGCACTCCATTCTAGTCTGCCTCAATCTAAATTAGTCAAATTTATGGATTGCACCATTGGAAGGCAATATGGGACAAAATGAGTAGTTATTATGAAGGGAACAATAACGTAAATAAAGGTAAAATTCAAGGTTATAAAATGTAGTTTCAGTCCCTAAATATCCATGAGGATGGGAAGATATCTAAACTCTTCCTTCACGTGGATGGAGTAGTCAATAGAATAAGAGGACTTGATGAAAAAATAGCTAATTCAGATGTATTTCAAAAAGTGTTAAGGTCACTTCCAAATAGATTCAATCCCAAGGTGTACGCTGTTAAGGAAATGGAAGATCTCTTCTCTATAACACTGGACCAATTTATTTAAGCATTTATTTCCATTAAATGAGGATTGAAAAAGGAATTACTATAAAAATGGAGGAATCCTTCAAAGAAGACAAAAATCTAAAAGAAGAACAATATGACTCACGTTGTGAATAAAATGAACAGGAAGTATTTTTTTCATAAAATTAAATAGAGGATCATATAAATACAAATGTAAGTTGAATTTCAAGTGTTTCAATTATGGGAAAGTAGGTCATTATGATTCTAACTATCCACAAAAGAAAAAAAAGAATGAACATGAACAAAACAATAAGTATAGAAAAGTAAATGAGAAGATAAAAAGAGAAATTATATGTACTTAAGATGATATTAGTTCCTTATAAGACAAATATGTACAATCCTTTGATGAGGACAAATATAGGAGTATAAAGGACAAGGAAAATTTTAAGGATGGAAAATTTTCTTGAAGTTTAAAACATTGGCGAATCTCACTAATCCCTAATATGCAAATTATAAATGTTTATTGATATATTTGTAAAATTAATCAAATTTATAATTATTTTATATATAGTCTCTATATAATTTTGGCGATTTTTAAGGTAAAATAATTTTATATTCTAAAATTTGGGCGAATCGTCTGTTATAAAATTGGAAATTGGCGAATCTTTTTTGTGGACAAATCATGGAAAATTAGCCCACTGGGCGAACATTAGCCCCTAAAATTTTCCATGATAAAGGATTTCATGTTCATGGATTTAGACACTTTAGAAGCAGATCATGGAGATTTTCATGAAGTGGCTGATGTAGACTTGGAAGGTGAACTCATATGTTCTTTAGAAGAAATTCAAAGGCTAGGGTGCATTCTTATTTATATTTAGTTGGGATTTATTAATATAGTAATCATACATTTGAGATTTAGTTTATTTGAGTAAAGTTGGTGAAACTATTAGTATTATCTTGTTACCTTATGAATACGATGAAAATTGTGAACATTTTTTTTATCAATAATTATTATGTATGATGAGATTCCTATTTTTAGATGGATGTTGTAAATTTACCTTAGAATAGTGACATCTATGGAACATTTTGATTTGGTAATCATACATTGACTTTTAGTTTATTTGATTAAAGATGATGATGATATTATCATTATTATCTTGTTACATTATCTATATATTGAAAATTACGAGCATTGTTTTGATGGAGAATTATTGTGTGTGATAATATTATTATCTTTGGATGGATGTTGTGAATTTACCTTAAAATAATGATATTCATGAAATATTTTGATATGGTAATCAAACATTTCAATTTAATTGATTTGATTAAAGATGACATAAATATTATTAGTATTATCATGTTACTTTATATATGTGTTGAAAATAATCATTGTTTTCTTATGGAGAATCATTATGTACAATGATATTACTATTTTTGGATGGATTTTGTGAATTTAGCTTGGAATAATGATATATGTGATATTTTTTTATTTGGTACATATGTATATTGAAAATTGTTAATGGTTTTGTGATGGAGAATTATCATATATGATGATATTGTTATTGTTTTGATAAATGTTGTCAATTTCCCTTAAATTTATTTACAAACACTATGTTATCTATTCGAATTATGAGGCTTATTTAATAATATTCATAAATGGTAACATATTTCACTATGTAATTGAAATTAGTAAAATGAACCTGTAAAGGGTGTCATAAATGGAAATCAAAGTACACTCTAAACAACAAGCCAAATGTGGATGAAACCATAGATGCAAAATTGGAAGTAGAATTGGATGTTAAACTAGGCATCAAAAGAAGATGCAACAAAGACACATAAAGGGTTTTAAACTAGAAATGAAAAATAATGCAATAATAGAAATAATGAAGGGAACAAAATATGGCATACAAAATGATAGAAAATGTGGTTCAAATAACGATGGAAAAATGGAAACCAAACTGATGTCGAAAAGGATAGACAACTAGACATAAAATTGGATGCAAAAGGGGATGCCAGGTTGGGTGCTAAAAATAAGTGAAAAAGGATGCAAATTTAAATGCAAAAATGATGATGCAAATAATGGTGTAAAATTGGGATGCAGAATTGGTTGTAAAGAAGGAAGAAAAAATCGTGTAAGAAAAGACACAAAACAAGATGCAAAATGGGGCTAGGGCAAGGGTGAAACCAAGGACACCATATTGGATGTCAAAAATTATGCAAAATTACATGAAAATTTACACTCAAAATTAGGTAGAAAATGAGATGGAAATGTGGACAAAAAATGAGGAAAAAAGATGCAAAATTGGATACGAAAAAAGTATGAAAAATTAGAAACGAGAAAGGATACAAAATTGGATGATAAAATGCATGTAAAAATTGTGCAAAATTATATGTAGAACTAGACAAAAAATATGGTGAAAAAATGGGCATAAAATGGCTCAAAATTAAATGCAAATTGAGATACAATGTTGGATGCAAAAAGAGGTCATGTGGGCTTCACTCAATGAATGTTAGGGCCCTATACTACTAGTGTAACCCCTTATTGTTATTAGTACAACCCCCTTATTATATTGTTGTACCCATGTAGTCACCATATTGTTACTATTGTGACCCATAGAAGCCCACTATTGTTATTATTATGCCCTTACATTATTATTGTTATGTCAGCTTTGATTATATTATGACACCTTAGACTCCTATATATAGAAAGGAGGTATTTTCATTTGTATCATCCAAGAATTGTTTATTTGTGTAATGTAAAGGAGCTTATCCCCTCGAAGAGGCTAAATTCTAAGGCGTTGATTTATATTTTCTATCTTTTTGTGAGCTGGTTTCATAACATTTGGTATCAAAGCTTTGGATTCTAGGGTTTCGCTGCTCCAAATAGGTCATCCTGGAATTTTCGCTATAACTTTTTTCTGCAATGTTTCAGAACCAAGAAAAAAAACCCATTTGATACGAAATCAAACTGAACCTCAGGTCTGAATTTCAGAGCTTTTTATGCCATATTTGGGGAGCTATGATCCGAGGAAGTTAGTCTTTTTGTAGACTCCTCAATTACATTCCAAACAGGTGACTTGGGGAAAATGTTCATAAATTTCTCTCCGAGCATCAGATTGAAATTTTGTAAGAAGGTACAGAAAGAGGATGGACTATAGATTCTTTATCTATTTTTCAGAGCGAGAGGTTGAAATAGTGACACATGGCACTTCATACAACTTCGCTCTTCTGCAAAGGTCTATAATCAGGTCATCTTGGGAAATTGTGCATAACTCTTCCTTGGGGAATCCAATTTGGATTAGACTGGTGGCATTAGAAAGAGGACACAGAGGGCTACTGCAGGTCACAATTTCAGAACTTAAATATTTGAAATTACAGAGTTACAGTCGTTTCAAGATCGAGCTCCTAAAATCAAGAAAAAGTAAGATGAGGAAGTTTGATGGCAAGGATTCGGTAAATTGGATACTTAAGATGGAGCAATATTTTGATCGACATGGTGTACCACTATTACAAAAGGTATGTATTGCATCTTCATATTTAGAACCGGATCAATTTTTATGGTATAAAGGGCTTTGTCCTCATAAACAACTTGTTACATGGTCAATTTTCATGGAGGAAATGATAGCACATTATGAGGATACAAAGAGAAACACCTTCTTTAGAGCAACAACACAACAATTGGAAAGAGTAAAAGGGATTTGTTATATAGTGGAAAGTAAAATTATGGCAACAAGGAAGTCTACCCCTCACAACTATAAAGATGGAAGTGTTGTTTCTCCTAGCTTCCACAACCTACAAGGGCTACACCACAACAATTGGAAGAAAAAAGAGAAAAAGGAGTAAGAAAGGTCAAAATAAGAGGATATGCACTAGGACCCAAACCCCAAAGAAATAGGAAATGAATCTGACCATATCTTATAAAGCATTGGCAAGAAATACCACTCAAACTCTCAAGATGGAAGGACATATCTAGAAGAAAAAGGTTCAAGAAGTGAAAGATCACATCGAGCATCAAGAAATGAATCTGACGATATCTTGTAAAGCATTGGAAGAAATTACCACTCCTCAAACTCTCAAGATAGAAGGAAATATCAAGAAGAAAATGGTCCAAGCAGTGAAATATCACATCGAGCATCGACAACAAGTTCTCCAACTTTTAAAGGATAACGCCACTTTGGTGCAGAATGGAATGAAACAATAGGTAGATCAACATCGAAGTGAATTTTTTTTTGATGTAGGTGATTGGGTATTTTTATGGCTACATCTCAAGCAAGCTATTTATGAGAAGGAAATGTTGGCAATACTACATGAACTTAAGAAATGGCGACCTTACCCAATGGGAAGACACTTCAAGGTAAAAATGGATCATGATAGTCTTAAATACATTTTAGAACAAATATTATCATTAGAATAACATAAAAAATGGGTCACAAATATGTTGAGTTATGACTTTGACATCATCTATAGAAAAGGGAAGAAATTTTTTGTTGCAGATGCACTCTTAAGAAAGGATGAGGATGTGGAAGCATTGTTTTGTGCTATTTATATTATCCAGCCAGATTGGATAAACAAAGAAAGGGATGAATGGAAGAAGGAAGAAGAAGTATGGCCACTCATTCAAAAGTTGCAGAAGATCCCAATTCAAACAATATTGTCAGAACTTGAAGAGGAAGGAAAAATCACATTAGAACCTAGAGCAGTCACAGAAATAAGAACCCAACAGCCATGCAATTGATCAATTTCAGAGTATTTCATCAAGCGGAAGAACTTACCTACTGAAGATTCCACATGGGAGGACAAGCATTTTATACAGAAGCATCAAAAACTACTCAAGCATTGAGGACAACACTTTTGAAGGAGAGGGGCATGTTAAGCCCCTATACTACTAGTGTAACCCCTTATTGTTATTAGTACAACCTCCTTATTATATTTTTGTACCCATGTAGTCCCCATATTGTTACTATTATGCCCCATAGAAGCCCAATATTGTTATTATTATGCCCTTACATTATTATTGTTATGTCGGCTCTGATTATATTATGACCCCTTAGACTCCTATATATAGAAAGGAGGTATTTTCATTTGTACCATCCAGGAATTGTTCATTTGTGTAATTTAAAGGAGGTTGCTCCCTCGAAGAGGCTAAATTCTAAGGCGTTGATCTATCTTTTCTATTTTTTGTGAGTTGGTTTCATAATAATAAACCTCTAACATATCACGGGTCTTCATTTCATACTAAGCAATACCCCTAATTTGAATACATATTGGAAAATACCTCTAAAAATCACATTATTTAACCCCCTACCAATATGAACCCAATACACCTCTCAAATTTTAAAAACCCGTAATTGCACTAGATATTGTAGGTATCCATCTTTTCATTAACCTTTTTTATACTCCATTATATTGTTTCATTAACTTTGAGCTCCATTTTTTTATACCTGCCAATATAAAAACCCTTTACCCCTATATATCCCCCAATATATTAAGTATTTTTTTCCTCAATATATATCCCACAATATGAAACTAGGTGGTATGTTATTGCTCCCACAATGAAGCCCTAATGAATAAGGTGAAAAAAGTGATGCAAAATTGAACATAAATAGTGGCTCAAATTTGAACATAACATTAGACACAAAATGGGATGCAAAGGTGGATGCAGAAAATGGCTCAACATAGGATGAAAATATATATGCAAATTTTGATGTTCAAAAGGATGCAAAATTGGATGTAAGAAATTATGTTAAAAATGATGTAAAACTGGGTGCACGAAATGATGCAAAATTAGATGGAAAATATGGTGTAAAATGGGATGATAAAAGGGAGACGAATGAAACACAAAAGTGGATGCAAATAATGGTGCAAAAAAATATGCAAAATTTAGCACAAAAATGAATGCAATATTTCGCATAAATCATATTCAACATGTGAAATTTTGCACACAAAAAATAGTCCAAAAATAAGAACAAAACTAGCAAAAAACCAAATGCAAAAATAGGTACAAAATTAGAAGCAAAAACTGGCATAAAACTAGATGCGAAAACTTGCATAAGCTACATGGAAAAAATGTGTTAAATCAAATTCAAAATATGGTGTAGAAATCTATGAAAATGATGGAAAAAACTAGAAATTGTCATAGATGAATGACTTACTTAACACAATTTAATCCCCAAAAATGATATCTAATATAATGCATTGTGAAAACCCCCAATACTTAATTCAAAAGAGTGAACGGAACTCTACTTGAATGGTTCATGAGGCACAATACTTGCTAAGGTTTTGCGAATGGGGTAGCAAGTTAAGTGGGCTTGATTGTGGGGAAAATTCCACTATTAAGTGCACTTGAGCCAGAGGCGATCTGGGATGGGTGACCTCCTAGGAAGTCCTGGTTACTGGGCGGCAGCCTTGGAAGTGATTATTGACACTATGTGATTTATTTCACTAGTTTCAATCCCACTTCTTCACCCTTGTGAGCATCACCCGATGCAATGAGTGCTAAGTTGACTATTCAAAAATCATGAGAAATTAGTCACTTACGACTACCTCTCATGGAAATGGACATAGATGAATGACTTACTTAATGGAGTTGAATCCCAAAAAATGATATCTAATATAATTCACTGTGGAAACCCCCAATATTAAATTAAAAAATAGGTGTAAAGAAAGGCACAAAACTAGAAGCAAAACTCATCATAAAACCAAATATAAATCTTGGTGCAAAATATGGTGCAAAAATAATGAAAAATATCACTTAAAAAGGGATTGAAAATTTAGTGCAAAAAAGGATGCTTTAAAAATTTACAGTAGTGCCATATTTAGCGTGGGGCTACTCATACCTATTGGAAAAAAACTGCAATAACATATGGTGCTAAATTTGGCACAAATTTCATGCTTTGTTGTAGTGGTGAGGTATGTTATAGAGGGGAAAACTCAATAGGTTGTAAGTATCATGCATGAATGCTTATTTATTTTTGAAAAACCCAATGACTTAGAAATTATTGGAAGAGTTTTGGTAATGGTGAAACCACTGTCCAGTGTGGGAAAATGTAATCGATGGAGAAAAAGTAAGGGAAGATAATGGATATTAATGAATCATCATGCTTTCCACTACTAAAGCAAGGAATAAAGCCAAGGATAATTTTGAAGGTTGAAATTTACCCTGAAGTGTAGAAACCTTGGTAACTCCTACTAGTCCCTAATATGTAAAATATAAAAAATGATTGGTGATGATTTTGTAAAAATATTCAAATTTTAATGATTTTATATGCAGTATCTATAAGATTTTGGTGATTTTTAAGTGAAACAAATTTATCCTATGCAATTTGGTAAAACCATTCTTATAGAAAAATAGGATTTTATGAATATTTCCTTTGTAAAAAACATGGAAAAAAGATATTAATCAAAATTTGAATTAAATAATAAGTACCATTTTTAGTGGTAGTGATGTGTATCTAGATTTGAAGCCTTATGAAGAGCTTCATTTAGCACAAGCTTATTTGAATTGAGGTTTGTCATAATTGAAAGCATTTGGATATTAACTCTTTTACACACCAAAGAGTGTAAATAAATATTTTTAAGGTTTTGAAAAATACATGGGTGAATCCATAATGATGGGAAACAATTTTTAGTGAAGTGAGGTGATAAGAAATTGAGAATTTACATATTTTCTAAATTTAAGGCCACAAGCCTTGTCAATTTTCGCATGCATTAGAAAAAATAGTTTATAGTAAACTATGTTAGTTTCCTTGTAATAGTCCCTCCCACCCTCTTGGTATGCCTAACTTGTGGGAGATGTTACTTTTAAATAACCTTGTCTCTGTGGTCTCATTATGAAGTTGGGGTTCCAAGAAAAGCACCTCTTCCTCAAAGGTTGTGGAATTAACTTTAGACAGTGCCATCATAATCAACTTACAAAGATATTTCCAGTGAAAAAAATTTCCTCAATCTGACTCTCAGATAATAATATATGCTTATTTGAATTTTATTCCAATTAACTCTTTCCTCATCAGCAAGAGATTTCCATGTGGCCTCAAACATGTGTCCTTGCCACATCATATGAAACATCAATGTGGTGTCCACATAGGAATAATTTTTATTTTGTGTCACATACCACCTTAACCTAACTCATAGGTATTTTAGGACCTAACTTCTTCATTCTTTGTAAGACATCTATGCTGTATTGAGTTTTTGGGAAAAATTTGTTACACGTGAAGTTTACAACATGAAACCTCTCCCAAACACCATACCCATGAATAAATATGAATTCACAAGGTAATCTAAGTCTGGAACACATCTGGGACACCTCTGGTTTTCTCCAAGGCCCCCATCACAAAATGTCCTAGATACCATATACATCTTCCCTTTGCAATACTCAGGTGGGGCCTATCGGATATATCTCCACATTCTCTAAAATTTATCTGCATTCCAATCCATATTGCACACATGGTTCCACTAGTCTAGGCCCACCCTAGATACTCATATGAAATATGGCATGTGAGTAATTTTGGATTCATGCTTTTGATCACCCAAATGGACCGCACCCCCAAATATTACCTCGTCATGCTTCCTCCATGGGGCATATGTATCATTTGAGTTCGATGCATTTCGAAAAATGCACATGTCAAACCCAACCAAATTCCTAGATTCCTAGGTACATATGTTAGGTCTACAGTGTGTATGACCCAGATAAAAAATATTTCATGTAGCTCTGACCCCATATATAAAGACTAATTTTCTATAATACTCAGACATAGAATTATTAAAACTTCCAATGACTTTTCCCACACTTTTCTTGAATCCCTATGTTACTGAGAACACCAACTTCTATAAATTTGTTGGGTGTGGAGCATGATTATTTAGAGGTCTTTGTTTAAGCCAAATGTATGCCCCAGGAATATTGTAAACTCCTCCATGCGGGGGGGTGCAGGGGGGACTTCCCCCCCCCCCGCGGGGGTCTGGGGGGGCTAATCCCCCACTGGTTGGGGGGTTTGGGAGCGAGCAGTCCCCCGATGGGTGCTTCGTGGGCATCGCCCCTGAAGCTAAAAATAGATGTAAGGTTGCCTTGTAAAAGTATAGTAATTTCTAGTCAATCTGTGCCGTTCATTAGGCAAATGATTTGACGGTAGAACTTATGTTTAGTTTAGGGTTTTTTTCCTAGAAGGAAACCCCTATCTTTGTATGAGGGTATTGTATTGAGGCTATGAATATGTGTGTATCCTCAGAGTGAGAAACCAGGAGATGAGACTGTGAGAGAAAACAGAGGATATTACAGTGGATCTACTGTAGGTTGTGTCTCTTCATTTTGCTAGATAATGTAAAGGAAGGACTGGCTGTTTGGGGTGGACGTAGCCAAAACTGGGTAAACCACATATATCTATGTCTCTCTTGTTTTATGCGTTTTTGGTGTTTATATTTCTGCAATACTTTATGTGTTCCATTTCTCTGTAATATATAATTTTATAACAACTGGTATCAGAGGTCGAGGTCTATTTGGCTTACAAACTCGTAAGAGAGAAGGGTTCCTAGTTCGAGTGGGAGCAATGGTGGAAGATGGTAAGCTTAGGGTTGATAAATTTAATGGCTAAAACTTCCTGCTGTGGAAGATTTAGATGGAAGATTATCTGTATCAAAAAGATATGTAGCTACCATTGAGCGGAAAAACAAAGAAGCCGATGACTATGAAAGATGAAGAATGGAACATTCTCGATAAAAAGGCACTCAGAACAATACAGTTGTGCCTTGCAGCGTCAGTCACCTTCAAAATTTTGAATGAAAAAATGACAGAGGGTTTGATTCAAGTGTTGGTAAAACTATATGAAAAACCCTCGACCTCAAACAAGGTATTTCTTATGAAACGGTTATTTAATATGAAGATGTCGGAAGGTGGATCTATTGCGGACCATTTAAATGGTTTTAATACAGTTACAATTCACTTAAGTTTTGTAGGGGTAAACTTTGATGATGAAGTTAGGGCTCTATTATTCTTGTGCTCATTGCCAGAAAGTTGGAATGGTTTAGTAATGGCCATTAGTGACTCTATTTAAGGATCTAGTACTTTAAAGTTTGATGATGTTGTCGGTGTTATCCTTAGTGAGGAAATGCAATGGAAAAGCTCCAGTGAGACATCGGGTAATGCTTTGAGTGCAGAGTCTAGGGGAAGAAGAATGGAAAGAGGAAAGAGCTCAGGATATCACAGTAAATCAAGGAAAGGAAGATCCAAGTCTAGATCAGGGATAGTGTGCTAGAAATGCAGAAAGAAAGGACACCTAAAGAAAGACTGTAGATCTTAGAAGGGAAAATAAGAAGATGCACAACAAGAAAACAATCATGAAGCAGATGTGACAGGTGAGGTGTTACAATATTCTTTGATTCTTTGTTTCGAAAATATTACTAATTCTTGGGTGGTAGATTCAGGGGCCTCATTCCATGCCACACCTGATAAGAAATATTTTCATGAATATGTTCAAGGAGATTTGGGAGAAGTCCATTCGGGTGATGATAAACCCTGTAAAATTGTTGGAATGGGTAAGGTTCTTGTAAAAAAGCAGAATGGAAACCAATGGCTACTAAAGGAGGTAAGGCATGTTCTAGATATGAAGAAAAATTTGATTTCAATAAGGGAGTTACACGGTGAAGGTTGTGTGACAACTTTCACAGATAAAGCTTGGAAGGTCACCAAAGGAGCCCTGGTAATAGCAAAAGGCAAAAATGTTGGTACATTGTATTTATGTAATGGTATTTCTAACTCTGTTAATGCTTTAACTTCCAAAGGAGCAGATGCAGAATTATGGCATCATAGGCTCGGACACATGAGTAAGAAGGGGATCAAGATTCTTTACTGAGGGAATTTGTTACCGGGTTTGAAGAATTTTGATTTGGACTTTTGTGAGAATTGCATTTATGGAAAATAGAAGAGAGTCATATTTCTCAGAGTTGGGAAAGAAAAGAAGAGCAAAAAATTAGAGCTTGTGCATACAAATGTATGGGGACTTGCACAGGCATCCTCTCTCGGTGGCTCTCATTATTATGTTACTTTTATTGATGATGCAACTAGAAAAAATTGGATTTATTGTATGCAGAATAAATCTGATGTATTTGATACTTTCAAGAAATGGGAAGCTTTGGTTGAGACTCAGATAGGAGAGAAATTGAAGTGTCTCAGATCAGACAATGGAGGTGAATATTGCAGCAAAGTGTTTGATAGGTACTATTCAGAGCATGGAATTCACAAAGAGAAGATAGTTCCAAGAACACCACAAGAAAATGGTGTGTTAGAAAGGATAAATAGAACAATCATGGAGCGTACAAGGTGCATGAGATTGGATGCAGGATTGCCTTTACGATTTTGCACAGATGTTGTAGATATTGTTGTTTATCTAATAAACAAAGGGCCTTCAAGTTCCTTGGATGGTGGTGTTCTATAGGAAGCATGGATAGGTAAAAAGGTAAATTACTCTTTTTTAAAGCCTTTTGGTTGTGAGGCCTTTGTCCATATTAATAAAGAAAATAGAACAAAGCTTGAGGAAAAATCAAATAAATGTACCTTTATTGGATATGGTGTTAATGATTTTGGTTATCGCTTATATGATTATGAAGATCACAAAATCATTAGGAGAAAAGATGTAATATTCAATGAAAAGGTCTTGTATAAGAATGAGTTGCAGGAAAAGAGATAGGAAAAAGAAAACAAGGAATACATAGTTCTTGATGAGATCACTGAAAAAGTAAAGGTGCCTGAAAATAATAATAATCAACAACCACAACAACAACAACCACCACAACAGCAACAGGCACTCGAAACACCTGAAAGTGGTGTTAGAAGATCTACCAGGATAAGTATACCCCTGAATGATACTCTCCTTCATTATATTATTTATTGTTGACTGATTCTAGTGAACATGAATGTTAGGAAGAAGCAATTCAGGTTGAAAGTAGGAAGAAGTGGGAGCTAGCCATGGAAGAAGAGATGAACTCCTTAATGCATAACGAAACATGGGACTTAGTCAGGTTGCCTGCAAGTAAAACTAAATTATAGAATAAATGGGTTTACAGGTTGAAGGAAGAAGATGGAGGAAAATAGAAGTACAAATCTAGACTTGTGGTGAAGGGGTTTGGATAAAAGAAAGGTATTGATTTTGATGAAATATTTTCTCCTATTGTTAAAATGACTTCAATCAGAACTATTTTAAGTCTAATAGCAGTTGAGGATTTGAATCTTGAGCAGTTAGATGTAAAGACAGACTTTCTCCATGGGGATTTGGAGGAAGAGATATATATGCAGCAGCCACAAGGATATGAGGTAAAAGGGAAGGAGAAACTAGTGTGCAGGTTGAAGAAGAGCTTGTATGGCTTACAACAGGCTCCAAGGCAGTGGTAACTAAAATTTGATAGGTTTATGTCTGAACACGGTTATAATAGATGTCACTCTGATCATTGTGTTTATCTAAAAAAGCTAAATAATGGCAGGTATATTATATTGTTATTGTATGTAGATGACATGCTTGTTGCAGGGTCTAAAATGTAGGAAATAAATGTGCTCAAAAAAAAATTGGCAAATTCATTTGCAATGAAGGATTTGGGAGATGCAAAACAAATCCTTGGTATGAGAATAACTAGAGACAAAAAATATCACAAATTAACATTGTCTCAGAATGAGTACATACAAAAGGTGTTGAGAAGATTTAATATGCACAATGCAAAACCAGCTAGTACACCTTTGCTAGCCATTTCATACTTAGTAAAGAGATGTGCCCAAAGACCCATGAAGACATGGATTATATGTCTAAAGTTCCATATGCATTACCAGTTGGAAGCTTAATGTATGCAATGGTCTGCATAAGGGCTGATATTGCACATGCAGTGCGAGTTGTAAGAAGGTACATGAACAATCTAGGAAAAGAACATTGGATGGCAGTGAAATGGATTCTCAGATATTTGAGAGGTACCACAAATTAAGCATTATGCTTTGGTGGTTCAAACATTTATCTATAGGGATATGTTGATGCAGATATGGTAGGTGATAGAGACAAAAGGAGGAGCACTACAGGATATGTATTTTCTATAGGTGGAACAACTTTCAGTTGGGTTTCAAAAATCCAAAGTGTTGTTGCACTTTCAACAACAGAAGCAGAGTATGTTGCTGCTACAGAGGCTAGTAAAGAAATGATTTGGTTACAAAGGTTTATGGATGAATTGGGTAAGAAGCATGATATAGGCATGTTATACAGTGACAACCAAAGTGCCATTCATCTTGCAAAGAACTCAACATTTCATTTCGGGACTAAACACACACAGCTCAAGTACTGTTTCATATGATCAATGTTGGAAGATGGAGAGTTGCAGCTGGAAAAGATACACACTAGCCAGAATCCTGCAGATATGCTAACAAAAGTTGTAACCAGGGAGAAACTGAGAATATGCTCAATTTCAATTGGTTTTCAAGGATGATGATGAAGATGAGAAACAACTAGGTCCAAAGAGGAGTCATTGTCCAACAAATGAAGCAACGAAAGAGTTGCTACATTCATTCTCCAAGTGGGAGATTGTTGGGTGTGGAGAATGATTATTTAGAGGTCTTTGTTTCAGCCATATGTATACCCTAGGAAAATTATACACCCCTCCATGTGGGGGGGTGGGGTGCAGGGGAACTTGTAAAATTGCCTTGTAAAAGTATAGTAATTTCTAGTCAATTCGGGTCATTCATTAGGTGAATGATCTGACTGTAGAACTTATGTTTAATTTAGGGTTTTTTTCCCTAGAAGGCAACCCCTCTTTTTATATGAGGGTATTGCGTTGAGGTTTTGAATATGTGTGTATTACCAGAGTGAGAAACAAAGAGGTGAGACTATGAGAGAAAACGGAGGATATTACAGCGGATATGTTGTAGGTTGTGTCTCTTCATTTTGTTGGATAATAGAAAGGAAGGACTGGTTGTTCGAGGTGAACGTAGCCCAAACTGGGTGAACCACGTATATTTGTGTCTCTCTTGTTTTATGCATTTTATGTGTTTATATTTTTGCAATATTTTATGTGTTCCATTGCTTTGTATTATATTATTTTCTAACAGAATTGAAGCACTTATCCCCAAACTAAAATTCTAGGTATTATTCATAGTGGCATAATAAATTCAATCAATATACCATTGAAGCCCATAATTGTGGAGTGAAAGAAGCTCAAACTTAGCTAAAAATTCACTATAAATTCAAATACAACAACAACATATTAAACCACATAATGGGTCCCAGAAAAACTTCATCATATCTGCTAATATATCCTCCCATACACAACTTCAGCCATAGAATTTCAATAGTATTTAAAAAACATATACCCATTATATTCATAAAATCTCAAAAATTGAAGTAACACAATGACATTCAGTTGAACACATTAAGAAATCATATATAACCATGTAAATAACTTTGTAACTTAGGAAAGTATCAATAACCATAGGGGTCAGCAAGTCCCTCAAAACCATGAGAACATTCATGTAAGAAGTTCATTGTAGACAAATAATAATAACACATTCCTCCTTTAATAATTCTAATACATATATTGTCATAACACATAAAAATAGAATTCATATTTCATGGTGTACATATGTACCAGTAAATACACATATCTGATTAACTTGAATGACTGGCAACTAATGGAGGGACTTCAAATTTCCACAAACCCATAAGCCAACTAAATTCCAATATTTTTTGCAACTTAGCACCCCCAAGCAAAATTTAGAGTCTGAGTTAACTTCCTATGGGAATTCACACCAATATAATTCCACAAATAATCGAGGAGAGAAATCCATTGTGTAGGTGGTTTATCAACTACTTCTAACAGTAAATACCACAATGAACCTATATCCCAACAAAATTTGATCACATGGATTCAGTGAAGGCTTAGTGAAATAAAACTCAATTCAATGATATTAAATGAACCATGTGGGTAGTTTATCAACTAGGGCTTCAAGTGAATCACTACATGAGTTAAAAGCTGACTATCGATGTGGTTTATCAGCTTACTTAGAAAGCACACAATTAATTTATCAACACCAAGGTGATTATATCATTTTTAACAATAACATAACACAAGTGTCTGAGTCTACTAAGGGTTTATGAACCTTACAAAAATCACCCCCAGTGGTTTATGAGCCCCAAGGCAAGTAGTGAGTGATTCAACTCTCCATTAAAAGTCACTAGCTAACCAAAAAAGAACACACCATTGCAGCCTTAACTAATCATCGAGACCACTATTGTAATCATAAAGATCTGGCTAGAAAAATGTCATTTCTCCCTTGTAGATATGTGTCCACTACCATTCCCGTACTTTGCGTTCTTTTCAATCAACATTCATTGTGCTTTCTACAATGATCTCTCTTTCATTATCTTTCTACAAATCTAAGCATCCTCATTGTGATGGCATGATGGATGTTCATGCAACCTACTTTCATACCTTCTCCCATCAGTGTTGCTTGCTTCACATATATTCTCTTTCTTGATGACCATCCCCACACACTCCATGAGAAGAGGATTGTAAGGGATATTCATTCCCTCAAGAGGCCCAAACAACAATTCAAAGCTTGAACCAACAAGGTCATAAATTCATCTAGGAGATAGGTGGTAAAATAAATGCAATGGTTTGGTTTACACTCAGCACAAGAAACTCTTCCTCCTTAAACCTCTAATTCCATTCCCCCTCATAAACCTAGTCATTATTTACATGAATTACAGTTCATAGTGGAAGTTACAAGAGGGAGCAATACAACATTTGGAAAGTTTCATATGAACCTCTGGTAATACTCAACCAATTCCATAAAGGATCTAACTTCTACCATATTCTGAGTAGGCCACTCCACGATGTTTTTTATATTCTCGTGATCTACTACTACTCCTTCCTTAGAAGCAACATGTCCTAATTACTAAACTTGTGTTTGGAAGAAATCACATTTATTGAGTTTGGCATAAATCTCATGCTCTCTTAGTAAAAAAAAAATTTACCAAATTTTCTTATGTTCCTTTTTTGTTTTAGAATCAACCAAAATGTCATCTATGAAGTGTTGGAAAATGTACCTAATTTTGGTTTTCATCACTGTATCAAAATTTATGTTATGTAAAAAGAAAAAAGAAGAAAATCATTTTTTTTTAAGCATGTTTTTCATGCTTAGTAAAATATTATCTTATTATTTAAGCACATTCTACATAATTCTAGGATTTGATGACTCAAAGATTCAAATTCTTGTTTGGACATGTTCTAAATAAATATTAAAAAATAATTTTTAATATGTATCTTGGGTAAAATTTCCTTAGAAGTCGAGTTAGCCCTGCCTATAATGTAGGCTCTGCCCCAAAGTACATGTCTATGTGCACATGTCTAGATAATATAAAAACAGGGTGAGTTAGATATCATTTTGGACACACAATTTGGATTCACATCTCATCTAAAATTTTTCATAGAAAGAAGAGGGCTGAAATCTAAAATTGGACCAGGTTTCTTGAAGTATGAGTTGTGAAAGTTCTTCCTTGATCTATCTATTCTTGAAGATATTACGTTGCATATGTTTATTTTCTCTCATTGATTCTAGAGGGTGAAAGGTTATCGATATCTCATTTAATTTGATTCTATAAGAAGAGATTTTTTTGGGTTTTCTTGTGCAAGGGGTTTTACCCTATATTGGAGCCTATATACTGTGTTCTTTGTGTTCTTGTGATATTCATGTTTTTATGTTTTGTAATTGCTTCATGAAAGAAGAAAAACATAATAAAATAATGTGAATAAATTCACAAGTAATTATCAAGAATGGATAAATTACTTCAATTTTGTAGCCTCCTTGTTTCTCCAACATGGTTTTAAAGGTAAGGCCTAAAGTTCGTGGCCTAAAGATCATAATCAGTTGGAATTTGGTTTGAAGTTTAATGCATTATTGAAGGATCTCCCTCTCCTCGACATGATTATATACTTTTTGTGAATGTCATATTAAATATAAAGAAGTTTGCATTGATGGATGTGACATTTGCATCACATTGTTTCTATGGAAATATAAAGGCTCGATCTCGCCCATTACAAAAGCTGAATATATTATTTGTGGCCTGCAATTAATGCCTATCACAATGGATCAATAGCTTGAATTTAATCATCTAATTCCATATGCATATCTTATGGCATGTATACAGTATTCTTGTAGCTCACCTATAAATTTGAGACTCGCATATCCCTGAGGCTCGACTATAGTTTTGTGGATTGCTAACTCTAGGATCACATTCTCTATTTCATGGAATCATATTTATGAAATGTATTATGTGTTACATTTTCATCATTACATTTAATATGGCTCGCTTGACGTATTACAAAGGCTTGCACTTAGGTGTCTAAGCTTACATATATTATAGTATGGCACTGCTTGATTACATTTAATGCTATGAAATCATTTGAAACTTCTTGCGCCTATACTATGATTATGATTGGAATCATAATATTACAGCTATTTTTAGTACTAGTGATACTCTGTCATCAAGCATCATTTGATGGCATCACATTAACAGTGATGTGCACTGAAATCAATATATTAGCTTCGAGTCATCACAAGGGATTATTACAGTAAATTTGTGGTTGTTTTCTATGTAAAATGGATGTGTCTCATCGAGACATTGTGCTACATCATATAATCTCAAAAATATTACTCCAAATGATATCGTAGAGTGAATCACACTATGTGTGGCTTCATTGGCATATACCATACTGTTATCACTAGGTTGACACAACGCTATTATTCAATCTAGTGATAACACATACAATGTCTTGGGATTAGTGACTTGTGGCTCCTTTTATGTATATAGTGGCTTGGAATTGCATATAGTGTAATGAGATCAATGATACCATGGACCATTAGACTGAGACAAGACTTTGACGTATGATCCATAAACATTCACAGGACTTTGTTGACAACTAATCATAGGGACTGTGTGAAAAATTGTAACTAGTGTAAATAATAAATAAGGGAAAATGAAGAGTCATCGGGAGATGAAACTTAAGAGTCACTCCCTCATGTAGATAACTATGAACAACCCAAATGAATAAACAAATTCTCATTTGAGGAGTGACCTCCTAACCTGACATGGTATCAGAGCCAATGCCATTTTTGGCTTCCCTCTTTACTATGTAACTGCCATTCTACCTATTCTGCCTATCCTTTGCAAACTGACATCTCTGTCATATCCCTGTGAAATTTCATGCATTATTGAATTCACTGGAGGGAGTTCGATTATGCAAAGGAGGGATGAGGGAGCAACGTTTCCATTGACTAACCCAAATGACTCTTGACATTCTCTGGCCATAAGTTTCTTGGTGTGGTAGCGCTGCCCAGTCTTGTCTTTCTATTAGTGATGTTAGTACTAGAATGAGGGAGGATGTAGATAAGCTTTCACTGACTTTTCTTCCACAGCTATTAATTTTTGGTGTGGTGTTATTTTTTAATAACTGCAAATGATTGCAAATTTTTTGCGTAGTTTAATTGCTCCAAGAAAACCTTTCTGATTTATCCACAAGTTCTGGAACACTTTTATTTGATATACGTTGGCTCGGTTCATATACTCCATCGTTTCACTACCCTCGGTGTCTCCCCATTTCACGACCTTTCATTTCTCCATGTTGCACCACTCTCCCCACTTCGTTTGGTATCATATTACATTGCTTTCATAATATCCTCTGTTCATCATACAATTTGATACTGGCCTCCTTGCAATGCCATACCGGCCTCCTCGCATAGCGCGTGTGCCTCTCCCACATTGTTTCTTCCACGTTGTCCAACACCTCCCATACTCGAGTTTATCCATACTCGCTCCCACCACCTTTTTAAATACCGTGTTTTATATATATTACTGTGGAAGTTGGTTCATAATACACTTTTAACGTTGCTCGAATAATGTTGTCAACAATAATATACTTTGTCCATAATATACTTTCTCCAACATATATTTACATTGTCCATATTTTTTTTTATATGCACAATTTTGTTGCCACTTCTCCCTGCGACATTACACCATTATGAAAGGGAGTTAGCTGCCCAAAAGCCGACCTCCAATACCATTGGTCCATAGTTGGCCCTTTTTCCATCAGACTATCCAATTAATACCTCCCCTACATAACCCCTTCCCCATACATTCCTCATATATATTCCTCATTATTTTTTTCCCAATCTAAACAAAGTCTGCTACTAGAAGTGCAATTTTTTTACAGTAAATAGATTTTAAAATGCATTCATTGATATGTATTGTGGGAGTGGTTCTCAATGATTGATCTGGAGTTGATCTAAGACAACAATAAGGTATTACGGACTCATGTACATGGATGTGGCTATGTTACTTTATGCAACAAAATGATAAGATTGCGAAATACACAGATAATGAAGAAGTTAAGGAAAACACAATAAGAAAACATATAAAGACAACAAGTTTAATAAGGAGTTCACCCAATACTCCTGGGCTACGTCTCCTAGTCCAACCTTCAGTGGTGGCCTCTCTATTATGTTTTCAAAGAAGAGTTTTTACAATAGTGAGCTAAATTTGAGTCTCACACAACAGGTATAAATCAGTAAGACTATACTTGGATCCCCCAAGTCTCTGGAGTACACAGAATCTCCTCACTGACTCTCGACCTCTATTGGTCACAATAGTATGAGCCCAATCTGAGACTCATACATGATAGGCATTACAAAGGAGTGTGCTTGAACCTCTCAAGCCTTCTCTGGAGTACACACACTCTCTCACCCTCTTTGTTTCTGTCCTAATCTTGGCTCGATGCTACCTTTGCTTCGGTAGGTCATATTGGATTCTTCTCTATGCTTTTGGCTTACTACCTACTGCTCTTAACTTAACATTCTCTCTCTCTATCAGTTTTTGACTTTAAAGCCAATCTACTTCTTTATTGTTCATTTCCACTTCTCGGCTTTTTGGTTCCCCTACCTTTATCCATTTGAATCCCTCTATACTATGTAATCAGTCACTGTATAACACCTCACGGGGAGGTGGCCACCTATTTCATAACAGATGAGTGTCAGTTCCCTTGGACATATTTGAAATCACTGTTTTTTTCCATGAACTCTAAGAATGTCCGCGAAACACGACCTTCTGCCAACGCATCATCCATATCGGACCTCAAATCCTATGTGACTTTGCTTCATAATCCTGTCAAATCTGATCATCCATCGGAACGCATCTCCGTCGTTGATTTGGGTGTCCCAGATCCTATGGTTGTTGTTCATATCGGGCGGCTGAGTAACATGATGTTTACCCGTCAGATGTGAGTGGTTCTCTCTCTCTTCCCCGAGAGGCGTGGCAATCATTGTATCGCATCAGACGGAAGTTGGCCAAAACCGATTACCGCTCGAAGACCCTCCGGTATTCTGCCAGTTATGTGGAATCCCACTCCGACGGAATCGAAACGATATGTTTCCGCATTTTATAATTATTTTGGGTCCTTGTTCTCGAGCCTTTCCTTCACTGAGAAGTTTTCCCTGCGATATGCGATTAGCGACAAGTCACTAATCACATATCAGAAATTACCTCTGTTGCTTAAAATTATCCCTACATTTACTGGTTGGTGTCAGCATTACCATGGTCCACTCCTCTGCGCATTAAATCGACGGCCCTCGTCGATCCTTGCTGACTGTAATTTCACAATTTTCATGAGGATTCCTATAGATAGCTTCATCTTTATTAGACTTTGAATCTTTGGCATGATTTTTAAAGATTTCATGAAAACTTAGAGAGTGTTCTAGGATCCATTTTGGATCACACCTTCCCACTGAAAAAAAACTTTTTGACCACTAAAAGTTGGTTTTTAAGCATCAATCAAGTGAGGGTATAGATTCCTCGCTTGCCCAATTTCTATCCATCTTTCACTGCTTGGTTTTGAACCTTTGTGTTCAAACCTGAGGTACTCAACATCCCCTCTATGTGTAGTTCTCACCTTCTTGTGCAGAACTGTATCTTCCTGCAATTCATTGAGATATTTAGGTAACAAATCATCAATAGAAGGCAATTGAGTCTACTCTTAGGGATCTAAAATCAATGAAGGTTCAAACAATCTCAAGCTTTCCACATTAACTACAGAATAGATGTGCATGTAAGCTTGCAAATCAAGGCGAAAAGAATTCTCACTGATTTTCTCAATTATCTTGAAAGGTCCATATTTAATTGGCTTCAGCTTCTTACCTTCACCTTCTATTCTGTCTTTGCTGATATACAGCCAGACTTGATCAACAACTTCGAAACTATGCTCAATCCAATGCTTATCATGCCTTAGCTTGTACTTGGC
Source organism: Pinus tabuliformis (assembly GCA_031772625.1). Classification (NCBI taxonomy): domain Eukaryota; kingdom Viridiplantae; phylum Streptophyta; class Pinopsida; order Pinales; family Pinaceae; genus Pinus; species Pinus tabuliformis. The sequence goes on from CM062816.1 coordinate 623,632,382, forward strand.
TTGGCTCTTTTCCAATTGTTCCGGTACTGCCTAGTCAATTTCTTGGATTTGTTCAATGAACTTGGTTGCTTTGTCCACATCATTGTGTCCATCAACCGTTATGTCTTTACCAAAGAAAAAATCCAAAGGATACCTTGGTGTAAAACAAAAATAGGTCCTAGAAGGAGATCTTTGTGTAGAAGAATGTTTAGCATGGTTGTAAGCAGGTTGCACATAACATAAATGTTCATCCTAAAGCTTGGGATGCTTGCTGCAATAGCCTCTGAGCAACTGGATAACTGTCCTACTGACCACCTCTATTTAGCCATCTATTTGTGGATGAAAGGCTATGCTCTTCTTCAGTCTGGTGTCCATCAATTCCCACAGGCTTGACCAAAACTTCCCAACAAATTGGGAATCTCGATCACATACAATGGAAGTGGGTAATCCAAAATGAACCGATACATGCTGAAAGAACAACTTTGTTGTTTGTTCAACTATAATTTGTTTGTTACAGGGTATTAAAATACACATTTTCCTGAAGCTATCCACAATAACATATAAATAGTCATGAATTTTTCTATATTTAGGCATTCCCCCAACAAAGTCCATGGAAACACTTTCCCAAGGATGAGAAGGAAATGGTAGTGGAGTGTACAAGCCTATTTTTGTATTGCTGGCCTTTCCTTTAGCACACATGGTACACCCTCTTACACATCTAGAAACTGTTTCATTCGTTTTTGGCCAATAACAAAATCTTTTCAGCTTTGCAACTGTTTTACTTACACCAAAGTGACCTGATATTATAGAAGTGTGTGTTTCTCGAATTATCTTTACTCTTTCGGTCTAAGGAATGCAGAACTTTCCAAAATGATACAAGAGTTGGTCCTTAACATGATAATCCAATTCTTCTACTTGTTTGCCATGACTTAAAGTTGCATATACATATTTAAAATCTATGTCTTGAGCATACTGTTCAATGTAGCTTTCATGCAATACTGAGTTATGCTTAAGTATAGTAGATGCATTTATGATGGTTCTGGACAACATATCTACAACTTTATTGTCTATGCCCTTTTTATATCTGATGACAAGATGAATCTGTTGTAGAAAACCCATCCACCTATAGTGTCTTGATTTTTGCAACTTAGTTTGTGAGTGTAAATATTGAAGTGGTTGATGATCAGTATGTATAGCTGTATTTTTGCCCATTAGGCAATGTTTCCTCTTTTTCACACTCTATACTAATGCATACAATTCTTTATCATACATGGGATACTTAACTACTGCAGAATTAAATGTCTCAGAATGATAACATATAGGTTTACCATGCTGCATCAACACTGCTCCCATGGCATAGTCACTGGCATCTGTTTCAATCTCAAAGGGTCTTTGAAGATCAACCAATGCTAGTACTGGTGTTGTACTAATATTCTCCTTTAAGGTGTCGAAGGGTTTCTGTTGTTTGCCTCCCTACTGAAACACCTTGTTCAATCTTGTTAAAGCATGTAAGGGAGTTGCAATCAAGGAAAATTTAGCAATAAACTTTCTCCAATACTATGCTACTCCTAGGAAGCTTCTAACTTCTGTAGGAGATTTGGGTTTAGGCTAGTTTACAATGATTGCAACCTTAGAAGGATCTATCTTCAATTCACCACCCCCTACAATATGACCCAAATAATTTAGAGATGTTTTTCCAAATTCACATTTGTTAGGTTAACATAAAGATTTTCTCTTTCTAAAACATCTAGAGTCTGCTTTACATGCTTCAAATTTTCTTCCCATGTTTTACTGAATATAAGAATGCCATCTAGATATACAATGAAAAAATCATTAATAAAAGGCTTGAGTACATCATTCATTACTCTCATGAAAGTGGAAGGAGCATTAGTTAAGCCAAAAGTCATAACTAACCACTCATACAATCCCTTCTTTGTTTTGAAAGCAGTCTTCCATGCATCTTTCTCTACAACTCTGACCGGATGGTAGCCACTATGCAAGTCCAACTTGGAAAAGTAAACAACTTCTTTCAATTGATATAATAGATCATCTATGCGAGGAAGGGGATAACGATTTTTTATCGTTATCTTATTGAGTGCTTGGTAATCAATGCACGTTCTCCATGAGCCATATTTCTTTCTCACGAAGACAATTGGAGACCCACATGGTGATGTGCTAGGTCTTATGAACCATTTCTCGAGTAGCTCTTGTACCTACTCCCTGATTTCTGCATTCTCTAAAGCGGATAACCTATACATTCCAATGTTAGGCAATGGAGCATCTTGCTGCAAATTAATATCATGTACTATTTCCTTTTTGGTTGGCAGACCTTTAGGTTCGTGAAATAGCATTTGTTTTATTAGGTTTCTTTTCCTTTACAACCATTAGTAAAAATTGTTTACATGAATTTACAATTCTTTTCATCTTCCCTGAGTTTATGAGAGTATAATCATTCTTGAGTTTATGAGCTCTTACAATATATTCGATTCCATCCTTAATGAGTTGATACTTGTTTTTAGCTCCATAGAAAGTGGCTTTTCTATCATACAAGTAAGGACTTCCTAAAACGATTCCACATATATCCAAAGGAACTATATCTAACTCAACCTCATCTACAAATGCTAACCCAAAAGAAAGCCTAAGTTTACATTATCTAGTCACTTGTAGCTTTTCTTTATCACATACCCAACCCAATGGATATGGCTTCTTGTGAGGTGTGGTTACTAATCCTAGCTTCTTTAAAGTTTCTTCAGAAATTAAGTTTACTTGTGAGCCACTATCAAACAAAGTATCAATCTTTTGATGCTTGGAAATAACTCTAATATGAAAAAGCTCATGTCTTTTCCTCTCATTTTCTTCATTATCAGAATTTTTACCTTTTATCCAGAAGCAGAATCCAGTAGTGTTCATCATCATGAGCATCCTTCTTGTAGTGAGTGCATGAAGGTTTTGTCTTTTGTACAACATTTGTCTTCCTCTCTTTCCATTTCTGCTTTCCCTTTTCCTTATTCTTGCTTGCAGTGGGTGATGATCCCCTAACTTTTGCGTTCACATACTTGCCTCTAGCCCCTAGATGTGTAGCCTGAACAGATACCTCATCTATGCTAGCAGGATTAAACACGAGAATGGTGTGCTTTGAATAGTTGTGTAGACCACCTATATGATTTAGTAGATTTTTAGGCGAGTTTAAAGAAATTCCTAGAATCAAAACTCTTTTCCTAAATTCTTGGGTGTAGATTTGTACACTTTGCCCTTTTAATTGGCGAAGAGTTTGTCAAATCATCATAGCTTGCTATATATAAGCTAGTGGATAGAATTGTTTTTTAATTGTAGAAACAAATTCACCCTAGACAGAAAGGATTTTACCATGCTTCTTCATGTCAGCTTGTGTTCCGCCTTCCCACCATACAAAGGCAATGCCTCCAAGGTGTAGGCTAGCCAACTCAATCTTACTTTTGTCTGAATCAATGCTCTCCACCCTGTAATACACATCAATCTGTCTAATCCTATTATCCAGCTTCTCTGCATTCAACTCTCCATTATATATTGGCAAATCAAATTTAACATCTAATTTGATCAAAGATGTTTTCTTTTTATTTTTATGGCTATTAGGAGGCGTGGGAAGCTTTTCTTCTCTCCCTTTGTCTTTAGAATGGTCATTGAGGAGAGATTCCTCTACTCCTTTATCTTGTTTGGAGGTTGATGAATCTTCATCTCTACCTTTCTTAAATTCTCTATACATTTCTTGTACCATGGTTCTCATGGTCATGAAACTATCCATCAACTAGGATTCTGATTCCAAGGGAATTTCTTCTGCCATTTTCCTCTTAGGATAGACTCTTCCAATTTTTGGGTTAGCTTGAGCCAATTCTCCTTCTCCTAATTTGAGCTTTGTCCTAGTTAGCATTCAACAAAAAAAAATCCAGCACAAGCTTGTCTAACCTTAACAACCTAAATATCTGATACCGCTTGAACTAGAATTGATCTAAGACAACAATAAGGTATTACAGACTCATGTACATGGATGTGCCTATGTTATTTTATGCAACTGATCGATAATATTGCAAAATACACAAGAAATAAAGCATCTAAGGAAAACATAATAACCAAACATATAAACACAACATGTTTAATAAGGAGTTCACCCAATACTCCTGGGCTACATCTCCTAATCCAGCCGTCAGTGGTGGCCTCTCTATTATGTTTTGAGAGTAGATTTTTTACAACAGTGAGCTCAATTTGAGTCTCACACAATAGGTATAAATCAGTAAGACTGTACTTGGATCCCCAAAGTCTCTAGAGTACACAGACTCTCTAACCCTCTTTGTCTCTACCCTAATCCTGTCTCAATGCTGCCTTTGCTTCGGTAGGTCAGCTCAGCTTCTTCTCTAAGCTTTTCGCTTACTGCCTACTACTCTTAACCTAACTTTCTCTCTCTCTCTCTCTCTCTTAGTTTGTGGGTTTAAAGCCAATTTGGTTCCTGACTGTTCGTTTCCTCTTCTCAGCTTTCCAGTTCCCTTGCCTCTATCCATTTGAATCCCTTCATCTTGCGTAATTAGTCACTGTATAACGCCTCACAGGGAGGTGGCCACATATTTCATAACGGATGAGTGTCAGTTTGCTTGGACATATTTGAAACGACCATTTTTTTCCATTAACTCCAAGAATTCCTGCGAAACATGACCTTCTGCCAATGCATCATCCATATCGGACTTCAAATCCTATGTGACCTTGCTTCATGATCTTGTCAAATCTGATCATCCATTGGAATGCGTCTCCGCCATTGATCTAGGGGTCCCAAATCCTACGGTTGTCATTCATATCGAGCAGCTAAGTAACATGATGTTTACCCATCTGATGTGAGTGGCTCTCTCTCTCTTCCTCGGGACGCATGGAAATCGTTGTATGGCATTGAACGGAACTCATCCAAAACCACTTACTGCTTGAAACCACTTAGATATTCTACCAGTTTTGTGGAATCCCGCTCCAATGGAACTGAAATGATATTTTTCTACATTTTATAATTATTTTAGGTCCGAGTGCTCAGAGCTTTCCTTCACTGAGAGTTTTTCCCTACGATATGCGATTAGAGACTCGTCACTAATCACATATCCGAAACTACCTCCATTGCTTAAACTTATCCATGCATTTGTTGGTTGGTGTTAGCGTGCGTTACCATGGTCCGCCACTCTGCGCTCTAGATTAACGACCCTCATTGATCCATGCTGACCACAATTTTGCAATTGTCATGAGGATTCCTCCTGATAGCTTGATCTTTATAAGACTTTGAATCTTTGGCATGATCTTTAAAGAGTTCATGGAAACTTAGAGAGTGTTCTAGGATCCATTTTGGATCAATGACAAGGAGAACTATCCAAAATGGTTGCCGAAAATCAAACACACTCTCATTTTTAATGAGCTATGGAAACTAGTGTGTGTTGGAGAAGGAGATAGAGAACCACAACAACCTACATCAGACAAGGAATGCACCATTTGTGAAAATCTGAGCAGCAAGGCTTATGCCTTAATTGTAGTATCAATAAACGAAGAGGTGAGTCCCCATATTTCACCACTTTTAAATTCTTTGAAAGCCTTACAAAAACTAAAGGAACTCTATGACTTACACTCTACACTTGAAGTTGTTCAACTCATGATTAAATTTTTCAGCCTTGAATTACAAAATGATGATCTTCTTGCTCTTGCATCAGAAGTAAAGTGTATTATAGATGATATCAAAGTCACTAATATTGAACTAGACATTCTTGTGATAGTGTTTGTCATGGCACTTTATCCCACTTACTCAAATTACCTTGATTCATTGCAAGCAAATGGAAACCTCAAGGAAATTAAATTTGATTCTGTTATGAATAAATTTGCTAAGAGAGATATATTTTGGAAAGAAGACAACTCCTCAATCTTCTGAAGAGGTTGTGTGTATTTCACATAGAGAGAAGAATCTTTCTCAATATTCTTCTAGAGGAAGAGGTGGTCGAAGAGGAAGAGGAAGAAGAAATTTCATAGACAAGGGGCGTAGACACTCTCAAGGAGAAAAGTCAGATTTGCATTGCATATGTTGCAATAGAGATGGATCACATGATGCATCCACATGCAAGTGTCCTTGGGACATAATTGAGAAAGAAAGAATTGAACCCAAAGGTAAAACTAATAACAAAGAGAAAGGTAAAGCACCTAAATCCACTCACTATGTTGTGGAACATTGTAATATTGGAGTAAATTAAGACTCATTTAATGATTCACTCGCTTCTTAGAAAAATGATTGGTTGCTTGATTCAGGGCCAACTTGCCACGGGACCCTTATAAGAGACTTTTTGGATGAATATACTTCATGGATAAATCAAAACTCAAGCCATTAGGGCTTGGTACAATCAGGCTTCAATATCCTGATCCTCGAGACTTTCTTTTGTATGATGTTTTATATCTCCCACAGCTGAGGAGAAACTTGTTGTCCTTGGTCCATATTTGCTAGCAAGGACACTCCATTCATATGCTTGAAGGAAAGTTTGAGGTGAGAAAAGCATTAGATCACTCACTTGTCATGACGGGGATAGAAAAAGAAATGCTTCTCAAGTTGCAAGGTAACTCTGATCATGAACACAATTTCTCATACAATTCTCATTATGATGAAGGTACATTTCCATCAAGTTTATTATGGCATCCTCCATTTGGAAAATTTAACTACGATATCCTCCACTTGTTGAAGAAAAAATGTGTTACTGGTTTGCCTACAATTTCTAGGAAACCTAAGCAATGTGATACTTGCATTCTAGGAAAGCATAGAAAACAACCTTTTCATGATTCACATTCGAGAGCACATAGAAAACTTGAACTCATTAATTCAGATTTATGTGGTCTAGTTCTTGTTCCTTCTACAATTGAGAATAAATATATGATGACATTTATTGATGACTACAAAATAATGTGTTAGGTTTATTTATTGAAGAAAAAATCTGATGCTTTTCAAACATTCAAGAAATTTCATACATGGATTGAAAATGATGCACAATATCATCTTGGCTCTATTCACACTGATAATTTAAAAGAATACACTTCAAATGAATTTTAAAACTATCTTCACCAACATGGGATCAAACATCAAACAAGAGTGCCTTATAATCCCCAACAGAATGAAGTAGCTGAAAGAATGAATAGGACAATCTTAAATATGGTGCACTCCATGATGTTTTTCAAGAATGTAAAATTGATGCTTTGGGTTGATGTAGTTCTATGTGTTGTATATGTAGAGAATAGATTTCCATCTAATGCTATTATAAATAAGACTCCTTATGAAATGTGGTATGGGCACATTCCTTCGATAAAGCATCTCAGGGTCTTTGGTTCCACCTATTATGCGTTTGATACCAATGGTACATAGAAACAAGCTCGGTGCGAGGAGTCATAAGTGTATTTATTGGGGTATTAAAACACCTCCAAAGAATACCGTATCTATGATGAAGTTAATAAAAGGTTTTTTCTATGTAGAGATGTAATATTTCTTGAACCTTTCAAAGCTGACGATATTGTTGAGCGAGAACATGATCACTTGGATAGATTCACAAACGAAAAATCATTTCAAGAATTTCATAATCAGATTCCACATCTTGAAGGGGAGCTTCCTATACTGGATCAAGACGTGGAATCTACTTCTGAAGCACTCTCTGCCATGCTTGAAACTCCAACCTGTAGAATTCCTACGGAAACTCCGATAGATCTAGAATTCTAGTTAAATTAAACACAAGTAATTTGTTGATATTCAAGAGAGGAGAGAAAGAATTTGCTCCATAAAATCAATGTACTAAATTAATGAACAATAGTAATACTTGAGCAACCAAACCTCTAATCCCAAAGGGAGATGGTTATATAGAAATTTCTGATTCTAGAAAACTAGGAAAAAACTAGTAAAAAGACTAGAAAAGGCCAAGAAAAGATAAAGGGAAGCCTAAAATAGCAACAATGACTCAAGAAAACCTATGAAAACTATAAGCCACAAGAAAAGCATGAGTAGGGGTGAATTTCCCAAGGAAGGCAACTTTAAAACATGCTAAAATGGTCTGGGGGACCAAATCCTTTGATTTAAGGGGGAATCTTCATGTGGGGTGCCAATCCTCAAATAACTCAAGTAGATGAGGTGTGGTTAGGTGTGAACATGCACTTAGATGTCTAAATGGTTTAGGAAAGTGGTTGGACCAATATTCCTTATTATTAAGCCTTGAAGGCAAAAAACAAGGGAAATTTGGTCCACTGAGCTAGCTTACCAAAAACCAAGTGTGAACATGATTTTTAGTGCATGTGGCTAAGTCAAGGATACTTAGGCAAGAAAATAAATGTAGATGTTAGGATTATATTCCAACACCCCCGCTTCATCCTAACTCACTTACCTAAACTCAGTACCAACCAAGATGCCATGTTAGGTATTTAGGTACAATAAATAAAAGATCCTCATAAAATGAAGAAAGAGGGAAAACCTCGTGGGGCAAACCCCCCCGCCCCCCCTCCACCAAAAAAAGAGGAGAAAAGGGCTAAGTGGCCAGAAGGGCCTACTCAGGTATCTTAACTTCTCCAAGCATAGCTCTCAGTTATAAAAATTTATTTCCAGTGAAAGAATTGGTGAAGATGTCTACAACCTACTGCTTAGTGGGTTAGTACTGCAGTGATATGACTCGTTCACAAATTAGCTCACAGATGTAATGCATGTCAATCTCAACGTGATTGGTCCTTTGCCTCTGAATTGGATCAATCAACATCTGAATGGACTCTTGATTGTGACAAAATATGACAGTTGGAAGTGGATACTGAATACCAAACTTGGAGAGAAGCCCCTGCAACCAAACAACCTATGTAGCTGCATTCACTACACCTTTATACTCTGCCTCGGCTGTAGATAAAGAAATCGTGGATTGCTTCTTGCTAGACCAGAAAAAAGGCGCTGAACCAACGCTAAAAACATAACCAGAGGTGGACTTGCGGTCTGTACCATCACTAGCCCAATCAGAATTTATGTACCCAATCAATGAAATTGGGCAATCTCCATCATAAAAGATACCAAAACTAGAAGTACCTTTCACATATCTAAGGATTATATTTAAATCTTTCTAATAAAGTTCATGGGGCTCCTGCATATATCTAGAACAAACTTCTACTGCAAAAGATATATCAGGTCGGGTGTGAGTAAGATACAACAAACTCCCAACCAACTGTCGATATAGTGTACTGTCCACCAAAGGTGTAGTACCCACCTCAAATATGGTCCCCGAAGGAAAGGGAGATGTTGCTGGCTTGCATTCTATCATCTAAAAGTAGACAAGTAGATCTGATGCATAATTAGACTGTGCCATCTTGATCTTTAAAGTAGACTGAGAAACTTCAAGACGAAGAAAGTAGTGCAACAGTCCCAAATATGTCATGGAGAATCGATCGTGCAATGCTGATTTTGCCGAATCAATAGCTGAGGTAGGGTTCCATATCATCAGTAAATCACCTACATAAAGTACTATCAGAAAAATGGAATCATCATGTTGCAGCAAATAAACATTCGGATCATATTTGCATTGAATGAATCCAATGGAAAGCAAGAAATAATCCATCTTTGCATACCAGGCTCTGCGAGCCTGTTGTAGGCCATACAAAGATTTATTTAATCTACAACCGAGGGAAGAGTTTTGAATGTATCCATGTGGATGCTCCATATATATCTCCTCCTTGATATCTCCATCAAGAAATTCACTCTTCACATCCACATGATGAACTTCCCATCTGCGAGAAGCAGCAATGGCTAAAACTAGTCGAATGGAGTCCATTTTTGCAACAGGTGAAAATGTCTCTATGTAGTCTATGCCATGTACCTGTGAGTATCCTTTTGCAACAAGTCGAGCTTTGTACTTTATAATCTCACCATATTCAACAATATTTGTTTGATAGATCCATCTTCATCGAACAAGCTTTCTTCCTTTTAGAAGTGGAACCAAGTCCCATGTGTTGTTTTCCATGAGAGCAGAGTACTCTTCATCCATGGTAGCCTCCCAAAGCAAGTTTCTAGCAGCATAAGAGTGTGACTGTGGATTTGAACCACGTTTCATATAGCAATGTATGGGAAGGGATGGTTTTATGGCATCCAGGGCTTGAGTAGCCCCAAAAAACTATGATCTAGTCCTTCTCGCATCCGCAAGATCACCGACTAGTTCACCTACATCTTGCAGGGTTTTCTCTGCCCAAGCTGGAAACTGAGTTGGAGTAGCCATGACCTACTCCTCATCCTCTGAATCAAACCCATGAGGGTTCTCTGATGGCTACTCTGAAGTGCTTGAGGAAGTTTCAGACTCCTCCTCATCAGTGGCAACAAGCAGTTCCTCGGCAGGGTCTATTGAAAAATCATGCAGTGATTCTTCTTCAAACTTCACACTTCAAGCTACAAGGAAATTTTCATTGTGAGAGTCCAGCAAATCTATATCCTTTGAAACTATTAGGATATCCAACAAAGATACATTCAACACTTTGAGGCTCCAAAGCCTTCCTCTTATCCATCGGAATGTGAGCCCATGCTCGTGAACCAAAAGTGTGAAACTGCGACACTTTCGATTTCTTACCCGCCCAACATTCAAATGGAGTGGTGCCTTTGAGCGCTTTGTGAGGAATGTGGTTCAGAATGTATTCTGCATAATTAATAGCTTCGGCCCATAGCTTAGGAGATAATGGTTTGGTCTGTATCATACAATTGGCCATCTCTTTTAATGACCAGTTTTTCCTCTCCACGACACCATTCTACTGTGGTGTATATTTCACTGTGTGTTGTAGCTGTATACTTGCATCAACACAAAGTTGCTACACATATTTGTTGAAATACTCCCCCCCATTATCAGTATGGAGTATCTTAATATTACACTCAGACTCATTCTCAACAAGTGCTTTAAATTCTATAAGGCATTCAAATACTTGCGATTTTAATTTTAGAAAAAATACTCAAGTAAAGCGAGAGAAATCATCTATGAAGGTGAGTACATATCAAGCCTTACTAGTTGAAGGTTGTAGGATTGCACCTGTGATGTCACTGTGAATCAGCCCAAGAGGTGAAGAAGCTCTATGTGCCTTCCCTTTGTCAAACTTTTGCTCCGGATGCTTGCCAAGAATGCATCCTTGACATACATCGCTTGTGAATTTAATAGCGAGCAATCCTTCTACCATGTTTTCCTTGCTAAGTTGATGCAAATAATTATTGTTTAGATGGCCAAATATTTCATGCCATAACCTGATGATATCATTAGATTGTGACACAAATACAGTGCTAATAGATTTAGAGCAAAGTGGGAGAAGAAATACAAATGAGAACCATGATCTGCAATTGCATGTGCAAGCTGTGAGCCCGTGGAAATGTCGATAAGCACTGTGAGGTCTGGAGTGAACTCCATCTTCATTCCAAAGCTGGAATGAGTGATCTAATATATCGAGAGAATATTTTCAGATAGTGAGGGAACATGAAGCACATTTGTGAAGCAGCCCCGTTCAAGGTCTACAATTCCTTCTTCGCACACCTTTTCAGTGTGGCATCTCCCAAGTAAATTGGGGATCTGGTGCTTTCTTCGATGGAGGAAAATTCATATTTTGATGAAGCCATATCATTTGATGCACCTGAATCAAGGATTCAAGCTAATGGAGTGGATGTGACAACCATTAAAGCATGAACATCTCGTGCTCTCCCTCTCCCATCTCCCGTTCTGTTATCATTCTTCTTCTTTGCATTCTCGGGCACGGTGAGATTGTGCTCCTGCAATTGCTTAGCAATCTCATCAATTATTTTCCTCATGCAATTTTCTTCGGGATGAAAACCTTTGGAACAGTAGCTGCAAAGTGTTCTTTCCCTCTTCTTCTTACCCTTAGGCAAAGAAGATCTCTCTGAAGATTGTATGGGTCTATCCTTCTGCGATTCATTAAATTTACCCTTCCCTTTTTGCTTGTCTCTTCCACTGCTCTTTGGAGCATCAATAGCCACTAGTGCTTGGTTATTTGAAGGCTTGATGGCACCAATTTGGACTAACTTAACTTACTCTTGAGTCAATCTTGAAATGAATTCATTGAATGGAGGAATTTTCTATTTTTCCTGAGTCAATTTAGATGCTTGAAAATATGATAGAAATACAGAATCTTTGGGGCCTAATTTCGAGAGAATCGAAAGGATGAGTTGATGTTCCTATTTCTTGACTCCACATGCATCAAGTTCAATGAGGAGGGATTTAAACTTCGTGAGGTATTCTTGCAGGTTGCTGAAATGAGTTGGACTAAGGGATATGAGTTCATTCTCTAATTGACACACTCTCATTTCATCCTGCTTGTCGAATAGTGCTTCCAATGTGGTCTAGACTGCATCAGGAGTAGTGGCTCCGCTGACATGAAAGAGGAGTTCTCTGGAAACTAGTAGGCATACCAGCCCAATTGCTTCATCTAATTTATTGAAATACTTGATCTTCTCCACTGCAGAAGTCGGTCCAGTCTCCATTCCCATTGTTACCTTGTAAATCCCTTCGCTTCGGAGGAGCAGAGTGATCTCTGTCCTCCACTTGAATTAATTGAAAGGATTTAGAACAAGTTTTTTGGGCTGAGAGAGATGATCCATTTCTACTTTTTTCACCTCCTGATGATCTATACTTGCAAATATAACCATTTACAATCCACTATATTCAAACTAGCTTTGATACCATTTAGAATTCCTGTAGAAACTCTAGTAGATTTAAAATTCTAGTTAAATTAAACACAAGTAATTTCCTAATATTCAAGACAGGAGAGAAAGAATTTGCTCCATAAAATCAATGTATTAAATTAATGAACAATAGTAATACATGAGCAACCAAACCTCTAATCCCAAAGGGAGTTGGTTATATAGAGATTTCTGAATCTAGAAAACTAGGAAAAAACTAGAAAAAGGTAAGAAAAGCTAAAGGGAGGCATAAAATAGCAAAAATGACTCAAGACAACCTATGCCAACTATCAGCCATGCGGAAAGCATGAGGAGGGGCACACTTCCCAAGGAAAGCAACTTTAAAACATGCTAAAATGATCTGAGGGACCAAATCCCTTGATTTAAGGAGGAGGGCGCCAATCCTCAGATAACTAAATGGATGAGGTGTGGTTAGGTGTGAACATACACTTAGATGTCTAAATTGTTTAGGAAAGTTGTTGGACCAATATTTCCATAAAATTAAGCCTTTAAAGGAAAAAAACAAGGGAAAGTTGGTCCACCGAGCTAGTTTACCAAAAACCAAGTGTGAAAATGATTTTTAGTGCATGTGGCTAAGTCAAGGATACTTAGGATAAAAGGTAAATGTAGATATTAGGATTATATTCCAACACAACCATTGATGATACTTTGAGTGATGTGATTGACAAAATTGGGAGACTCAATCTTGATTCAGTCCCAACTCAATCAACTGAGTAGCCTGAACCATCTCAAAAAGGTCCCCCAAAGTGGTTGACAAAGACACTTGAAAGTGTTCATCATGATGACGTTGGAAAGACAGAAACAAGAAATTCAACCAAACAAAATTGAGGTGATGTAGATGACTTTGATTCAATTGTTGATATGGATGTTTCTTATGATTGTGAATTGAATTTGTATACAGATTTTCAACCAACTTCCTTCAAAGAAGTCGCTTCTCATGATGAATGGAAAGAAGCAATGAAAAAGGAGTATGATGCCTTGATAAAGAATGGCACTTGAAAGCTGGTTGATCCTCCAGTAGGAGTCCAACCAATTGGCTCCAAGTGGGTATACAAGAACAAGTATAAAGTTGATGGCTCACTTGACAAGCACAAAGCCACGCTTGTGCAAAAGGTTTTGCACAAAAGGAATTGGTCGATTATGAGGAGACTTTTTCCCCCACAATAAAGTGGGATACCATCTAGAAACCCTTTGGCCTAGCAGCTTAGAATGTGTTGGATACCTATACCAATAGGTTTCATATTTCATGATTGGCAAGAGAAGGTCCAAATATGCTCTGCTTTGAGTTCACAAAGATCCCATATTTCCTAGAGAACAAGAAGGTGTGTAAAGTGTTTCAATGTTGATGACCTTATTTCAAATTTTGATGGATGATCCAACAGTTTAATCTGGATCATGCCATGTGTTCAATTTTGTGCTAGAGACTAGAGAAAGAAGTCTGTCCAAACTGCTTAACCTTGGCAAACAACTAGTTTAGGTAGAGAAGAAAAGGTTCCCAACAGTTTAATCTGGGACCCTGGAAGAGACAAGGGTAGAAGTAGATAGAAAAAGAAAAAGAAAAAGCCAAAGAAAAGAAAAGGCAAGTAAGGGTTTGCAAGTCCAAATGAACCCTCCAAGAAGAAATAAAAATGCTAGGTAAGTAGCTGGGTAAGTAGTTGGGGTTGCAAAAAGGTTATCCCTATCATTGCAAGAATGGTGATGGTGGGCAGCAAGGCAAAAGATTACAGCAGGAAGCATGACTAATTTCCCTCACTCCCCTCCAATTTCATTTCTAACATTCCCTCACTAGCCTGAGATTCATGGAAGAGACTAAGGTTTCATGGTGTTTCTTAATCTTTAAGAAGCCACATTTCTTGTCTAAGGATCTTTTCATTTTGATCTACTCTTAAAACCAAGTTTGTTTCATATAAACTTAATGGTTTCTCCCTCCACTTACCCCCTCCTCCATAACTAACACTAACCCTACTATATAAATCCCTTATATCACCTTTTTCCCTAATATTACTAACACCAAGGTGTATAAATCCCAAAATCTTATAAATACCCACCCCCTTGGCATTATAGCCAATAAAGTCTCGAGGCAGGGATCAAATGACACCAGGTCATGTTGATGAACCTATGCCAACTACCCCTTCCCCTTCATGAGCTAATTTCCCTATTTTTACCCCTTTTGCACATAAAAAACCCATAAAAAGCCCTAAATCCCCACCTTTACCCGCTTCAAAGGGCAAAAAGCATCAAAAACCCACTTTCCGCCATATAACCAAGGTTAAGCGCATATAATTGTTTTTTCAAAATACATTAGAAATGCGTTCAAAACATGTTTTATTGCCTCCGCCCACTTCCGTATACACCGCCCATGTCACCTCCCCGGTGACCGTTAGATCAGGCCCTCCAGATCTGACGGCCTTGATCGCGTCGGAGTCTTTCCGACGTCCGACAGTTACCCGTACTATTTCCCCGTCACGTCAGGCGTCCGACCATCGTCCGATCAACCTCCGCAGATCCAACGGCCACCATGACGTCGGACCTCATCCGATGCCCGAAACTTAACTCCCGACGCCCGTATTTTGAGGACGTCACTCCGCTGCCACGCGCCCTCATCACAATGCGTCGGACGTACAACTGACGGATACCGCCCCCGTACAGGAAGTGGTGCGATACGAAACCACTGTTGGTTTCCGGTTTCCCCATCCCGCCTGCTCACGTCATCGCCGCGTCAGCAACATGTCAGCGCCCCGTCACCCAGGTACGTTGTCTCGTCATTCCCTTGCCCTGCCATTGGTCCACCTGTCCTGCCATCTCACTACCCCTGTGGACCAACCAGACCCCGCCACGTCACCCGATGACGTCAGCATGACGTCATCCGACCTTGACCCCACCAATGACGTCATGCTGACGTCAGCACGGATTCGCGCCAAAAGCACCAAAAGGTCTATTTTAGCCAAAAATTCGTGTTTTTTGCCATTTTTCTGTGTTCGTCGTCGTTTTACTCTGCATGCAAGCTACGTCTAAACCTGCACCAGCCGCGGAAAATTGTCTCCTGACCACCAGAACGTCCATTTCTTCAGCGCCAGCCAGCTCTGACCGATCCAAATTTACAGGTATTGCTCATTCATGCTCTGAAACTCCATTTTCGCTACATTTCGCATGTCAATGAGCAGCAGACCTTAAGAGCAGAAATTCACCGTTAAAAAACCACTGAATTGCCATTTAAACTCGACCAGAGCCGTCACTAAGCTTCTGCCAAGACAATTGTAGGCAATTCAAAAGAAAACTGTCACTGGTTCGCGCAATCGTGAACCCGTCACCTGCAGGAGACAAATACACCGCAAAAGAGTATTCTCTGAACATTTCCGCCACCCACATAATCACACAGAGGCAGTATTTCAACTACTGCAGCCTTACTTCCACCTTTCACTTACAAAACCATCATTCTCTGCAAAGAAACCTTGTTGCTGTTACTCTGCATAAAAACACAGTCCTTGAGCAAGCAGAAATCCTAAAACAGGAGTCATGGACCCCCCTGTAGCTCCTATAGCCCTCAATGTGGCTCCCTTGAATGTCCCTAACAGAACATTGGACACCAGAGCATTAGCAGACTTGGACTACAAGATATCAGAGGAGATGTTGAGCAGAAGCAGGTTTCATTTGCAAATCCTAAATGAAATAAAGATCAAACATGAGAGGGGGACAGACATCCTGGGAATTTGGGATTCATTCCTCCCAATATTCAAGCTTCCTCAGGTTAATCAATTCCCTGAGCTTGTGCACATAGTTGCTGAACACTATGATGCATCCCAGA
This sequence comes from Pinus tabuliformis, assembly GCA_031772625.1. Lineage (NCBI taxonomy): Eukaryota > Viridiplantae > Streptophyta > Pinopsida > Pinales > Pinaceae > Pinus > Pinus tabuliformis. Next base: position 623,648,890 of record CM062816.1, read on the forward strand.
GGGCAGTGCTAGACTCTGCAGGCTCAATTCTGTTCCTCATTACCCCTGAAGCCATCAGGGAGATGTTGCAGTTCCAGACAGATCAAAAGTTGGTCCCTCTGTCATGAGCTGATTTAATAGTACTGGGAGCCAGGATAACAGAGGCACAAATCACAAAGCTTAATCAGATTTTCATCAAAGCTGATACTGTGCAAATTCCTCCCATCCATTATCTCTACCTCAACCAGTTGGGCTTAGACCTTGTTGACATGATCAGTCCCATCTTGGGATATGATTCAGTGGAGTATGTGGATGAAACTGTTCTACAAATGATGCTTATGTTTTCCCCAGGAAAGAAGCCAATCCACTATGATTATGCCACATACATATCAGATAAGATGCATGATCAATTGATGAATTTATCAAGAGAAAGGGTATTTAGATACACCTCGTACCTATATCATCTGCTCCTATACTTCCAGCATGATAAGTTCTCCTTCCCAAAGAAGAGAGTAGATGCACAGGGCAATCTGAGATCAGTAGTGTATTGGACATCCGTTTTTCACATAGTAAGCTGTTCTCCATACACCTACTGCGAATTTATTGATCTTTTCATCCATCCAGCCTTGACTCTACTGTTGGGTTCACCTCCTCCCAGATTGACAGACGAAATGCAAAGACTCCTGCATTTATCAAAAGCATACAGTATTGGGGATTGGTATTTCTACCAACACCACACCGTTATCAGGCTATATGGGTGTGAGTTGCCCCCATTTAAACTACCTAGATTTGTGCCTATGAGGCTACTCTCCTTGGAATACTTCAGGCAGTTTGGTTATGTGGATATGCTCCACTTTTCAAGAAAATGTAAGAAGGCACAGTTAAAAATCAGAAATCAACTTGGCCATTTACTTCTCAATGAGAGGGATGAAGGGTGGAGAGAGGCAGATAGAATACTTGTGTGCCTTGGTCTCAAATACAGCTTCGTATGGAAACCCTATGACCCCAATAACTTCATTACAATGAGGAGGCTCAAATACAAATTATCTGCTTATGGACATTATAGCCTTCCTAACTTAGAAAAATATGCCAACCAAAGCAAGTGGAGAAGAGGAACTTTAGAAGAAGATGTGACCCAAGAAGAGCTTAATCAAAGAGCTCTAAGAAACCTCAAGAAGATGGCTGACCTTGAGTTTTATTCACAGGTCCCCTCACTGCCAAGCACACAAACTGGAGCAGCAGCCTCCTCCTCAACTGCCCAACATCAAGCTACAAGAACTGGTGAAAACATCGCAGAAAAAGGCAAAGAGATGGAGCAGCAAGGGCAGCAGGAAGAGCAGGAACAGCATGAATAGCAACAAAACCAATAGCAGCAAGCAGAAGGGCTGCAGCAAGGGCAGCAAGAAGAATCAGAACAGCAAGATCAACAACATCAAGAAGAACAAGGGCAGGAGCAGTCTGCCCAGCAAAAGAAAACAGTGGAGACTCCTCAGACCACTGAAAGAACGGGGCCTACAAGACAAGACACTACCTTTGATGCCTCGGTCCTCCAAACCCCTCAAAAGGAGGATACATTTGTCTTTAGAAAAAGAGACAGAGAGACTCCCCTGACATCCTCTATAGACCAGGGAGAGAAAAGGCAGAGACTCAATGATTTTCCAGAGGAGGATATAGCAATAAGAGAGGCATTGGGCATGGGCCCACCCAGCAGAGAAACTTCAGCAAGTTCCTTCCAGCAGGAACAAGACAGGACCATGGGAGGGGAGGTCAGCTCCTCCAGCCAGCAGAAAGAGGGACAAGTAAGCATTAAGCAGCAGTTCATAGACATCAAGAGAAGGAGTGACCCTATCAAGGTACAATTGTACAATCACCTGCTAAACATGGCTCCTTCCAATCAGCAGAGAATTATGTCTGCTTTTGATGTAAGTGAAGGCAAATTGACAATGAGTCACTTTATGCCTACAGCACTCCGGCCACAATCCACTGCTGACTACCTTAGGACCAATCTAGAGGTACTTGCCAAAGACATACACCCTATGGACAAAATTGAGCTGCATAAGCAAACTGGAGAAATGGTGTATGCTTCATTGGCCGACAAGACTTTGGATAATTACAAACTAACCAGCAGTCTGAATGCCACAGCTTCCCAGCTAGAACTGGAGAGGGCCTCTTCTCAGGCCAAAGACAACAGGATAAGAGCCCTGGAGGAAATCATTGTAGAAATTGGGCACAATCCCAATGACATCAAAGGGATACAAGAGATCCTTAAACTTAGAGATGCTGACATGGCTGCACTGAGAAAGAAGATCAAAATTCCAGCCACTATCCACCCACAGACTGATGAGGTAGCTAAGCAAAGGTATGAGCAGGATTCTACTGACCTGCTAATTTCCATTTACAAAGAGCTTGTGAAGGCACAAGAAAAATTGGGGCAATATGAAGCTACACAAGCACCTCTACAAGCATCATCAAAACAAGCACAAGAAGGGCAGACATCTCAGCCTCCTCCTCAAGTCATCAATCTTGAGGAGACTGTTCCTACTACGGTGCCTCCACCTCAGCAGGCTAAACAAACAGCCACATCTACTTCAGCAGCACCCATCAGCACAGATCAGAGCCTAGATATGCAGAAGTTAAAGAATGAAATACAAATTTTGGAAGCCCAGATGACAGAGCTGAACGAAACTAAGGAAAAGCTGGCCAAGGTAAATGAAAGGCATGATAAGACAAAGAGAGAGGTGGGAGAAAAGGCCAAGGAAATCAAAGCTCTTAAAGACAGGATCAAGGAGCTTGAGAATGAGCTCAAGCTAGATAAAATCATAGCAGAGATCAGAGCAATGATATGGTCCAATATTGGTAAATCCATCAACAACCAATGGCCATACATCGAGACAATCCATGAGCAACTAGAGCTCATTCCAAAGGCACAGAGAGAAATCCGAACATCAAGGGCCTTATTGGGAAATATGCCTGAAGTTGCTACAAGAATGATCAATGTGCTCAATCACAAAACAAGCTCTCAGTTGGCCACCATTGGAATCACAAATAGAACTGAGACTATTCAAATGATCAAGAGGGTTCTTACTCTTAGAAGTCTAGTGCAGACATTGGATAGGAGAACCCAGGATATGCAGACAGAGGTAAATAAGTTCATGGAGAAGTTTCAAGTGTTGCAGAGTAGAGGACTCCCTAGCTTACTGAACAGCGGAGGGAAATTATTCACCCATGAACAGTATGCTAAAAGAGTAAATGTTTTTGCCTTAGCACAGGTCAATGAGAAGGCCAGCACTTCAGAAGACACAGGGCCTATTACAGGACAGATTTTCTATAGTAAGATAGAAAATCTACTTTTTATAATGAATGAAATTAATCACTTGTTTGATGTAGCCCCAACTTTTTTCAAATACACAGAAGCTGAAGAGACAATGGAGGCCATCCTCAAGCATCAGCTCCCTACACAGGAATGGTGGACAGATGCAATTCAGAGAATTTTGTAAACAGTAAGTCATACACCAACTTCTGTTTTTTCTACAAATTTTGATGAAAAGAACAGTCAACAAAGTCAGCAGGCATCATGAAATCAAAGCTGAGCCAACTCAGCGGATGTAGAGGCCAACAAAGCAGAAAAAAGGGAACCACAGCTGGCAAACCCGAAAACTCACTGCGCAGGCAAAAGTAAATGCGTACCTCCAGAATTAATACAGAGTAATGCAACCGACTTAGTGGCTCTTAAAAGTCAAGACAATCCTCTGACAGACATAAAGGGCATTTACGCTGCATTTAACATTGTAATAACTTCTTGCCTACTTTCTGAACACTACTGAAGATATTTTCTCTCTCTCAGATGACTCAATGCCTGAGATATTTTGTATACGCATTTCTATAAAGTCCCCTTGGCACAAGATTGCAAGGGTTGTTGGAAATTTCTCCTGAACAGTCTCTTATGCTGTAATTGTTTTCTGAAAGTCAATAAAGGAAAGCAATGGAATTCCGTGGATGCTTGATGTGTTGAAGATGTTCTGTGCCTGTTCATGATTGTTGGATCCCTGCGTATCTTACCATGCAATAAGTCTCTGTAACTCTCTCCATGTTCAGTTTGTTTTGTTATAAATCCATATACGCTATCTGATTTCCAATATTGAGCAACAGAGAAAAAGAATAACTCCCAGGATTTGCTCACTGAGTACCCTGAGTTCAGTCTGTGTTGTTTATAAATGTCTTCTTCAGGTGTAATCTATATAAAGTGTGATTCTTAAGCTGCTGCACTTTCAGAATACATCTTTCACATTGGCCACTGTCACAGGAATTCATAACTTTGCTCCTGTGCTCTGCGTTCATTTTCATTTCACTAACATAACAGAAAATTCTTAACAGATTTCTGCTGGTTGACACATATCATCACTCAAGTTTAAATTTGTCTGTTAAATACACAATAGGCCTTGCAGTTAGAACACTACTCAACATATAAGACCATCTCACAACACCTAGACTCCATTGCCCAATGGAAACTCACCATCAAACTATTACATCATAAGAACTGAAAGAGGTCCTTCAACCAAAACACAAACAAAACCTGAGCATCATAGCTAGCCTAAAAACACAAATATAACAAAGATAAATCATAAAGAGAGAGCCCTCTCTGGTTGCAGTTAGGCTAGGAACTGTAACCCAAAGATTGGTTAGTGGTTACCCCGGCCGTATTCCCTTGGGAGTCATAGGGAACAACCTGGGTGTTAACATAATTGGCGACTCCACTGGGGACTTCTTAAAATTTTTCAATTACTATCTATCTTCCAAAGCTACCAGTAAGCCTGAAACCAGCCAAGAGGCCTCAGAACTGTTTCTGTAATACAGGGACAGCTTTAGGGAAGAGCTAGTTAGGGAATCTTCATCCTAGCTTTGAAACATATATAGTTATTCCAAAATTCTCATCCAGTCCTTGCACACATAAAACCTCCTATATAAGCTCTAAAAGGACAATTAGAAGCTGGCTCCCAAAAGAAACCCAAGGCACACTAGGGCAAACCCTGACCCAAATCAACCCATCATTGTTGATAATCCGAATATCATTCCAAATAACATTAGGAGACAGCAAAAGCAGGAGAAGCCTGCTGATTCAGATATAAGTTCAGATCAACCTATCCTCATTCCCACTCCCTGCAAAGTTCTTTTCCGGTCCACCCCTAGTTCCCCTAGTTCATCATCAACACCTCAAAGTCCTCCTCTCACATCTTCACCCACCACACATACCCTTTCAACCACTCCCCCATTTGTTACCCATCCCATTAACCCTGTTACACCAGTAATCCCTGCTGTCCCATTTGTTCCTGTCAACCCTATAAATCCCATAAACATGGCCAACAGGTATGCACCTCTGCAGATACCAGCTAATGCTGCAGCTTTACCTCAAGATTATCAAAGTAAAATCTCATATTTTGACTCAAATGGCTCTCTAACAGCTATCCAGCATGCCAAGAAGATGCAAGACCACTTTGAGACCTATGAAATAGATGATGACACAGTCAGAATGAGAATTTTTGTTCAAAGTTTAACTGGGGATGTTAGAACTTGGTTCAGATCCCTCAATGCAAACTCCATTGCAACACCTGATCAGCTTTACGAAGCTTTTACTGAGAGATGGGAGAAGAAGAAAGATCCTCTCCACGTACTCGGTGAATATGACACTATTAAGAGAGGTCCTCAGGAGACAGTTTTGGAATATTGTGCTAGGTTTAACAATGTATATAATGCTATTCCACAGAACTTAAGGCCTCCTCCTGATTTAGCCCTATATAAATTCCCTGATGGTTTTGACCCTGATATGGCCTATCAGCTAAAAGAAAGAGATCCTCCAACCCTTGCAGAAGCTCAAAGGGTTGCGGTCACAGTAGAGGCTAACCTAATTGCCAAAAGAAACAGGGCAAAGTTGGAGAAAAGGACTACCTTCAAAGAAGAACCCTCGGGTTTTGATCAAAAGCTGGACGCAATACTAAACAGCATGAAGAGATTGGGTGAAAGAGTGGAATCAGTTGAAAGAAAATCATCATGGGAAGCATCACAAAGCAACCCTCCTAGAAACCCGAATTTTAGGAGAACTCAGAACCCAAACATAGGAAAGACAAGTGCTGACCAAGACATTAGACCCCCTTTTCAAGAAAATTATGCAGAAACTTCCACATCTAATGAACTTAACGAAGATCCGGAGATTAACTTAATGGGTCTGGATGGTAAAAGCCATGTTTTCTTAACACAAGAGGACCATGAGGAGGATGAAATCAAAACATTCCAAACCAAGTCAGGAGAATCTTTTGATTTTAAACAGGGATATGATACTGCTGTCTATGAAGTCCATAAACAGTACAAACTAAGGAGTAGGACTGTAAATGTAAATCAACCTGAAAAGATAAAAGATAAACAGCAGTCTAAAGAAACCACAGTCACAGAACCTAATGACAAAACAAACTTGCCTACAAAAGAAGTAGTGGTCGAAGAGGTTACTGAACTACTGTCACCACTACAACAGCCCATGGCAACTTCGTCCTCTCACCCTGATTTAAATACTACCCCTCAAAACATGGGTGAAAAGGGCAGGTCTCGAAGTCAAGATGAAATCCAACAAGAAGATTTAATGAACAAAGAAAGGACTGCTATCCGTGACTCCAAAGCCCAAGCTGACAAACCTTTTGACCTAGGCACAGAGATTGGTAAGCTAAAAATAGCAATTCCCCTCTCAGAGCTAGCCAAGCATGACATATACAAGCAACAGATCAAGAAATCCCTTCAACTCACTAATAGCAAAGATGATGTAAATGTGCTAGATGACACTCCGGAATTACTGTTTGGCCCAGAGGTAGATGGAAAAACAATGGTCACAGGGATATTACCTTTTTATGTCAGCTTGCATGTTCATGATAAAATACTGCATAATGCAATGTTCGACTCAGGCGCCTCTCACAACCTTATGCCAAAAGCAGTCATGGAAAGATTGAACTTGGATATAACAAGACCATACAAAGACCTGTTTTCCTTTGATTCTAGTCAAGTCAAATGTTTAGGCCTAATAAAAGATTTATGTGTATCCCTGGTTCAATACCCTAATAAAACCATTCTAATGGATGTTGTAGTTGCTGATATCCCACCTAAATATGGGATGCTGTTATCAAGATCATGGGGAGCCAAACTCCAAGGCTCCCTGCAATTAGATATGTCATATGCCACCATCTCTGTCTTTGGACAACCAAAGAGACTTTACAGGGAGACACTCATGAAGTACATGGTCAGCAGTGAAGAAAAGCCTCAAAATTTTCCAATATATGCTGTCCATTCAGACATAGACTCCTTCATTCTCTTCAATGACAGTACAAGCCTCTCAAACAATGATATTGGAACTAACAAACTCTTGCAAGAACAAAACATTAATCAAGCAAGTGGCACCCATAAAACATCAATCAGTCCAACAATAGACATTATCCCTCCTCTAGTTGTCAAAGATTGTCAAACAAGTGATGAAACTGTCCTAGAAAACAAGCGGGAAAAGAAACCCCAACTCCTGCTTACATGGCCATCACATGAACAGATTTTTAAACCTCCTTTTCAACAAGATATCCTGTGGGTCCTAGAATTTGATGGCTCGGTTAACAAGTTAGGGGCAGGAGCTGGAGTTTGGATACATAACAAAGGGAAAGACCATGCAGAAGGCAGGGCTTATAGATTAAATTTTAGATGCACTAATAACATGGCAGAATATGAGGCTCTATTACTAGGTCTCAAACTAGCAAAGTCATTACAAGCTCCTAGGCTTTCCATCATGGGAGATTCTGATCTAGTAATTCAACAAGTGAAAGGAAGTTTTGTCACCAATGACAAAAGGTTGAGATCTTACAGGTCTGCTGTAATTGAAATATTGGAGACTTTCTCTGAGTTCTTTATCACAAAAATTTCAAGGGGCCACAATCTCCACGCACACAGTTTGGCAACATTTGCCAGCACTTTCAAATTCCCACTAGAACCCAATAACTGTTTCACAGCCGAGGTCAGATACAGACCCTCTATTCCAAACAATGTCAAAGAATGGCAAGTATTTGAGAATGATATGCAAATAAACAATTTTCTAACCTCACAACAAGAGTTTGCAGGATTATATATTGACACTGAATCAGCAAATCAATCACAAATACTTGAGGAAGCAAGTCAATCACAAATACAGTTCCAACAGACAGCTCAGCCAATATCACCTAGAACAGCAAAACAATTATTGAATCCAACCATTTTCAATAATCAAAACATTCAGCAAATTCACCAAATTGACTGTGAAGAGGTGAGCAACGCTGAAGCTGAAATCATACAACTCAAAGACAACTTCCTTCCAGTAGGCCTTACCCCACTAGAGGACATTTTTTATTCAAATGATGTCCCCAGGAAACCAAAGATGCAGCCATTAGATGCAGCAGTTGAAGAATGCAACATTGGTACTATTGACAAGCCTAAAATAATAAAGCTATCTGCTTCTTTGCCCCCTGATCAAAAACCCAAATACATCGACCTCTTTAAAGAGTTTCAAGATGTTTTTGCATGGGGTTATGAGGATCTAAAGTCCTATGACACCTCTGTCATCCAGCATACCATTCCCCTCAAGCCTAATCAAAAACCATTCAAACAGAAATTGAGAAGGATCAATCCTGTGCTCCTTCCTTCCATTGAAAAAGAATTACATAAAATGTTCAAAGTTGGTATCATAGCACCAATCAGGTTCTCTGAGTGGATTTCAAATTTGGTCCCTACAAGAAAGAAAACTGGTGAGATTAGACTTTGTGTAGACTTAAGGAATTTGAATCAAGTATCACTCAAAGATAACTATCCTTTACCCAAAATGGATCACATTCTTCAAAGAGTAGTAGGGGCTTCTAGGATATCATTGCTTGATGGATTCTCAGGCTTCAATCAAATCCTAGTACACCCTGATGATCAAGACAAAACTGCATTTACAACCCCATGGGGAACTTTCAAATATGTAAAAATGCCCTTTGGATTGAAAAATGCAGGGGCAACGTTTCAAAGAGCAATGGATATTGCTTTTGCAAAAGAGATTCATGACTTCCTGGTCATTTACTTAGATGATCTTACACCCTTTTCAAAATCTGACCAAGAACACTTGAAACATTTGAGACAGATTTTCATAACATGCAGGAAATATGGTATTTCCTTAAACCCCAAGAAGTCATTATTTGGCTTGGAAGAAGGGAAACTCTTAGGACACATTATTTCAAAAGATGGCATAAGAATTGATCCAGACAGGATACAAGCTATCCTACAAATGCCTCACCCAAGGAATGTCAAGGAGTTGCAGGGATTCTTAGGAAAAATTAACTTTTTAAGAAGGTTTATCCCGAATTTAGCAGAACTAATCAGATTATTAAACAATATGCTAAAGAAAGATTCAAAGGTCAAATGGACTGTTGAAGCAAAACAAGCCTTTGAAAGTATAAAATTGGCATTAACTCAAACCCCAGTGTTAACCAATCCTCAGTTTGACAGAGACTTTATCATTTTCTCCTTTGCCTCCCAACATACTATTGCTGCTGTTTTATTACAGAAAAATGACCAAGGTAATGAGAAGCCTATTGCCTTCTTCAGCAGAGCTCTTAGAGATGCCCCTCTAAAGTACCAAATTATGGAGAAACAAGCCTATGCTTTGATCAAAGCTATTAAGGACTTTAGGATTTACATCCTTTACTCCCATGTTGTGGCTTATGTACCAAGTCCTATTGTCAAAGACATTCTCACCCAAGAAAACTTAGAGGGCAGGAGAGGAAAATGGATTGCCAATATACTAGAATTTGACATTGAAATTAAACCTACAAAGCTGATAAAAGGGCAAGGTTTGGCCAAATTAATGACAGAAGCAAATTTCCAAGCCTTAGATATCAATCAACTGGACAGTGAAACAGAGCTGGCGACTCCAAAGATCAATGTAGCCTTTGAACAATCTCCTTGGTACTCTGATATCTGCTATGTGTTACGAAACCTGTGTGCTCCCCCAGGACTGTCCAGAACTAAGTGTAGGTTCCTAAAAATGAAAACATCTAGATTTTGTGTGATGGATGGAAATTTACTTTGGAAAAACCATGAAGGTATATTGCTGCACTGTCTAATGGAGAATGAAACTAACAATATCATGCAAGATCTCCATGCTGGAGACTGTGGTGGACATTTGTACTGGAAGTCCACTGTGGACAAGATATTGAGGGCTGGTTATTACTGGCCCACCATGTTCTCTGATGTTAAAAAATTCACAGCCTCATGCCACAAATGCCAACTGTTTGAAGGCAAAAGACAGTTGCTGCCACTTCCTTTGAAGCCCATTGCAACAGAGAGACCTTTCCAACAATGGGGCTTGGATTTCATTGGGGAAATTCATCCCTCATCTTCAGGGCAACACAGATGGATTTTAACAGCAACAGACTACTTCACCAAGTGGATTGAAGCTGCCCCATGCAGACAAGCAAATGATTCAGTAATTATTCAGTTTTTGGAAAACAATATACTGGCTAGATTTGGCTGTCCGGACAAGATAATAACAGACAATGCTGCTGCCTTCAGATCCAAGAAAATGGTGAACTTCTGCCATAAATTTCACATTACTTTGGGCCATTCTACTGCTTACTATCCCCAAGGAAATGGCCTTGCTGAATCATCAAACAAAAGTTTAATAAATATCATAAAGAAAGTGCTGGAAGAGAACAAAAAGAACTGGCATAAGAAACTAGTAAATGCTTTATGGGCAGATAGACTAACAACAAAAAGATCAATTGGGACCAGCCCATATGAGTTAGTCTATGGATTAGAAGCCAAATTTCCCTCATCACTAGGAGTGCCGGTTATGAAGCTTCTGCAAGAGAGTCAAGCAGAGCCAAATGATATGCAAAGGAGGATCAATCAGATAATCTGTTTACAGCAAACTAGAGAACAAGTTTTCAGCAGAGTGCAAATATTACAAGAAAAATTAAAAAAAGCCTTTGATAGAAGAACCAAAGCAGAAGATTTCAATGTGGGAGACAAAGTTTTAAGATGGGATGCAAGAAGAGAAGAGAAAGGAAAACATGGAAAATTTGATTCTTTATGGAGAGGACCATTTGCTGTCCAAGCAGTACAAGGTAACAACACTTACTTCCTTAAAGGTCTGACTGAAACTGACTTGGATGAAGGTCCTGTCAATGGCAGGATGCTGAAGCATTATTTTGACTATTTCCCATGATTGCAACATCAGGTTCCCTTGTATATATACAGATGTACATATTATTTCTATTTAGATTGTAAAAATGCAGTTTCCTAAGTGATTCACCAAACAGCAAAAGGCAAATAGAATCAGAGGTCTTCCAAGGAAGAAACACACAATTTTGACACATTAATGCAGCAAATTTCAAAGATTGGTATGGGCAGCTAAAGAGTAAGGCAATCTGACCTGCTGTTCTTGGTCTTTCAAAAGAAAAACCATCCCCATGTGGAGCCACTGTTGGATACCTATACCAATAGGTTTCATATTTCATGATTGGCAAGAGAAGGTCCAAATATGCTCTGCTTTGAGTTCACAAAGATCCCATATTTCCTAGAGAACAAGAAGGTGTGTAAAGTGTTTCAATGTTGATGACCTTATTTCAAATTTTGATGGATGATCCAACAGTTTAATCTGGATCATGCCATGTGTTCAATTTTGTGCTAGAGACTAGAGAAAGAAGTCTGTCCAAACTGTTTAACCTTGGCAGACAACTAGTTTAGGTAGAGAAGAAAAGGTTCCCAACAGTTTAATCTGGGACCCTGGAAGAGACAAGGGTAGAAGTAGATAGAAAAAGCAAAAGAAAAAGCCAAAGAAAAGAAAAGGCAAGTAAGGGTTTGCAAGTCCAAATGCACCCTCCAAGAAGAAATAAAAATGCTAGGTAAGTAGCTGGGTAAGTAGTTGGGGTTGCAGAAAGGTTATCCCTATCATTGCAAGAATGGTGATGGTGGGCAGCAAGGCAAAAGATTACAGCAGGAAGCATGACTAATTTCCCTCACTCCCCTCCAATTTCATTTCTAACATTCCCTCACTAGCCTGAGATTCATGGAAGAGACTAAGGTTTCATGGTGTTTCTTAATCTTTAAGAAGCCACATTTCTTGTCTAAGGATCTTTTCATTTTGATCTACTCTTAAAACCAAGTTTGTTTCATATAAACTTAATGGTTTCTCCCTCCACTTACCCCCTCCTCCATAACTAACACTAACCCTACTATATAAATCCCTTATATCACCTTTTTCCCTAATATTACTAACACCAAGGTGTATAAATCCCAAAATCTTATAAATACCCACCCCCTTGGCATTATAGCCAATAAAGTCTCGAGGCAGGGATCAAATGACACCAGGTCATGTTGATGAACCTATGCCAACTACCCCTTCCCCTTCATGAGCTAATTTCCCTATTTTTACCCCTTTTGCACATAAAAAACCCATAAAAAGCCCTAAATCCCCACCTTTACCCGCTTCAAAGGGCAAAAAGCATCAAAAACCCACTTTCCGCCATATAACCAAGGTTAAGCGCATATAATTGTTTTTTCAAAATACATTAGAAATGCGTTCAAAACATGTTTTATTGCCTCCGCCCGCTTCCGTATACACCGCCCATGTCACCTCCCCGGTGACCGTTAGATCAGGCCCTCCAGATCTGACGGCCTTGATCGCGTCGGAGTCCTTCCGACGTCCGACAGTTACCCGTACTATTTCCCCGTCATGTCAGGCGTCCGACCATCGTCCGATCAACCTCCGCAGATCCAACGGCCACCATGACGTCGGACCTCATCCGATGCCCGAAACTTAACTCCCGACGTCCGTATTTTGAGGACGTCACTCCGCTGCCACGCGCCCTCATCACAATGCGTCGGACGTACAACTGACGGATACCGCCCCCGTACAGGAAGTGGTGCGATACGAAACCACTGTTGGTTTCCGGTTTCCCCATCCCGCCTGCTCACGTCATCGCCGCGTCAGCAACATGTCAGCGCCCCGTCACCCAGGTACGTTGTCTCGTCATTCCCTTGCCCTGCCATTGGTCCACCTGTCCTGCCATCTCACTGCCCCTGTGGACCAACCAGACCCCGCCACGTCACCCGATGACGTCAGCATGACGTCATCCGACCTTGACCCCACCAATGACGTCATGCTGACGTCAGCACGGATTCGCGCCAAAAGCACCAAAAGGTCTACTTTAGCCAAAAATTCGTGTTTTTTGCCATTTTTGTGCGTTCGTCGTCGTTTTACTCTGCATGCAAGCTATGTCTAAACCTGTACCAGCCACGGAAAATTGTCTCCTGACCACCAGAACGTCCATTTCTTCAGCGCCAGCCAGCTCTGACCGATCCAAATTTACAGGTATTGCTCATTCATGCTCTGAAACTCCATTTTCGCTACATTTCGCATGTCAATGAGCAGCAGACCTTAAGAGCAGAAATTCATCGTTAAAAAACCACTGAATTGCCATTTAAACTCGACCAGAGCCGTCACTAAGCTTCTGCCAAGACAATTGTAGGCAATTCAAAAGAAAACTGTCACTGGTTCGCGCAATCGTGAACCCGTCACCTGCAGGAGACAAATAAACCACAAAAGAGTATTCTTTGAACATTTCCGCCACCCACATAATCACACAGAGGCAGTATTTCAATTGCTGCAGCCTTACTTCCACCTTTCACTTACAAAACCATCATTCTCTGCAAAGAAACCTTGTTGCTGTTACTCTGCATAAAAACACAGTCCTTGAGCAAGCAGAAATCCTAAAACAGGAGTCATGGACCCCCCTGTAGCTCCTATAGCCCTCAATGTGGCTCCCTTGAATGTCCCTAACAGAACATTGGACACCAGAGCATTAGCAGACTTGGACTACAAGATATCAGAGGAGATGTTGAGCAGAAGCAGGTTTCATTTGCAAATCCTAAATGAAATAAAGATCAAACATGAGAGGGGGACAGACATCCTGGGAATTTGGGATTCATTCCTCCCAATATTCAAGCTTCCTCAGGTTAATCAATTCCCTGAGCTTGTGCACATAGTTGCTGAACACTATGATGCATCCCAGAGGGCAGTGCTAGACTCTGCAGGCTCAATTCTGTTCCTCATTACCCCTGAAGCCATCAGGGAGATGTTACAGTTCCAGACAGATCAAAAGTTGGTCCCTCTGTCATTAGCTGATTTAATAGTACAGGGAGCCAGGATAACAGAGGCACAAATCACAAAGCTTAATCAGATTTTCATCAAAGCTGATACTGTGCAAATTCCTCCCATCCATTATCTCTACCTCAACCAGTTGGGCTTAGACCTTGTTGACATGATCAGTCCCATCTTGGGATATGATTCAGTGGAGTATGTGGATGAAACTGTTCTACAAATGATGCTTATGTTTTCCCCAGGAAAGAAGCCAATCCACTATGATTATGCCACATACATATCAGATAAGATGCATGATCAATTGATGAATTTATCAAGAGAAAGGGTATTTAGATACACCTCGTACCTATATCATCTGCTCCTATACTTCCAGCATGATAAGTTCTCCTTCCCAAAGAAGAGAGTAGATGCACAGGGCAATCTGAGATCAGTAGTGTATTGGACATCCGTTTTTCACATAGTAAGTTGTTCTCCATACACCTACTGCGAATTTATTGATCTTTTCATCCATCCAGCCTTGACTCTACTGTTGGGTTCACCTCCTCCCAGATTGACAGACGAAATGCAAAGACTCCTGCATTTATCAAAAGCATACAGTATTGGGGATTGGTATTTCTACCAACACCACACCGTTATCAGGCTATATGGGTGTGAGTTGCCCCCATTTAAACTACCTAGATTTGTGCCTATGAGGCTACTTGCCTTGGAATACTTCAGGCAGTTTGGTTATGTGGATATGCTCCACTTTTCAGGAAAATGTAAGAAGGCACAGTTAAAAATCAGAAATCAACTTGGCCATTTACTTCTCAATGAGAGGGATGAAGGGTGGAGAGAGGCAGATAGAATACTTGTGTGCCTTGGTCTCAAATACAGCTTCGTATGGAAACCCTATGACCCCAATAACTTCATTACAATGAGGAGGCTCAAATACAAATTATCTGCTTATGGACATTATAGCCTTCCTAACTTAGAAAAATATGCCAACCAAAGCAAGTGGAGAAGAGGAACTTTAGAAGAAGATGTGACCCAAGAAGAGCTTAATCAAAGAGCTCTAAGAAACCTCAAGAAGATGGCTGACCTTGAGTTTTATTCACAGGTCCCCTCACTGCCAAGCACACAAACTGGACCAGCAGCCTCCTCCTCAACTGCCCAACATCAAGCTACAAGAACTGGTGAAAACATCGCAGAAAAAGGCAAAGAGATGGAGCAGCAAGGGCAGCAGGAAGAGCAGGAACAGCAGGAACAGCAACAAAACCAACAGCAGCAAGCAGAAGGGCTGCAGCAAGGGCAGCAAGAAGAATCAGAACAGCAAGATCAACAACATCAAGAAGAACAAGGGCAGGAGCAGTCTGCCCAGCAAAAGAAAACAGTGGAGACTCCTCAGACCACTGAAAGAACGGGGCCTACAAGACAAGACACTACCTTTGATGCCTCGGTCCTCCAAACCCCTCAAAAGGAGGATACATTTGTCTTTAGAAAAAGAGACAGAGAGACTCCCCTGACATCCTCTATAGACCAGGGAGAGAAAAGGCAGAGACTCAATGATTTTCCAGAGGAGGATATAGCAATAAGAGAGGCATTGGGCATGGGCCCACCCAGCAGAGAAACTTCAGCAAGTTCCTTCCAGCAGGAACAAGACAGGACCATGGGAGGGGAGGTCAGCTCCTCCAGCCAGCAGAAAGAGGGACAAGTAAGCATTAAGCAGCAGTTCATAGACATCAAGAGAAGGAGTGACCCTATCAAGGTACAATTGTACAATCACCTGCTAAACATGGCTCCTTCCAATCAGCAGAGACTTATGTCTGCTTTTGATGTAAGTGAAGGCAAATTGACAATGAGTCACTTTATGCCTACAGCACTCCGGCCACAATCCACTGCTGACTACCTTAGGACCAATCTAGAGGTACTTGCCAAAGACATACACCCTATGGACAAAATTGAGCTGCATAAGCAAACTGGAGAAATGGTGTATGCTTCATTGGCCGACAAGACTTTGGATAATTACAAACTAACCAACAGTCTGAATGCCACAGCTTCCCAGCTAGAACTGGAGAGGGCCTCTTCTCAGGCCAAAGACAACAGGATAAGAGCCCTGGAGGAAATCATTGTAGAAATTGGGCACAATCCCAATGACATCAAAGGGATACAAGAGATCCTTAAACTTAGAGATGCTGACATGGCTGCACTGAGAAAGAAGATCAAAATTCCAGCCACTATCCACCCACAGACTGATGAGGTAGCTAAGCAAAGGTATGAGCAGGATTCTACTGACCTGCTAATTTCCATTTACAAAGAGCTTGTGAAGGCACAAGAAAAAATGGGGCAATATGAAGCTACACAAGCACCTCTACAAGCATCATCAAAACAAGCACAAGAAGGGCAGACATCTCAGCCTCCTCCTCAAGTCATCAATCTTGAGGAGACTGTTCCTACTATGGTGCCTCCACCTCAGCAGGCTGAACAAACAGCCACATCTACTTCAGCAGCACCCATCAGCACAGATCAGAGCCTAGATATGCAGAAGTTAAAGAATGAAATACAAATTTTGGAAGCCCAGATGACAGAGCTGAACGAAACTAAGGAAAAGCTGGCCAAGGTAAATGAAAGGCATGATAAGACAAAGAGAGAGGTGGGAGAAAAGGCCAAGGAAATCAAAGCTCTTAAAGACAGGATCAAGGAGCTTGAGAATGAGCTCAAGCTAGATAAAATCATAGCAGATATCAGAGCAATGATATGGTCCAATATTGGTAAATCCATCAACAACCAATGGCCATACATCGAGACAATCCATGAGCAACTAGAGCTCATTCCAAAGGCACAGAGAGAAATCCGAACATCAAGGGCCTTATTGGGAAATATGCCTGAAGTTGCTACAAGAATGATCAATGTGCTCAATCACAAAACAAGCTCTCAGTTGGCCACCATTGGAATCACAAATAGAACTGAGACTATTCAAATGATCAAGAGGGTTCTTACTCTTAGAAGTCTAGTGCAGACATTGGACAGGAGAACCCAGGATATGCAGACAGAGGTAAATAAGTTCATGGAGAAGTTTCAAGTGTTGCAGAGTAGAGGACTCCCTAGCTTACTGAACAGCGGAGGGAAATTATTCACCCATGAACAGTATGCTAAAAGAGTAAATGTTTTTGCCTCAGCACAGGTCAATGAGAAGGCCAGCACTTCAGAAGACACAGGGCCTATTACAGGACAGATTTTCTATAGTAAGATAGAAAATCTACTTTTTATAATGAATGAAATTAATCACTTGTTTGATGTAGCCCCAACTTTTTTCAAATACACAGAAGCTGAAGAGACAATGGAGGCCATCCTCAAGCATCAGCTCCCTACACAGGAATGGTGGACAGATGCAATTCAGAGAATTTTGTAAACAGTAAGTCATACACCAACTTCTGTTTTTTCTACAAATTTTGATGAAAAGAACAGTCAACAAAGTCAGCAGGCATCATGAAATCAAAGCTGAGCCAACTCAGCGGATGTAGAGGCCAACAAAGCAGAAAAAAGGGAACCACGGCTGGCAAACCCGAAAACTCACTGCGCAGGCAAAAGTAAATGCGTACCTCCAGAATTAATACAGAGTAATGCAACCGACTTAGTGGCTCTTAAAAGTCAAGACAATCCTCTGACAGACATAAAGGGCATTTACGCTGCATTTAACATTGTAATAACTTCTTGCCTACTTTCTGAACACTACTGAAGATATTTTCTCTCTCTCAGATGACTCAATGCCTGAGATATTTTGTATACGCATTTCTATAAAGTCCCCTTGGCACAAGATTGCAAGGGTTGTTGGAAATTTCTCCTGAACAGTCTCTTATGCTGTAATTGTTTTCTGAAAGTCAATAAAGGAAAGCAACGGAATTTCGTGGATGCTTGATGTGTTGAAGATGTTCTGTGCCTGTTCATGATTGCTGGATCCCTGCGTATCTTACCATGCAATAAGTCTCTGTAACTCTCTCCATGTTCAGTTTGTTTTGTTATAAATCCATATACGCTATCTGATTTCCAATATTGAGCAACAGAGAAAAAGAATAACTCCCAGGATTTGCTCACTGAGTACCCTGAGTTCAGTCTGTGTTGTTTATAAATGTCTTCTTCAGGTGTAATCTATATAAAGTGTGATTCTTAAGCTGCTGCACTTTCAGAATACATCTTTCACATTGGCCACTGTCACAGGAATTCATAACTTTGCTCCTGTGCTCTGCGTTCATTTTCATTTCACCAACATAACAGAAAATTCTTAACAGATTTCTGCTGGTTGACACATATCATCACTCAAGTTTAAATTTGTCTGTTAAATACACAATAGGCCTTGCAGTTAGAACACTACTCAACATATAAGACCATCTCACAGCACCTAGACTCCATTGCCCAATGGAAACTCACCATCAAACTATTACATCATAAGAACTGAAAGAGGTCCTTCAACCAAAACACAAACAAAACCTGAGCATCATAGCTAGCCTAAAAACACAAATATAACAAAGATAAATCATAAAGAGAGAGCCCTCTCTGGTTGCAGTTAGGCTAGGAACTGTAACCCAAAGATTGGTTAGTGGTTACCCCGGCCGTATTCCCTTGGGAGTCATAGGGAACAACCTGGGTGTTAACAGAATGGTTGGAAAGTCCATCAAATGGATTTAAGAATTGCTTTCTTGAATGGAGATATAAAAGGGAATGTTTTTATGTCCTAGCCTGAAGGATTTGCTATGAATGGACATGAACATAAAGTATGCCAACTTGTGAAATCCTTTTATGGCCTTAAGCAAGCACCACGATCCTGGTATGTAAAATTAACTGAGGATCTTCTGAAACTCAATTTCAAACATTATGATCTTGATGATGTAAGTTTTTTTATGAAGAAATTTGGCAAAACAATTGTATGTCTTGTGGAATATGTAGATGATATTTTGATGACATGGAACAGTGAGAGCTACATTGCATCCATAATGAAGGAATTGATGAAAGGTTTTGAAATGACTGATTTTTTCTATGTTCATTACTATCTTGGTGTTGATGTTGTAGATCTAACCCAGAATATCAAAGATCTGATATAAAAGTATAAGATAATGCAAATAAACCAAGAAATAATATGAAATGATTCTTTATTAATCAAAACCCTTATGGTAGGGCAACACCATACATTCACTCCTTAAGGAAGGAGAACACTCCATAAGCCATATGCCTGTTCATACAATAATACTTCTCTTCATCTTCATATCTCTCCATGTGGAGTTTCTAGCCTCTATATAGGCCTCATACATACAATATCATGCATCATTACCATGGTTTCCTCATACCATTAACTAATACCATGGGCCCATTAACTACTTGTGGTCCCTTACATGACATGGGTTAACCACCTTATTAATTACTATGGCCCATCCCATTATTACATTATTACCTTGGGTACCTCCCTTGCTACCCCATATTATCCCCCCTAGGTATATAACATTCCACCCCCCTAAGCATGTTTCGCCCCCGAAATATGGGAAGAACACAAATAATAAGATCTACTCAAAAGAGTAGTCCACTGGTACCATGCACGTGCATCTAGCCATCCAAGAGAAAGGTGAACCCTCGATCTCGTCGTTGCCTCGCTCGCTTGAGATGGAAGTTGACCGTGGCAGCTCGTCTGTGTTGAGGTGTAGTGGGTGGATCTTCTCTCCTCGCTATTCGTCATGTGACTACTTGGTTTCCATCTTGATTGTCTTGCGGGGTGATGTGGGTGATGATATGTTGAAGTTTTAACCCACAATGGCTTTTTCTTGACTTCACCATGCTGTGGTGCCGGTTGTGGTGTCTTCTTTTTCAATATGACTTCAACCACTGAGCCCTCCTCTGATGTATCATCACCTGTAACCTTTTCTTCTGCAGCCTCTGTTTGTGTTTGATTGTCGATCATCAAAGGCTCATCATCTGATATGTCAGTCCCTTGAACATCTTTTGCTTCAGCCTCCCTGTGCTCTACCTGTTTATGGATGGAAATATCCTGTAATGTAATTTTTTTCTTTTTATACCATAGCTTCAGGAATTTCTTCTGCACATTAATATTGATGGTACCCACAGATTCCATCCAAGGATAGCCCAAAACAACATCCATATTATCCATCTCTGAAGCATAAAAATCACCATGCAACACATATTTATCCATAGAAATCTTCAAATCCTTGTACACTTGAACATTCTCATTATCAACCTGTGTATGTTCAATTTGTTTTGCTGGGACTTGCAATTTTTTTGTCAAATTAACACTGATAAAATTATGTTTACAACTAGGATTGATAGAAACAATAATGTTTTCTTTCTGAATCAATCCATGAACCTGCAATAAAGATATACCAGTAGGAAATAGCCCTTTACGTGGCTCATTCTCCTTTTTTCGAGACCATTTGTCTAAAAGTACTTTTTCAAATTCTGCATCTGAGAGTTTGGTCAAATGTTTGTTATCAAGTGAGCGATACCATTTGTGAGCCTCATCTTTGAAACAATACCACCATGAATTCCTCCAATTTTTTTCCCATGCCCACTTCTGGTGTTTTATGTATTCTTCAATAGTAGGACCATCATCTTTTCCTGTAAAGTATAGAACCTTGCTAGAAGCCATGAATGGTTTGGGAAAAGATTCAGTTACTTGGCGAAAATTTGAAAATGTCACAGTTTCGTCAATATTGCTCAGAATATCTATTATAACCTGTTTTTGGAAATGGAACAACCATTCTTCATCTGCCCATGTGATAGAAATCCTGATTCAGATGCTGGAATTTCAGATCTACGCTGCTACTCTCCCAGCGTCACCCAAAATTTCTACAAAAAGAGTTGATTTTAAATCAGCGATATCTCCCTCATCCGGACTCCGATTCGACTGATTTCTTTTTTGAAATTGGGTATTTTTTCCCAAAGAATCCAGATCTGTAATTAGATTTTGCAGATCTTGTACCAGGACGTCTAGATCTACACCGCAAAACTCGCTGCCCTGAAAATTGTCTGCAACACCACTGATTTTTAAATCAGCGATATCTCCTTCACCCAGACTCCGATTCAACCGATTTTTTTTTTGAAATCGGCTATTTTTGCACAAGGAATACAGATATGCAATTAGATTCTACAGATCTTGCACCAAAACGTACAGATCTGACCTGAAAAATCGCCACCCCCGAAACCCTGCAAAAAATAAAAAAAATTTCTCCACTGTTTGCCCAAGAAAGTGCTCTGATACCAATTGTTGTAGCTCTACACAAGAATATATGATAATAGAAATAAACCCAAGAAAGAACAAGATCAAAATAGATAAAAATGATTCTTATCTCCTTCACCCGGACTCCGATTCAACCGATTTTTTTTTTTGAAATCGGCTATTTTTGCACAAGGAATACAGATCTGCAATTAGATTCTGCAGATCTTGCACCAAAACGTATAGATCTGACCTGCAAAGTCGCTGCCCCCGAAACCCTGCAAAAAAAAAAAAAAATTCTCCACTGTTTGCCCAAGAAAGTGCTCTGATACCAATTGTTGTAGATCTAACCCAGAATATTATAGATCTGATATAAAAGTATAAGATAATGCAAATAAACCCAGAAATAATATGAAATGATTCTTTATTAATCAAAACCCTTGTGGTAGGGCAACACCATACATTCACTCCTTAAGGAGGGAGAACACTCCACAAGCCATATGCCTGTTCATACAATAATACTTCTCTTCATCTTCATATCTCTCCATATGGAGTCTCTAGCCTCTATATAGGCCTCATACATACAATACCATGCATCATTACCATGGTTTCCTCATACCATTAACTAATACCATGGGCCCATTAACTACTTGTGGTCCCTTACATGACATGGGTTAACCACCTTATTAATTACTATGGCCCATCCCATTATTACATTATTACCTTGGGTACCTCCCTTGCTACCCCATATTATCCCCCCTAAGTATATAACAGTTGAAGTAACTCAATGTCTGAAGTCTATATTCCTTTCTCAAAAGAAGTACATTGAAGATCTGTTGAATAGGTTTGGCATGACTGAATGTAATCCTCTAACTACTCCAATAGAAAAAAATTAAAGCTCACATCCATTGAAGGAAAAGAATTTGAGGATACAACAAAGTATAGAGAGCTTCTAGGAAGTCTCAACTACTTGACTACTACTAGACTAGACATTTCATTTGTTTTTGGAATCATCTCCAAGTTTATGCAAAAACCTTGTGAGGCACATTGGTCTACTACAAAAAGAGTTCTAAAGTACTTGAAGGGAACTCAAGACTTTGGACTCAAGTACACATAGGTGGGCGACCTCAGCTTGATTTGATACTATGACTCAGACTTCAATGGAGATAAAAAAATTTGGGTATCTACTTCTCGTTATGCTACGAGTCTTGGATTAGGAGTTGTCTCCTAGATATCACACAAAAAATCAGTTCTGGCAAATTCCACAATAGAGCCAGAATATGTGGCAACAGCTGAGGCAATAATTGAAGTTGTGGCTCAGGAAATTTCTGGAAGATTTGAAGGTAAAACAAGTACATTTGACTCCACTCATGATTGACAACACCTCTCCAATAAAGTTGGCCAAGAACGCAAAGTTCCATTATTGAACAAAGCACATCAATACAAAATATCATTTGATTTGACATCATGTTGAGGCCAAAATAATCCATCTTCGCCATTGTTCCACAAATAAGAAATTTGTAGACATCTTCACCAAAGCACTTGGAAGAGAAAATCTTGAAATATTCAAAACGATGCTTGGACTCACCAACATCCCTTCAGATTAAGGGGGGGAATGTCGACACCTAATATTTTCCAAATGGAGAACTTAGACAAAGCTTGCGCAACTCAACATAGGAAAAGTTGAGGAACCAATGTTGAAGAAGTGTTTACACATGAAGAATAATAAGATCCATGCAAAAAAAATGGTATGGTAATATTTCATAGGTATATATAAGTTCTATATTCATTTCATGATATCTGTAAATATCTCTAGATGGTATGCATATAAAATAGAAAAAGTGAGTTGTAAAGATTAGGTCTCGGATAAAAGGCGTTAAGGTATTGAAATATCCTCGATTGCATTGTAACAAGGCTTAGCGATGATAAAGTTTCTAGGGTTTGTATATGATGAAGATATGAATGATTTAGGGTATGTATAGAATTTTCATCACAAATCTGGAATAATTTGAACTATATGGGTTTGCAACTAACTCTTGTTTGTGGTTGTAGAACTTTACAATATGTAAGTGACAGGTATTGGAATCTATGGTTTCTAATCCCTAAAAAAGTGTGTAATTAAAGGAAAAACCATAGAGATGGAAATGTTAACTAATGTTTTCCGTTGTGAAAAGAAAAAGGACGTAGTTTTTAAGCATGGTAGGTACTACATCATGCTTAGGTGAAGACCAGTTATGATGAAAAATGGTTCAAGTATATAGTTAGAATTGAATATTAGATATAATGATATAGAAATTAAATATATTGAGGTTTTGTGGCAAACTTGTAAAATTATTGCAATGATTCTAGGGTTTGTAATTTTTTTTAGATTTTGTTCTAGGATTTGTACACCCTAGATGATTCTTAAATTTGAAAATCCTGGTAAAGGAAACCTTAACTAATTATTTCATTTTTGGGAATCCCTATCTCTTGGAAAATGGTATCTAGAGTTTGTAAGGGTAAATGATCTAGGCTATGTATTAAACCCTAGCAAAAGTTGCATCAAGATAAGGCCTAGGGACTGAATACAAAACCCTAGGACTAGGTGTTTTCATTAAAGGTAAAAACCCTAATAAGGGATAGTTCAAGAAGTTTCTAGGGTCTATATCTAGAACCTTAGAAATACAATTTTAAAGAAATAATAGAAATACTAGATTGACCAGATTGAAATTATGCTCTTGTATATCTTATTTTGTTGTACTTGCTGGTGATAATTAGAAGCACATAATCTAGGTTGTCAAAATTATGGTAGAATGATGAGAATGATAGAAAAGAAAGACTCGTGATTGATGATAATGAAGATAATGATGGAAATAGGGACCTGAAAGAACCCTGATAATATTGAAGATTCGAGTTAATGAGTTCATTCTAGGAGCACATTGATGATTAAGATGACATATTGCAAAAGCATGTGAAGATTTAGTTGGAAGGAATGTTTGCTTAATGATGTTGTACCTACATTTTCTTTGTCTGATCATGAAACACATGGATTTTGTGATACCACTATTGATGACTTGAATAAATCTTAAAGGTATAATTGATATTGGAGAGTTGTTCTAACTCTTTGAAGACAATGATACAGAACTGGATTATAAAAGGCATGTTCTAGTATATTTGAGGAAGTTTGGCTCCTTGAATAATTTTGATGAACCAAATGATGATAAAGATGATTGATGATTGACTAAGACCTAGAAAGTCATAAGGTTGATATGTTATGACACTGTGAGGAGCCAAAAAAGCCATGTCATAAAGATAGAGTGTAAAAAGAATTTGGCTTCATGAAATGATTGAAAGGTAGAAGCCTTGGTATGATGTAGCAAGGAAGCCCTATAGCTACAACTATATCTCCATGGAAGAAGAATTATTTGATGTTTTAATAATGTATGAGACCAATCAAGGATTGAGATGATGTTACCCTTATTGAGACGGTATAAGGAATCTCCTTAATCTTTCAGAAGGAGTAGGTATCTATTCCCTGATCACAAGGGAATGAAGATATTCTCTCCTGTTGAGAGGGAGTGATGATGGACATCATATTAAGTTCTTCATGTGTCATGCACTAGACTAGGACTAGCAGTCATACGTTTAGTGAAGACCATGAAGGGATAATATGGTTTGGAAGATTGGATAATCATTTAACAGTGGTACTCCTTGAGGATTGAGAATCCAAGATAGGAAGTAGTCTCTTTAACTGACACTCTTCCAGGATTGGACAAGGTATCCAACATAAGAATGGTCGAAGAGGAATGACATTATTTGAGTATTGGGAATCCAATATAAGAATAGTTTTAGAAGGAAATTCCTGATGAACATCCATATGAGGTATGTACCTTCATATGTAGTGTGGTCTCTCACATAAAACCTTCCAACATTATCCTTTGATCGAGTGGAGAGATAGAGCTTGTAAGTCAAGGCCTTGCTATGTTGACAATGCTTTTTATGATGTTGATGCTTAAAGAGAGCTTATCAATCCAACTCTTTTTATAAGAATATTTTAGTTTGAGAGTATCTTTGTACTAGGTGTACAATTATGAATACCTTCCTAGTTAAGAGGGAGTGTTGGAAAATGTAACTAAGTTTGGTCTTCACAATTGTATCAAATTGTATTTTATGTTCAAAAAAAAGGAAGAAAAGAAAAAATTATATTCAAGCATCAGTTTCATGCTCAAGAAACTATTATTTTATTAGTTAAGCATGCTCTTTATGCTTTTATGATTTGATTTGTCAAACAACCAATTTCCTATTTGGATATGTTGTAAAGAAAAGTGAAAAATATTTTTTTAATATGTATTTTGGGTAAAATTCCCTATAGAAGTTAGTTCATCCCTACATGTCATGTAGGCTCTACCCCAAAGGAAATGTATATTCACAACCCTAAATATAATATAAATAGAGGGTGAGTTGGAGGTCACTTTGGAAACATAATTTGGAACATCTCATCTGAAATTTTGTAGAGAAAGAAGGGGGCTGAAATAAAAAATTGAATGAGGAGCTTTCTTGAAGTATGCTTTGTGAAAGATATGCCTTCACGTATCTCTTTTTGAAGATATGACGTTGCATATGTTATTGGTCTCTCATTGATGGGTTTGTAGAACAAAGGGAGAGTTTGAATTGACTTCTAGAGGTTTTAAGGATCTTGGATATCTAATTTGATCATATTCTTTAAGAAGAGAATTTTCTGGGTACTCCCCTTCAATGGGTTTTGACCTAACTTGGAGTGTATATCTTGTTCTCTTTGTGTCCCTGTCATCTTAATGTTTTTATGTTTGGTGATTTCTTGATGAAATAATAAAACATAATAAAATAATGCATATCAATTTACAAGTAATTATCAAGAATGGAGAAATTACTTTAGTTTTGTAGCCTCCATGTTTCTACAACATAAATACCACCAAACCTTTTTCAAAATTTGACTATGAACATTTTTCATCAATCGCATAAATGTTGTTGCAGCATTGGTGAGTCCAAATGGCACCACTACAAAGTTGTAATTCCCATACCTAGTTCCGAACTTTTTATTGTGGATATCTTCATCATTGATTCACACTTGATGGTACCTAGACATTAAATCTACCTTAAAAAATACTACAACTCCTCTCACCTAATCAAGCAAGTCATCAATCTTAGGCAAAGGATAATTTTTCTTTATTGTGGATTTATTTAGATGCTTGTAGTTAATGCACAATCTCATTGTGTCATCCTTTTTACGTACGTATAATACTAGAGTTCCTTAGGGTGATACATTGGCTCTGAGGTATCCCTTGTCCAACTTTTTTTGTTAACTACAATTTTAGTTCCACCAGCTTTGGTGTGCTCATGTGATACAAATATCTTGTCATTGGTGCAATAAGAGTAATAATTTCTCTATGTGGTGGTAATCATGGGATTTCCTCAACAAACACATCACTATATGTTTCAATATTTGATACTCTTCCATCCAATCTCTATTAACCTAGGATCGACTAGTTATCTGGACATCATTCTATTCCCACCCCTCCCAATGGAACCTATTCATTTGTAGTTCTGATATTTTCCTAATAGTAACAGGATTTCGTATTCATCGCAACATCACTCTTTCCCCATTATCACTGACACATCGTATTGACTTGTTGTAGCAAACAATTTTTATCTTATGGCCCACTAGCTAGCCCATGTTGTCTAACACATCATATTAACCCAATGGAAATAGGTTCAAGTCTATGTATGTTGGCATACCATTTATCACTACAAAGCATGAATTCACCATATGTTCAAGTCACCTCTTAGTCCCCATTGCCAATTGAACCAACCATGACTTTTCATTGGCTATCTTCTGTAATTCATAATTCTCTATAACCATTCACCTAACATAATTTAAATTAGAACCGAGGTCAATCATATTTGAAACAAGATATGTAATGGCCATGCCTTCCATCTTTATCACTGATTTTGAGTGAGCTTATTTTCCATTGTCCAATGTGGCATCGATTTGTGCCACACTCTAAGCCACATCATTTATTTTATCTACTTATTGCACATTGTATTACCTTGGATTGCTCCATTTTCACTAAGGAAATTCTTTCTTCCTATTGTTTTCTCCATAAGTCCAAAAATATATAGGGTCTCTTTTGAACCCATAGGCTTCCACTATCATAGGCTTAGCGACCCAGTCGCTATCAACAATAGTGGATTTTTGTTGAAATGCACCTTCGCAGGAGTAATAAAATTCACATTCCTTCCTCTTAGATGACGTCTTACAGTTTTCCTCCCTTTTCCTTTAAATTTGTCTCTCCTCTTAATTTCCTATCAGTTTAAAACTCATTAATTTTCTTATATTGTTTGTAGAAATACTTCATTTTTCATATGATGTCATCCAAGTTTTTTAATTGGCTCAACAAATGCTATTCTATCCCTATAATGTTATCGAAAACTACTAATATTCTTCTAGGTCGATACATATTCATCCTTAATGTAAGACACATATCTTAGTACCTATAAGAATATGTTTGTGTACTCCTTAGTTGTCAATTGTCCCATCTGGTTCTCATGAAATTTCTTAACCTTGTTGTTGTAGTACCTTTTAGACTAGTATTTCTCCTAGAAATAACTCTAAAATATCCTCTAAGATAGCTCCTTCTCCCTAATTTCTTTGACATTCCTTAGGTATTCCACCAAATATTTGTCTTTCCTTTTGAGAGAAAAATGACTACTCTTTCCTTCATATTCTTAGAGTAATCATGCACCACGAAGTACTTTTTCATCCCAAATAACCATGCTTCTACTTCCTTAGCCTTATTCACCTCTCTATCAAATGTAGGATGTTTTTCCTTCTTAACATTATTATGGCATCAAATATTTCTCTTTCCAATTTTGTTAGCAATGTATCTTAGTTTCACCACTATACAACTTCTCATGACTGCCTTTTCTTCTCTCTAGAGTACTTGCTCGAGTTCCTCCTCTCAGTGTCTCGTTTCTTTCCTTCCTATGTCTTTTCTTTAGATTTGCTTTCCTCTACACCATTAGTCCTCAATTCATGCTTCCAAGTTTGAGATGGTGTCTACTTAAACTTAGGCTTCCCTATGTAGTTGGAACTTAGTTCATGTTGATTTGTTCTTTGCAAATATGATAGGATCTATAGTATAACTACATTTACTTCTACTTTGTTTTCCAAGGCTCTAACAATATTTTCATTGTTATCCTTGCAACCTCTTTGCTCAACTCTTAACATTTTGAGATTTTCGATCAAGTCAAGGGAGTATTCTTCTCCCCTCTTTTTGAATAAATATTATTCTTGATAATGCTAATATTTACAAGTCTTGTACTACACCATTTTGAATTCCATTTATTTACTCTCTTTTTGTTCCTTTGTCTTATTATGTGTTGTTTCAAACATATAAATGTTAGTTGAAGAAAAACACAATTAAACATATTTACCCATCTCTTTTCCATATTTGTAATAAGAATGTTCATGTTAGGCTATCTGAAACATCAAATCTGAAGATATTATGCCATTTATGAAACAAGCAAAAAATTAGCAATTTACACCTCCAATCATTATATCAGTCCACAATTCTAATATTAATGCATATATGCAAACAACACACAATCACCAACAAAATTCTACAATCAACACATATTTTCACATAATAACCAATTCTTCTTAAATTCCACACTCTATAACAGAGCTCCAAGTTGTAAATCCAAATTTCTAATGTAGAATTGTGGTTGTAATACCATTCTATAATATTCCGTCCCACCACCTTCATCTTCCTGGGCTTTTGAAGGTCTTCCTTTTAACTAACCTGGCCTCCATCTTCTCACTATGGAGATGGGGCTATAAAAAAAATCCTTCCTCCAAAAATCTTGCAAAATTAACTTTAGACAACACCATAATGCTTAGCTTGTCACAAGATTTCCATGGATATACACTTTACCACGACCAAAATATTCGATCAAAGGATATGGTTATTTAAATTTTAGTCAATTAACTCTTTCCACATAAAAGTTGATGCCACATGGCATCCCACATCTGTACCATGTGACTTTACCACATCACCCATAAAATCTATGTGGTGTCCACAAATACATAGACATGTTTTTGTGGAACTTGTAACCTCATTCTAACTCATGGGACCTAGAGGCCTTGACCTATTCATGTTTTACATGCATATACTTATTTAGGTTTAAGGAAAATCTAGTGCATATAGACCTTCCAATGCGACACCTTTCCCAGACTCCCAGACCTCTAGATAAATATCCACTCACAAGGTCATCTCAACCTAACCCACATTCGAGACTTATTTTTTTTTCTTTAGGCCCCCACCAACAAATGTCTCGAATAATTAATATGTCTTCATTTCTAACACCCAAGTGGGGCCTACTAGATATAACAACATGTTCTATGAAATATGACACCATTCCAATCTGGTTCCCACAAATGATTATACTAGTGAAACCCCACCTTCAATAGTCATATGAAATCTAGTATGTGAGTAAATTTGGATTTATCACTTCGATCACACAAATGGGCTCCACCCACATATATTAATTCTTCATGCTTCCTCCATGAGATGTCCAAATCATTTTGAATTCGATGAATTTTAAAAAATGGACTAGTGCAACCCAACAAAATGCTCAGATTCATCGATACATCCACTAGGGCTATACCACATATGCTCTTGATACAACGTCATACTTTTAGCTTATCTGACCTATGACACAAATCTTGATTTTCTATCATGATTAGACATAGAATTTTGAGAACCTTAAAGGAATCTTCCCACATATTCCTTGAAGCCCAGTGTTACTCAAGACACCAGCTTTTACATGAATGAAACCCTTATTCCCACACTAAAATTATAGATATTATTTGTAGCCATAATATATGCAATGAATCTAATGATACCTCCTACAATGTTGTAGTGAAAAAAAATAAACCTTAGCTAATAATCCATAGTAAATTCGAATGATGCAACATCATCTTAAACAACATAATGGATCCCAAATAGACTCCATCGTATCTACTAATATGTCATATCATACACAACACCAAACATATAATTTTAACTATCTTTAAACAAAAAATATGTAACACCCTCCTCCCACATCTACCAAAGCCACTAGCCAACCAAGGTAAACATGCAAAGAGAGGACATTATGATATGATTTGACCTCATAAATCATGTTAAGGAAGTGGAACTGAAGGAAACACACCATACGGACCTTCAAAATCAACATTAGTATCCTATGAAACCAGCCAAACCTTTATGCCAACTAGCCCCTCAGTCCCACTTAGATTTTGGACCACTTCACCTATGGACGCTCTCATGCTATGGGTATGCTAGCATTTAGGGACATCTGGACGCTCTCACAGACCTACAAGCCAGCATCCAAGGAGTATTTTGCACAATGCTATGTCAACATCCCTGGGATTTGAGCCACTTTTGTAGGCCCAGTGCCCAGGTGACTACCCAAAATTGAATGACATCTTCAGAAGAGTAAAATAATAGAGAAATGACAATACAATTGTAATTACTTGAATAAGACCTTAACTGGACCCCTACTAGCCATGATAGGCATTTCATCAAACATATCATGAATATCTAGTCTACAGGTGTGAATAACATATCTGAGCATAGGGGTCTCATACTTAGCTGAGAATCACAAAGAAACATTGATGCCTCATAACATTAGCTACAATTTCATCCACTAGGTCATAGAAACATTGTTCATTAATTTACTAGTAAAAAGATGATGAGAGCCATACATAGCTAGTGTCATAAAACATATATATATATATATATATATATATATATATATATATATATATATATATATATATATATAAACAACACAATAACAACAGAAATACCAATGAAATCATAGAATTATAAAACACATATAACCAATATAATACTCAGAGAATTACAAAGAGAAATGACGTCATATTGATGATGAAAAATTCAAACCTGAGATGGGACTTCCACATTCCACCCAGCAGTAGAATGGTTGAGTTAAATCTCTCTTTAGCCATTCATCCCTGTGCCATATTCCAAATATGAATGTGTGATCTCATAGAAAAAATCAATCCAAAAACATCAAGGGCTTCTAGAGGCCATCCACCTCAACCCATGAAATTGTGATCCTGCCTCACGGTTAGACATATGAAAACCATCAACAAATTGGTCTCTATTGAAGCCTTGCAGGGCTTCTAGAGCATTTTTCCAAATAAGGATTCTAGGACTATTAACTCAACCCACATCTTTTACTCGGCTTCTAGAGCGTTTTTCCAACCCGAGCTTCTAGGACTAGTAACTCAACCCACCAAGGGCTTCCAGAGCATTTGTCCAACCAAGGCTTCCATGACTAGTCACTCAAACCAAGTTTTTACAGGGCTTCTAGGGCATTTGTCCAACCAGGGCTTCACGGACTAATAACTCAACCCAAGCTAAGGAAACATGAAAACCAAGAAAAACAAAATAAGGAAAAAAATCACAGTCACCATGGCTATTTAGGAAATTTAAAGGATAGGAAATCCACTATCGATCTCAACCATCCTCCATGCCAATGACAGATCACAACCAACAAACCACATGCATATGCCTTGCATGCCAAAACTAGTGAGGAAAATGTACATGCAACTTGGTACCTACAATATAAATCTACTGTAGTTGTTGATCCTAATGTCCTATTATGTCTCCTGCTCTTCCTTTTCCTTATTCCTCCAAAAATCAAAGTATGCCACACCCACAAAGAGTGCTCCAAGATAACTTTAAGTATCCAAGAGTATGAGAGAGAGAATAATGAGAGAGCTCCAAAACTTAACTGACAAATGGTTACCAACTAATCCTTAGAATCCTTTCTATGAATGAGGTCTCTATTTCCTTCATTTTCACCCTCACATGCAACTTGTGACCTTTCACCTCCCTTTTCTTCCGGTTTCCAATATTCTCATAAATAAATGTGCCAAAGGTTCCATTTTTCCTTTCCAAATCCTTAGCCATTACCTTTTCCAATTTTGCTTATCCATTAATAACCAAATGAACACCCGCACTAGCATGTATTTCCCAAAATTCATCTTGTAATAAGTTTCCCATCAACCATGGTTATTATTTTTTCCTTTATTAACATTTATTACATGGAATTTTCAGCAGGGTTGTTACATAACCCTCCCCCTTAGGGGAACACCATCCTCAGTGTTCAACAACACCTATAACCACACAACTGTTGTAAGAAGAATATAATGATGATGGAGCTTTATAACTTACCTCGATGTAGTATTTATAATTGTCAATCTGACTAGAAGAAAATGAACATGAAAACATAACAAACATAACATCATAATGACATGACACCCATATCACTTATTAGAGCTTTGTAACATATCTCATGGCATTATTTATATCCATATACATATGTAC
Source organism: Pinus tabuliformis (assembly GCA_031772625.1). Classification (NCBI taxonomy): domain Eukaryota; kingdom Viridiplantae; phylum Streptophyta; class Pinopsida; order Pinales; family Pinaceae; genus Pinus; species Pinus tabuliformis. The sequence continues at coordinate 623,681,690 of CM062816.1, forward strand.
ATATAGAAATATCACTAAAACATATACCAAAACTTCTTTACCTCAACTGGAAAACAAGAAAGGATACATAGCCCGCATATAATCCACCATCTCCCATGTAGCTTCATTAGGGCCAAAGAATATCCATTGCACCTTAACCTGCTCGATTGCTTGGTTCTGGAAAATGAGCACCTTTTTATACAATATACACTAAGGCTCCAGGTGGAATGCTCTATCTAGTTCCACCAGCAATATAGACCAATCAATCACATGATCAACATATTTAACATACTTTTTAAGCAATGACACATGGAAAACATCATGGACTTTCATTTTCGGAGGCAATGCGGTTGATAAGCTACTTGTCGAATCCTCTGAATAATACTAAAGGGTCCACAAAATTGTCGTGCCAACTTGGCACATGATCCAATTCGTAAGGAGCTCTTCTTATATTTGATATGAAAGTACACATGTTCCCCAACCTGGAACTCCTTACATAACCTGTTCTGATCTGCATGGCTCTTTTTCCTATCCTGTGTTGCCTTTAGATTCTTCTTGATCACATGCATTTACTATTCCATGTATGTCAACATGTCTTTTTTGATCAACACCTCGTTAAGTAGATCACTCCAGCTGACATGAGTATTGCAACTTCGCCCATACAATGCCTTAAACCAACTCATTCTCAAAGATTCTTGATATCTATTGTTGTAAGAAAACTCTACAATTGGAAGATACTCTTAACATTTTTGTTGTTGATGCATCATATACATCCTCAAAAAGTCCTCTAATATTCTATTGACCCTCTCTATAGATGATAAGTTGTACTTAAGGCCAACTCTGTGCCCAGACCTACAAATAACTGTTTCCAAAAGTTGGAAGTGAACTTTTCATCCCTCTCTCACACATTATTCTTTGGAACACCATGAATTCTTACCACATCTCTGATGAATACCTATGTTGCATTGCCATATGAGAATGTAGACTTCACTAGATTGAAGTGTGCAACCTTTGTCAATATATCCACAACAACCATGATGGAATCATGTTGTCTCACTATCCTTGGCAAACCTATGATGAAGTCCGTGGAAAGGACTTCCCATTTCCACTCTGGAATTGTGATCGATTGTAGCTGTTCACTTGGATGTTTACACTCTACCTTCACATGCCGACAATCAAAACACCTAGCCACAAACTCTACTACATCCCTCTTCATGCAACCAATAATAAAATCTCATCATTCTTGTCACTGTCTTCTAGTAAGCTAGGTGAACCAAATACGGTTTAGCGTGAAACTCCCTCAAGATCACCTTCTTGAGCTCATTACTATCTCACACATACATCCTATCTCTGAATCTAACCAATCCATTTGCTCTAAGGAAATAGCCCACATCCTATGCACCTACACCTATACCTATACCTGTACCATTACTTGTACCTGTACCTATACGTGAACCTCTACTGTCACTCATACATGTACCTATACTATCACATGTACCTATAACTCTACTACCACCTATACCTATGCCATTACTCTACTGAAACCTATGCCTAATCTCCATATATTTGACATCCTACTCACCTGCCTGTAAGATCTTATCCTATAAATATGTCCCATAGGAGCTCATAGATGCTAAGTAATTTAACTGCATCCGCCTAGTAAGAGCATCTACCACTTTATTCTCTTTTCCTTTGTGCACCTGATCTTAAAATCAAACTCACTGATTGTAGACAATGACTAAGCCTACCTACCATTTAGATTTCGTTGGTCAAATAGATACTACAAACCACTTGTGATCAATCATCATCCACATCTTCAACGCATGTATAATCACTACCAACTCAAGATCATGTGCGTCATAGTTCTGCTCATTCTCATTCATTTTTCATGACACATAGCATACCACATGTCCATCCTGCATAACAAATCCACCACGTCCTTTATTGCAAGCATTTGTGCATATTACAAACTCTTTGTCTGGATATGCAATCTTTAGCACTAGTGCATGTGTCAACAACTGCTTAAGCTACTCAAAACTAGCCTCACACTCCTTTTTCCATTCAAACTTCTTACCTTTCCTCTACAATGATGTGATATGATAAGAAATCTGTGAGAAGTTCCTGATGAGCCTCCTATAATAGCCTGCCAAATCAATTAAAGATCTCACCTCGTCTACATTCATGGGAGCTACGCACTACATGATGGCCCTTATCTTTTCTGGATCTACTGCAGTGCACTCCTTGGAAACAACATGCCCCAAGTAGTGTACCCGAGTCTGAAAGAAACTACACTTTCTAAGCTTAGCGGACAACTAATGCTCTTTCAACAACCTCAACACTGTGACTAAATGCTTGACATGCTCTTCCTAAATTTTAGAATATACCAATATTTCATTGATGAACACAATAACCAACTTATCCAAATATTGACGCAACACGCTATTCATCAAGCACATAAATGTAACTTGAGCATTAGTTAAAATGAATGGAACTACAACAAACTCATAATGCCCATACCTTATCTAGAAATTTTTCATGCAAATGTCCTCCTCTTTTATGCATACTTAATGATATCCAAATCTCATATCAATATTTGATAACACTGCCACTCCCTTAAGTTGGTAGAACAAGTCATCAATCCATGACAATAGATACTTGTTCTTGGTGGTCACTTTGGTAAACTTCCTATAGTCAATGCATAATCTAATAGTACCATATTTCTTCTTCACAAACAAGACCAATGCACCCCATGGTGATACACGTTTCCTAATGTATCCCTTGTTCAACATTTCCTTCAACTGTAGCATCAACTTTACGAACTTAGGTGTGCTCATCCTGTAAGGTGCTTTTGATGCCAGAGCTACCCCTAGCACCAACTCAATAGAAAATTCTACCTCCCTGTGAGATGGAAACTTAGAATATCCTCAGGAAATACATCCTTCAATTGTTGTAAAACTGGGTACGTAATTAAAGCATTTTCATCTTCAACTTCCTTACCCTTGCCATTAGAAATGTGCACTGCAAATGGCATACATTGTTTCCTACAACTGCACTTTTCCTGCATAGTTGTTACCATCAAAACTGTTGTGGATTTGTTCTTACACTGTAAGACTCTTCATTCTCCATTCTCATTCAAGCACTCAATGGCCTTTCAATAGCAATCCACCTAGTTCTATGAAGGTAGAACCAATCCCATGCTCAACAACATACTGTATGATCCCAACATCAATACATTCAAATGTGATGTGGTAGGCATACCATTCAAATCAAATGAACAAGCTTTTACCCAATGATGAACTCGCTTCTTTGTACCTGTAGCCAACTACACTAACCAAGATTCTACATGCAATTACTTACTCAAACCACACTTATCCACCAAATCAGGACTAACATAGCTATAATTAGATCTTGGGTCAATCAAAATAGAAACAACTTGATCACAAAGCTTACTATCCATCTCAATTATAGAATCTTGATGGTCTTCCTGTTTGTTATCCAATGCCGCATAAATATGAGGAACACTCTAACCAACATCCCCAACAACTTGTGAATCCTGTGCACTATATATATGAGGTTTACCACCCTAGTTCTATGGAAAATCTCTCCTGCGATGATATTTGCCACAAGTCCAACACTCTATAGGCTTCCATTGTGCATCCTTGTTCTACTCCTCAGGTTGATGTCCTTGTCCTCTATCAGATGCATTAAACCTCTTAGGTGGTGCAACATTATCCTTATTACTAGAATCCCATGGTCTCACTCACTTCTTGTCCCATTTTCCTTTGCTCTTTTCATTTCCTTTCAAGTCTTGCATAGTCTCATATTTGTGCTTTGATTATTCATAGAAATTATTTAGCTTTCAGATTGCCTCCTCCAATGATCTAGGCTCATCGAACTCGATCATATCTTTGAGTTACATTGGTAACCCACTAGTGAATCTCTAAATAATGGCCTTCTCCTCCTTGAGGTAAGGCACATACCTCAGTAGCTCCAAGAACTTGCTAGTGTACTCATCATATTTCATAGATCCCATCTTTAGTTCTTAGAATTCCTTTGCCTTGTCATCAAAGTATCTATCTGATAGGTACTTCCTTCTGAATAGCCACTCAAACTCATTCCAAGTCAAGTCCTATTCCTGTATACCTCTGGCATTCTTCACATCTTCCCACCAAATGTCTTCTTTAGCTTTGAGATTGAATGTAGTACTCTAGCTTCATGTTCTCTAAATAGTCATGCAACCTGAAGAACTTATTCATACAGAGAAACCATGCCTCTACATCTTGTGATTTCTTCATATCTTCATCAAATGTTGGTGGCTTTTATTCCTTAAAATCATCTGGAAAGTATCCCCTATCAATCCTCTTTTACTAATGATAATAATATCGATCATCATGCCTATCATAACTAGAACTAGAATGGTACCTTTGTCTATCCCTTCTCCTATCTTGAGTGTCCAGTAATCTACCATCTCTAACCATGTCATCATTATCAGACCTGTGACCACCATGAGACCTACTACCATATACCCCTTTAGTTTTTTCATCTTTCTCATGGCTTATCCAAAGTGGTCCATGTTGCTACAAATCTAACAAACTCTAAAGTATCATTGCATTTACCTCTACTAGTTTCTCCTATGCCCGTATGATTCTATCATTATATGCCTTACAACTCCTTATTTCTTCCTTTAAGCTTCTTAGCGTGTCTTCCAAATCGGAAGAATTCCCAACAACATATTTCTCATCTGATTCATAGGGAGAGTCTTTGTAGTCTACCACCTAGCTAGTCATTTGAAATTTCTTCCTGCAAGGTATATCATGCAAGCTAAAACAAATCACAATAAACCATCATACCTTAGTATAGCTCGGGGAGGATAACTTTTCTGCAAGATCAAAAAATCAACATGATACATGTATAACATAATCATGACAACATATAGAAACATAACACATAAGCATATAACCATGCAACCATTATTCTAGCTAGGGTCTAGTCATCATTGCATGACCTTATCAACAATTCATACCATAACCTCATGCATGAAAAAAACCACTACATCACTGTACACTTGACCACATTCAAACATTAACGTACATAAGCAATGTGTAACCAACCACACACATGCATAAACACATGCAATAAATCATAAATGAACAATACTTGTAGCCAAACCTACAAGAATGATACATGTAAGCGTCATATAACTACATGTAACCAATCATACACTAACGATGATGCACTCTACAATTACAACATCAACTTTCACATGAAGACATCACTACAACCATGATCAACATCATGAAAATGCAACAAGCACATGGAATCTAACTGTAAGAGACATACAAGCCACTGACATGCATGTAGGACCAACACACAACCCATCTAGTCTGAGGGGTGAACCATGATCTGATACCACTCTGTAACACCCTCCCCCCACATCTACCCAAGAAACTAGCTAGCTAAGGCAAAAATGTGACGAGAGGCCACTATGATATGATTTGACCTACTAAATCAGGTTAACGAAGTGGAATCAATAGAAACACACCATACTAACCTTCAACGTCAGCATTAGGACACTTAGGAACCAACCCAACCATTCTACCAACCATCTCCTAGGTCCCACTAAGATTTTGGACCACCTAACCTCTAGATGATCTTGTGCTATGGGCATCCCAACATCCAGGGAGCTCTGGGTGCTCTCATAGGCCTTCAAGCCAATGTCGAGGGACTATTTTGTATAGTTCTCTAATAGCATCCCTAGGATTTGAAGCACTTTTTCAAGCCAGGAGCCCAGGTCACTATCCAGAATTGAATGACATACTCAGAATAATAAAATAACAGAGAAATGATAGTACAATTGAAATTACTTAAATAAGACCTTGAATGGATTCCTACTAGCCATGACAAAAATTTCATCAAACATGTCATGAATATGTAAACTACAGGTGTAAATAACATATCTGAGCATAGGGGTGTCATACTTCGTTGAGAATTGCTAAGAAACATTGAAGCCTCAAAACATCAACTACCATTTCATCCACTATGTCATAGATACGTTGTTTATCCATTTACCAGTAAAAACATGATGAAAACCGTACATATCTATTGTCATAAAACATATACATAACCAACACAATAGTAGCATGAATTCCAATGAAATCACAGCCATATCAACCACATATAACTAGTATATTACAAGGAGAAATAACATCATATTAATGATGCAAAATCCAAACACGGTATGGGACTTCCACATTCCACTCGATTGTAGAATGGTTGAGCCATATGTCTTTTGAACTAGCCACCCCCATGCCATAATCCAAGCATGAATCTGGGATCTCATAGAACACATCAATCGAAAACTATATAGGGCTTACAAAGGCCATCCACCTCAACCCATCAAACAGTGATTCCACCTCACAGTGAGACATCACAAAACCATCATCATATTGGTCTCTATTCAAGCCTTCCAAGGATTCAACAGGGTTTCTCCAACCAAGGCCTCTAGTACTAGTAACTCAACCCACAACTTCTACCCAACTTCCAAAGTGTTTGTCCAACCAGGGTTTCCAAGAATAGTAGCTCAAGCCACCAAGGGCTTCCAGATAATTTTTCCAACCAAGGATTCCAAGACTAGTACCTCAACCCAAGTTGTTACAGGGCTTCCAGAGTGTTTGTTCAACTAGGGCTTCCAAGACTAATAACTCAACCCAACATAAGAAAACATGAGAACCAATCAAAACAAAAGAAGGAAAACAAATCCACAATCGCCATGGCTATCCAGGAAATGGCAAGCCTAGTAATTCCATTGGCAATCCAACCATCCTCCATGCCAATGAAAGATCAAAACCAATAAACCACATCCATTTTCCTTGCATGCCCAAACTAGTGAGGAAACCATACATGCAACTTGGTACATGCAAGCAAAATTGGCTATAGATGTTGATACTGATGTCCTCTTCTACTTTCCTACTCTTTCTTTACCTTCTTCCTCCAAAAATCCACGTCTGCCACACCCTCCAAGAGTGCTCCATGAAAACTCTAAGTATGCAAGAGTATGAGAGAGAGAATATTGAGAGAGCACCAAAACTAAATTAATAAAAGGTTACCAACTGATCCTCAGAAACCTTTTTATGAATGATGCCTCTATTTTCTTAATTTCCATTATTTTCCTTCATTTTCCTCCTCACATACAGCCTATGACATTTCACCTCCATTTTCTCCTAATTTCAATTATTTTCATAAATAAATGCCCCAAAAATGTCATTTTCTCTTTCCAAAGACTTAGCCATTTACTTTTCCGGCTTCCATAGCCATTAATAACCAATTAAACACCGACACTAAGATCTCTTGCCCAAAATTGAGTGTTGGGTTGTGTTATAATCTTTCCATGACTAACCCACGTAGTTAACTGGGGGGTTAGAAGGGGGGCGGAGCCCCCCCCGTTCGTTGCACCGATTATGTTGTGGGGGGAGTCACAGGGGGTTTGAGGGGTGTAGGTAACCCCACTTTATGGGGTCCGGGACCACCCCCGAAAATTTTGTTTTTGGACCCTATATTAGGTTGGGAGGACATACCTATGGTTTTGTGCATGTTTTTCACACATGGTTTTGGATGCGATGGTTTTCGGTCCATGGTATTGGATGCCTTGGCATGTATAAATATGTATTGTAACATTGAAAGGAACATAATAAAAAATCAAGCTGCTAGTCCTGATTTTTGGGTCTAGGGGAAAATCTCTGTGTATATGTGTTTTATGTGTTATGCTCTCGCATTGTTTATTTTCCATCTTTTAGAATTCGTATGCACGTAATTTCTGTACAGGGTTAAAACCTACATTTGGTATCAGAGCCATTTTGGGTTCAAAGGGATGCCTTTGTTGGTGAGGGGTTTCGCTTAGGCCTGTGGTAGACCCTGGTCAATGGAAGATCTAAGGAATCGATTTTGGTGGTGAAAGAGGATGGCGAGTAGTGGAAACATAGAGATGAAGAAATTTAATGGTCAGAGTTTTGAGTTATGGAAACTTGAGATGGAGGATCTGTTGGTGGATAAAGATAAGTGGATCGCGGTAGATCTGGGTACTAAACCAGCGGGAGTGTCCGATGAAGAATGGAAGAAGTTGGATCGGAAGGCAAAGAGCACAATAAAATTATGTGTCTCAGATTTAGTATTGTGGATTGTATCAAGGAAAGCTACGGTGAAGGATTTGTGGGAGAAGTTAGGGACTTTGTACCAATCTAAGTCTTTAGTGAATAAACTCTTCCTATGGAAAAATATGTATAACCTGAGGATGAAAGATGGAGACTCGGTGACAGAACATCTAAATGCATTTAATACTATGGTAAGTCAGTTATTATCTGTTAATATTAAAATTTCAGATGAAGATAAGTGCATTAGTTTGTTGTGTTCTCTACCAAATTTGTGGGATAGTCTAGTTGTTGCAATAAGTAACAATGTAACTGCCTTGCAGTTTGATGAAATAATATTGTCCTTGCTGACGAAGGAGATGAGATGGAAAATATGGAGAGCCTGAATGGTGATGCTTTGTCTGTATGGGGACGGTCCCAGAACAAAAACAAAAATAAGTCATCGAATGGGAGATATAAATCTAGAGGGAGATCTAAGCCTCTAGGAAAACTTGTAAAAGTGGTGTGCTGGAAATGCGAAAAGGAAGGGCACTACAAAAGGGATTGCAAATCTAAACTTCCTGATAAAGGAAAGGGATCTGATGATGCTCCTTCTGCAGAGGCAAAAACCACCTCAGATGATGGTGGGGATGTGTACTTGGCTTCTTCAAGTACACATGTAGATCACGAGGCATGGTTGATTGACTCAGGTGCATCATTTCACTTCACTGCCGATAGAGAGTGGTTCTGCGAGTACGAGAAATACAATGGTGGTGATGTCTTCTTAGGGGATGATAGGAAGGCCAGAATCATTGGTCACAAAAAATTAAAGTTGAATTTGCAAGGTAGAAGGGTTAGAACACTTTCGGGTGTTCTGAATATTCCTGCATTGGCCAAAAATCTGATTTCCGTAAGAAAGTTGGATGATGTAGTTGTAAAGAAAGTGTTCAAGAAGGATACCTGCAAAATTGTTTGGGGAGCACTGGTATTGATGCAGGGAGTTCGGATTGGAACTCTCTACAAGCTGCAAGGTAGCATGGTTATTGATGGGTGCAACAGTTCTGTGGTTCCTGAAAGTGGAGAAGAAAATCTAGTGGTCTCTCGAGAGAAGACCATGCTGTGGCATCAAAGGCTTGGACATATTGGAGAGAAGGTCCTTTGAATACTTCGTGGTAAAGGTATGGTAGAAGGGATGAGTAATATCTCTTTGGATTTTGATTTCTGTGAAAATTATGTATATGGGAAGCACAATTAGGTGAGTTTTCCCTCTAGTGGTAAGAGGGCTAACCATATATTAGAGCTTGTCCACAATGGTGTGTTTAGACCTGTGAAGGTTCTATCACTGGGTAAGTCTGTGTAGTATGTATCATTTATAGATGACTTATCAAGGACTACATGGATATATTCCCTTAACAAGAAAACGGAAGTCTTTGATAGGTTTAAAGAATTTAAGGCTCTGGTGGAAAACCAGATAGAGAAGAAGATACAGGTGCTGAGGATAGATAATGGTGGAGAGTTTTGTAGTAAGGAATTTGAAGAATTCTGTAAGAAGTGTGGTATAGCACAACAAAAGACTACTCCATACACACCTAAGAAAAATGAAGTTGTCGAAAGAATGAACAAGACGTTGATGGAAAGGGTAAGAAGCATGATCAGTGTTGCCAGTTTAGGACAAGAATTCGGGGCAGAGGTGGTGGAGACAACATGTTACATGCTCAATAGATCACCTTCATTAGCGTTGGAGGATAAGACTCCACAAGAGGTATGGACTGGTAAGAAACCATCTCTTTCACATCTGAGGGTATTTGGATGTGATGCATATGTACATGTTCCAAAGGAGAAAAGAACAAAGCTAGATAATAAATCTGAAAAAGTGCATCTTTATTGGGTATAAGGATGGTTTAAAGGGTACAGCCGAGATGTGGTGTTTAGAAAGGTGAAAGATGTTATTAAACATGAAGTCCAACCAAAGGAACTTGAGAAGATAGAGTTTGACCTTAAGGAGGAATAATGAGACTCTACATGAGAGGCGGAACCGGAAGATGAAGAGCCACAAACCCTAGGTGTGAGAAGATCAATTCGAGAAAGGAGGCAACTAGAAAGGTATATTCTATCTGCCTTCTTTTCAAATTTTTCTTTATCTGTTACTAATGATTATCTCAGAACTGTGAAGGAGGCAGTAGATTTAGAGGATGGAAAACTATGGAAAGAGTCCATGGTTGGTGAAATGGAATCTTTGCACAAAAATGAGGCTTGGGATTTGGTGGTGTTGTTGGCTGGTAGGAAACCCATTGGCAGCAAATGGTTGTTCTAGAAGAAGACAAATGCAGAAGGAAGGTGGAGAAATAAAAAGCTTGGTTGGTAGAAAAAGGTTATTCCTAGTTGTCAGGAATTGATTTTGGTGATATTTTTTCCCCTATTGTGAAGGTAGTTTCTATTATATTACTTGTATTTGTTGCTATTGCTTTTGATTTTGAGGTAGAACAGATGGATGTGAAGAAAAAATTCCTTCACGGGGATCTGGAAGAGGAGATCTACATGAAGCAACGTGAAGGTTTTGCAGTGAAGGGTAAGAAAGAAATTGTATGCAAGTTAAATAATTCTTTGCATGGGTTAAAACGGTCACCAAGGATGTGGTATCAGAAATTTGATACATTTATACGGGGACTTGGCTTCACCAGAAGAAAAGCAGATCATTATGTGTATTTTAAACTAATTGGTGACCATGTTATTTATTTGGTCTTGTATGTGGATGAGATGTTGCAAGTCGGAAATGAAAATGAAATTATCCAGGATTTGAAGACCCAATTGTCCTCAAAATTCGACATGAAATATCTTGGTGCTGCAAACTATATTTTATGCATGGAAATTAAAAGATACCAGGCAAAGAGGAAGCTCTGGTTAAACCAGAGAAATTACGTTGAGACAATACTGCAGAGGTTTAATATGCAGGATAGTAAATCAGTGAAGGTTCCTTTTCCTGTAGGTGTGAGGTTATCTACTGAACAGTGTCCCAAGGCATAAGAAGAGGAAGAGGACATGTCCCGTGTTACATATGCAAGTGCAGTTGGTAGCTTGATGTATGCAATGGTCTGTACTAGACCAGACATTACACATGTAGTGGGAGTATTGAGCTGGTTTATGTCAAAACCAGGGAAGGAGCATTGGATAACAGTGAAGCAGGTTTTCAGGTATTTCTGTGGCACTAGTGATTATGGTTTGTGCTACCAAGGAAGACCAATATTGGACAGAGTGTTGGATATTCATCGCTTTGTTGATGTAAACTAGGTTGGAGATCTGGATCATAGAAGATCTACAAGGTGGTATGTGTTTGACCTATTTGGAGGTGCAATCAGTTAGATGAGTAAGAAACAATCTGTAGTGGCACTATCAACTACAGAGGCAGAATACATGACATCCACTCATGCAAGCAAGGAAGCAGTTTGGTTGTAGAGATTGTGTTCAAGTATGGGGTTAGTATAGGGAGCTATAAGGATAGACTGTGATAGCCAAAGTGCAATTTTCTGGGCAAATAACCCTGCATATCATTCAAAGAAAAAGCACATTGATGTTCAGTATCACTTTGTGAGGGATATGATAGAAGACAAAAAGGTGTTGTTGATAAAGGTGGACACTTTGAAGAATACTACAAATGCATTGACAAAATCTGTGTGCTCTGAGTAGTTCTCTTGGTGTAGAGAAACAATGGGCATTGTAGTGCTGGATAAATGATTAAGCTCTCTTGTTGCCCCCTATGGAAAGAAAACAATAAGTGGGAGGATGTTGGGTTGTGTTGTATTGTTTCCCCGACTAGCCCACATAGTTAACCAAGGGGTTAGAAGGGGGGCAGAGCCCCCCCTTCGTTCCGCCGATTGCGTAGAGGGGGAGTCACTGGGGGTCTAAGGGGTGCAGGTAACCCCACTCTATGGGGTCTAGGACAGCGCCCTAGAAAATTTTGTTTTTGGACCCTATATTAGGTTGGGCAGACCTACCTATGGTTTTGTGCATGTTTTTCGAACATGGTTTTGGACACAATGGTTTTTGGTCCATAGTATTCGATGCTTCAGCATATATAAATATGTATTGTAACATTGAAATGAACATAATGAAAAATCAAGCTGGTAGTCCTAGTTTTGGGATCCAGGGGAAATCTATGTGTATATGTGTTTTATGTGTTATGCTCTCGCATTATTTATTTTCTATGTTTTAGAATTCGTATGCAGGTAATTTCTATATGGGGTTAAAACCTACATTCAGGTTTCAAATAAGTGTCCCATCAACCGTGGTTATTATTTTTGTCTTTATTAACTTTTATTACATGGAATTTTCACGAGGGATGTTACAATAGATACATGATATTCATAACATATCAACAATGGAAATCACTCATAGTGACAATCAACTAAATACATCAAGAAATCATACGCAACCATGTAAATAACTATGTAGCATAGGAAAGAATGAACAACCACAAGGATTTGCAAGTCCCTCAAATCCATGAGAACATTCAGATAAGTAGTTCATTGTAGACAAAGAGGAATAACACTTTCTTCCATTAATAATGTTTATATATAGCATATCATAACACATAACAGTAATAGTCATCTTTCACACTGCAATATGTATAACTAAATACACTTATTTGATTAACTTGAATGACTAACAACTAAGGGAGGGACTTCAACATTCCACCTAATGATTGGTTATCTACACTACATGTTTCTTGCAGTTAATCATCCCTGAGTCAAAATGATATTTTGAGGGGTTAAGTGCTTAGGGAAATTCACACCAATACAAGTCAAAGGATAATTAAGGAGGGGAGTCCACTATCCAGGTGGTTTATCAACTACTTCTAGTAGTAAGAACCACTTTGACCCTCTATCTTAATATAAATCAATCAAAAGAATTCACCTAATGCTGAGCGAAATACAACTTAGTTCCAAGAGATTGAATGCACATTTAGGTGGTTTATCAGTTGGTTTTTGTATGAATTCACTGTAGGATTCAGGAGGCCACTAAGAAAGCAGTTTATAATATTACTGAGCAAGAAAATAAGTGGTTTATCAACTCCCTTCCAACAATCATCCAATTGTCTGAGCATGCCAAGTGGTTTAACAACCTTCTAGGAAGCACCCTAGTGGTTCAAGCACACCAAGGCAACCATTAAGTGATTCAACTCTCCATTTAAATTCGTTGGCCAATCAAACATAGACACACACCACTAGCCTCAAAAATTCACTAGGAATGCTTTCCCAATCACAATGCAGTAGCTAGAAAATTGTCATTTCTCCCTTGTAGATCAATGCCCACTATGATTCTTGCAATCTACATTCTTTCCATTAAGAATTCACTATTCCTTTTTCCATAATATCTCTCTAACATCATATTCCTACACAACTAAGCATCCTTGATCCAACACCACATTGTATGTTTGTTCAGCCTTCTTGTATACCATCTCCTGCCAGTCTCCTTTGTTTCACATCACTTCTCTTGTGTGTTGACTACACCTAAATGTTCTAAAAGAAAAGGGACTATACAAGCTCATCCTTTGCTTAGGAGGCCCATACACCAATTAAATTCTTGCACAAAGGTCATAAGTTCATCACGGAGATAATTCATAAAATAAATATAGTGGCTTGGTTTACATTCAGTACAAACAAATCCTCCTCCATGGACCTTTGAATTTCTCTCCACTCATCGACTTACTCATTATTTACATTTCCACATTACATATATGAATTACATTTCATAGTAAAATTTACAAGCAAGGTAGCCAAAAAGCATTATCACATTACTAATATTATTAAAAATATATATATGAATATAATTTAATGTGATAAATATTAATTAAATTCTCTCCCTACCATATTTCTAGAAATGTTCGTTCCCATCAACTGATTCAAAATTCAATAAACAAGTCTCAAAATCAAAATGTATAACCATGACCTATACCCAACAAAATAGATTATATTTTGTTTTATTTTTTCAAAATTTAAAAAAAAAAAAAAAAACAAAAAAACTCAAATACAAAAAAAAATATTTGAACCAAACTTTTTACACAATTGTATTCCAATCAATTTTTTACCTACCATTTACTTAGACTGAATGAAAAAAAATGTCCTTTTGAAGATGAGGCATGCAATATAGAGATCCCACATATTATTATATGCTTTTCTCATTGCGGCGTTCTTTTTTTCAAAGAAATTTATTTCAAGTGCCTTTGAAGCTATGAAAAGAAAAATTATATGAAATATGAAATCAAAAGTATGAAGGAAATGGTTTATTATCGAATCTATTAGTATCCAATCTAACACCTAAGATGACATAAATAAAGTTTTCACCACTTGAAAGTTCCAATTATAGAAAATACCACAACGAGGGGATGAAATTTCTATATTTAAAACATAAATTGAACAATTTAGCTTGACTGAAAGTTTTTACAAATATTGACAAAGGGATTGTTTATAATTTCAAATAACCTTCATAGAAGGATAGCTAACTCTTTATCAAGACCTTTGTGGGTTAATATAAGTAGCTCTATCAAGCTAAATCCCTTCATGACCAATTAGAAAAGGATTTCATTTTAAGTATATATCTTAATCATGGGTTTATTTAACTTCAAGATGAAGATATATAGCTAAATGAAGGATTAACTTAACATTATATGATATTGATAAAAGGTTTACAATTTTGTATGTTTTTCTTTTGTTAAAAAAAATGAATTTTCTTTGTAGAATTTATAGTATTAGGGTAGTAAGAAAGGGAATTGTTGGGTTTTTGGAAATTTTGCTAATTACAGTATGTAAGGCTGTGCTTATGTCTTTGAGTGGATAATATTCTAAACTTGAATTTATTTTGAACTCTATATCTACAACTAGGAAGGAACTTGGTCATTTTTTACAATATCAATGAAATTAATAGTTTCAGTTAAAAAACATATAAAATAAACAAGTTATAAGTACATAATATCTAGATTTCGAAATGGATATGGAATCTCTCAAATATGTGAGAATTCAAATTATAAGTCAGTGATATAATAGAAGAGAATAACATGATCTAAATTCTAGAAACATAGTAGATATATAGCCTTATAGTACATATTTAATCCTTCTATCATCGTAAGAAAATGATGGATTGAATGTAGAGTCTAACAATTGGTTGAAGATCCTCTATTAATTCCTCATTATACCTTTCCATTAATACTAATATTTCTTCACCAAGATGAATAAAATGAATCTATATATATATATATATATATATATATATATATATATATATATATATATATGAATCCAAATTAACAAAAGTTCACCCTTTACTGACGATTGTGATAAAAACAAAATGCCTAAATCATGTCATCCTTATTCATTCAAGTTTTGAGAAAAAAACAAAAGGAAGTGCAAGGTTAGGTAAGATGACTGATAACTCATTTGAAAAATATTTTTTCACCTGATAAGTATCCTCTTCTTCTCATTTCTCATCATTACAAAAAACCTATTAAACGTAATGATATCGATAATAAATAAAAATGGTTAGAAAAAGAGAAATTACTTGAAAAATGAACTAACAAGCTCTTAGTGCTTAACATGAAATTGCTTTCATAATCATAACTTTGAACCACATCATTGTTTCTATTCACCTTGCTTGTCACTATATTACACATATGAAATCCTTTGAATTATGATAATGAATAAAATTCATTAAATAATTTGATAAGTTATGAGTACTTGATATGAAATTATGTTTTAGATTATAGTGGTCTTCATAATCATTAAAATACCTTCTCTTTTATCGTTGTTTTTATTACATATAAAAATATCAAATGTTTCAAATTTTTATAATAAATTAAATTCTATAAATAATAAGATAACCAGTAGAACATGTTGAGTTGTTATGCATAAATACCCCTTGTAGAAAGGTGATTAGTCCCTTGGATGTTTCCTTCATATAAGAGGAACTATGAGATAGGATACAAAATTCACATATCGTGCATTGATCCTAATACATGCTATGGTGATCCTTAATTTTGACTTGATATTCATACTAGTGTTATCCTAATTGATGTTTTTACAAAGGTCCAACTCCACTTTCTATTACCTACTCATTGGAGACAAGAAGACAATATTACCAACATCAAACATTGACAAGCAACATGAGTGTCAACGATACCTATATCTCACCGAGTTTACACGATGAAGAATAGATCTACCATTTGACTAGCATATAAACTTGAATAAAAATGAGAAATGAAGATGAAGACTCATATAGAGCTATATAAATGAAATTAGAAACATCACAACAACCAAGAATATACCTTGAGTTCATGGTTGAAGGGTCCTCCTATTCCCTTGATCTAGTTCATCCTTGAATATTACTTTAGTAGAAACACTATGATTATGAAGATTTTTGGAAAGAGTCACCCTACAGTTTAGTAGAAACACTATGATTATGAAGGTTGCTGGAAAGAGTCACCCTACAGTTTAGTAGAAACACTATGATTATGAAGGTTGTTGGAAAGAGTCACCCTACAGTTTAGTAGAAAGAATTTACCATGAAATATTCATCCCCATTTACATCATTTACATTAATGGAGGATGGTAGGGTACGTATATAAAACTATAAAAGTTAGTGAATTTTGAGCCTAATACAGGTTCCAAAACTCATGATATGAGCTATCCAACTCACTGAGTGACAATGTATTTTTGATTGTACACAAGAAAAATAGGAGTTACATCCTTCCTTCTCCTTTTCTATAGACAAAAAGAAGTGCAAACTAGAGTGAGCGAATGTCGAAGAATGCTTATGGAGGCCTCCTAGTGAATGATTTAGAGCTTGTTTGGATATATGCTGTTACAAAATGAGAGAATAAATGGAAAATTAACTTAATATTCATAACCGAGAAAACATGCAAGAACATAGATAGCCACCCCCTTTTATACTCCTCAAAAGTGGGAAGTAGTTATATCTAATTGCATTGTTTTTTTTTTTAATATATTTTTCTAAATATCTAGCGTTACTTAACATTTTTTTTTATTAGAGGAATTGTCAACTACGTCAATCTGATACTCGCATGACATAAGGTTGATTTCGATCTCTACCACTATAACCCTAGGTGAACGACACTAGCACCAACACATAGCCATGAGTAAAATCACGGAATTTCAACCTGAAATTTCATGACAGATAACATGATATTTTTAGAAGAAACACCAATAAAAATGCCCTCTAAAATTTAACGCTATTTAACATTATTATTCTATATATCTTTAGCATTAATGTTTCCCTTCACTAAAACTACAAACCAAAAACATATACTCATTATAAACGAAACCTGTCACATGAAATAATTAAACCCATATAAAAAAAATAATGAAATTTCTCATAGACACTAACTTCCATCCAATTAACTAACTAAAAATGAGATATATTACATTTTAAAATTTTCGTTCTTATAAAATACTACCACAATCTATATTTTGATTTCATGACTATTAATTTTAATACTAATGTGATTGGTTTTTATAATATAATTTTTTATGATAATATGAGTGTCAACAATATAAAAATCTAAAATTTTAAAAATAAATAGTACAATAGAGCATTATTACGCGGCTTTTATTTAAAAAAAAAAACTCTAATATATTCATTAATATATTTTTGGTATTCAATTGGTCATGGCCACGATATGAAATGTCATGTGAACTCGATTTAGCGCTCAAGTTCCAATACTATGAATAAACATATAATATAATTAATAGTTTATTTTTATTTTGAGAATAGTTTTTTAATTTTAGATTCCCATATTATTTTATTAAAATATTATTAATAACAATTTTAAAATATAAATCAAAATAATAAAAATCCAATTCATATATTATAATTATTAATAAGAACGGCTTTAAATATAAAATACAAAACATAACTTCTAGTGAATACCATGCAAATTCTTATTCAACAGGTAAAAAGTCCATGAACTGTATGATAGAAATTGATTAAAATTAAGTGTAAACTATAGAATTCAATAGATAATAGAAAATTATTGAAATAAAGTGTAAACCATATAACTGAATTGATTCAAATCATCTGAAAAACTATCAAATTCAATAAAATTGAATCAATTGGAAATAAAGTGTACTGCATTAATTCATGGATGCATCTAAACCTTAGGGAGAAGCACCTTGGAGACTTTCAATACTAAAATGAATCCACGGTACGAATGATACTCATCACGCAAGTAGATGAAGGATTCAACCGAAAAGCGATGGTGAGAATAGTGATGTATTGGATGTTGACCCACCATATATTAAAATAGTTAGAATAAGAAATTACGCCATACTTTTAAAATGCTGACATGTTAACCAACGAGAGCACTTCCAGACACATTCTGATTCTCGAATGCATTCCAGGTACCTATGAAAATGGTACTAAGATACCTATAATGTAAATAGAGCAAAGATTCAGCAAACAGAGACGCGCAGAGAATCGTTGGGTTATATGGAGAAATGAAGATATGCGGTCAACAACAAAACCTAAGGTGGTGACCGTTTCTGAATACTTGAAAAATGTATGTCTATGAGTGTAGGGATATACTTCTAAACATAGTAGTTTGGACAGTTGCTAGGAGAGCAAGGCAAGGATGAAATCCATCTGCAGAGCTCGGATCGATGTGCATGTGCATGTTCATAAATATTCTGATTAGAAGTATGCATTCGTATCAAATTGTTTTATGGAGTGTTTATAACAATTATCTCTGAAAATCAACGGATGGTAAGTGAGTGGTGGGATGGATTGTTGTTTTCTTTGTTACCTGGGTTAACTCTAAGGTTATGAAATGTGTGATTATGTAACGCTATTATCTAGGTTAACTTTTTGGTAACTTTTTGGAATAACAAGTCATGTCATTATTTACTTTGATTCCTTGAAATAGTAAGCAGATATTGTTAATATCTATTTACTTAGATTCTTTGAAATAATAAGTAGATATTGTTCGTAGCTATTTACTTAGATTCCTTAAAATAGTACGTAGATATTGTTCGTAGCTATAATTAGTACCATATTAATATAATAAAAGACAATTAAGAAAAACAATTATCTCTCTCAGAAAAAAAGATAATAAGTAAAGATCAGAAGATTTCAATGCTAGTTAATATTTATTGAAAAGCCGAAAGAATCTATAGCCTGAGATGTTTGTACTTACAAATAAATATAGAATCTTCTCTTTTCGTTGATTTGTCACGCAGGCATATGCCTCGGTTCTCTCTAAAGATTGTATGAAACCAAAATTTATGCTTTTCTAACAATATGCCCATAGCTTCACTTATTCGCAGCATGTTTACAGGGTGCATGTCACACAAAGTCATCTTCTTACAGGGATATCTCTATTTTTTCAAATTTAAAATATAATTTATTAATAAAGCAAAAACACATTATCGCAAGGGAGTTGACAAATGCGAATTGAGAAAAGTAAAGCAGGGTATATATGAAAATATATATATAAGTTAGAGATTTAAAAATACGTATATTAAATTAAAAAAATACATGTACTAAATTAAAGACAATTAAATATTATAACTACTGATGTTAGTTAATATGATAAGCATAATTATTATATTAATAATAAACATAAAAAAAATAAATTCAACATTATTATTATAAATTATTAAATACATAATTCATTATAATTTAATATTGTTTTGCTAATTTATATTAAATAATTTTCATTTTCATAAATAAATTATTTAAATATTTCTACCATGACTTGTATAGTTTGGAATATGATTTCTAAAATTTAAAATTATCTCTAATTATTAGTTAATGGTACAAATTTAATTTTTCTGAAATATTTTAAAATATTTACCAATAAAAAATTAAGATTAATTTAGTTAATTAATTAGAAATTTGTTACATCAATTTTGTGCTTGTGGTATCGATAACTACATATTATAAAATCATTCCAAAATTTAATTGTATGTTAAAAATCTCCACCACAAAGTGAAATTAAATTTCCCGACACAGGTATATATATCTATATCTATATCTATCTATATATATAGATAGATAGATATATGTTAATTTTTATAAATTATATAATTTTGATAATGTAAAAAATATCATAAAATAAATGTATTGATATTTAGTTATATTACTAAATATTTAATTTATATAACAACACTAATATATATTTAAGTAAATAATTACATCATAGTTTCTATGATAAACTTATTAAACCAATTAGATACATCGAAAAGTGACTAATACTTATATTGTTTTTTATTTAGATTTCTATAGTTAATATTTTTTTTTTTTAATTTTCCCCAATATAATCCATGGAGTTCTCATTTCGAGATCAACTTCTCTGATCTAAAACATGATTTCTATGGTTAGTATTGTTACTTGATTGGAAGTCCAGAGGATAATCCATGGAGCTCTTCATTTTGAGATCAACGTCTCTAATTTAAAACAAGATCCATCGTCACGACATGGTAAAGACTACTTTAAAACAAGATTCATCATCACAACATGGTAAAGAGAAGACCTACAAAAATTAAGGTGTATAAGAAAAAGGAGGTGGGTAGAAAATCAATGTAAAAGTTATCAACCAAAAACTTACTTTTATGGCTAAAGAGAAATCCTTGCAACTTAAATATAATATCATAACCATTTTGGGATCTTAAGCGATGGAAATATTTCTTATAACAAAATATGTTATATTATTGGAATGACTGTTCTATGAATATCTTATGTGGAATATTCTAACTTTTTACATACTTGCAATGGGATGGATTGACAATATTTTTCGATTATTAATATGATAAGCATAATTATTATATTAGTTAGAGATGATAAGCATAATTATTATATTAGTTAATATGATAAGTATAATTATTATATTAATAATAAACATAAAAAATTAAATTTAAAATTATTAAATATATAATTTATTATAATTTAATATTGTTTTGCTAATTTATATTATATAAATTCCATTTTCATAAACAAATTATTTTAATATTTTTCTCATGATTTGCATAGTTTGAAATATGATTTCTAAAATTTAAATTTAAATTTAATTGTCTATAGTTATTAGTTAATGGTACAAATTTATTTTTTATGAAATATTTTAAAATATTTAGCAATGAAAAATTAAGATTAATTTAGTTAATGTAACGCTACACGAGAGGATTATTATTGAATTGAAAATAAATAAAACATAGTAACAAAATTCAAATGCAATTTAATTGATTCTTTTTTTTTATTTAACATAGGAATGATATTATTTATTTATAGAGTTACATCTAATCATTGTACCATAATACATAGCATTGAATTCTAACTCTGTCCTCAATCTCGAGGATCAACCTTCGGATTTGCAATGGTATTTCACACTTACGGTGGGACTGATTAAACATAAGGTAGTCGTTGTACCACGGACTGAGTGGCCATTTATTAATTTCCTGATTGGGTTAATGTTATTCACCTAAATATCCGACCTGGGATAGAGAGATGCCGAGAACTTGCTCGGACTACTGGCGCTCGGTGATCTGATCTTCCATACACCGTCCATCTGGCACAATGAACGCTTGACCTGCCAGTTATCTTGTAATGCAGCGTGCTAGTTAAACTCTCAGGCTTTCCAGGATTTAATGCTTCTAGTGCAATTCACGAATAAACCGTACGGCGGCTACCTCCTGGGTTGCTATGCCCATTTCTACGGTGGAGATGAGACCATCCATATCGATGATCGTAATCACTCCAGGTGGGGGTGGTATGGTTTGAAATCTTTTCAATTCGTTTTTAGTAATTCTTTGCAGCTCATTGTTATGGTAACCTCTGCCGTCCACAGGTCTCTGGCATTTTGTATTTCCGCACAGGAACCCTCTGCAACATGCGATTCTATGGCGGAGGATGGACTTTGCTTCCCGTTCTCGAACAGGGTAACCTGGTGCTCCCTTACCCTGGTGAATTCCTTGATTGTTTTACGATTCGTTTTCTTTTCTTTCTTACCCTTATCTCTTTTCCCAGTTCAGATTCTTATTTCGTTTTTGGATGACCTCTTGTCTCAGGTGCTGTAGCCCGCGCTCAATGGAGAACCAGCTCGATCTTCCCTATTCACCCCACATTCTCAGGTAAGAGACGTTTAATCCCATGGTTAAAGTTTAGGAAGATACCCTAGGTAACAAACTGAGCCGTTGTCCTTCCTCGCAAGCTATCTGAACTGAGCTTGAGCAAGAGAGTATGTCGTTGTTTTGGGGGTTTTCCATCGTTGTGGAAAATTTAACGGCTTCCCGCCTCTGTTACATGGTATATCATTTGGGTTATGCGCAGAGCAGAATAGGCGGAAACCCTGTTGGGTTATGCTTAATTCCTGTCCATTATTTGTATAAACTGTTTCAGAGCCGAGGGTTACACCCTACGGCGAATAGTTGTATAATGCCTTAGTTATTATTGTTAATTGAATTTTGGGTTGGATAATGAATTGTGTGTTGTTTCATAGAATCGTTTACGGTACCATACTTTGTTTTAAAAATTGCTGGGCTTCCATGAACCGATTCTCACCTGGGTTGTAGTTTTCAATATTCTATGTATACTTGATACGCTTATCACTTCCGAAGGTTTCCTGTAAATTTCATTTAAGAGAAAACTATCTCAAATTTTTTTGTTTACTGTTGTTATCTCTATTGAGGAATATGAGTTGCCGACTTCGTTTTCAGAAGCTCTTCGTCGGCTACTCTATAATATTCACACAGGATACGACCGTTTTTCTTTATAGGCTCGTCCCTTGAATATTGGAATGTCTGTTATTGTTAATCGTGTTTATGCTGTGGCCGCTAATCTTCTTTTTCTTTCCACGAGTACTGAGATGTTTCATTACTGTATTATTCATTCTTATATCACATTATTAGGATGGAGATCTTGCGAATCTTTGATTGGTTGTTTAATCGGGAGAATACACGCGTTGATTCCTTTTTGACCTACTACAATTTTCATTTACAGTAGCGTTTTTTGAAATCTTTATATGCAATATATTTATATACATACTGTTTCGATTTACCTGCATAGGCTGGAATAAATATAGGCAGTATTATGTTTTCCATTTAACTGTTACTTATGCTACAGGATTTGTTCCCGTATGGAAATCTATGAACTTTAATTAAATTTGGTTTAACTGTTTCTTCCTTCTGCTAGTTGCACAGGAACGCGTTCTTAAATGTTATTTATGTGTTTTACATTTTCCACGTCTGCAATTACAGTAATTCTTCCAAAGCCATACACAGTTTTAAGCCTGACTTAGACCCTAGTTATTTAAACAATATACATATACCATTAATAACCATTAAGTTTCTCAGTTAAAATCCATACCTAAACAGAGGCGAACCTCTCTATTGCGCTTGTCAACCCCCCGACCTTAGGAGGGTCCTCCTCAACCATCCACCCCCCAAGCACTTCTGCAGATTTTTTAGCTGTCTGCAAACCCTCTGGCTCTACCAGAGTCACGCTATTTGGTCCTTCCCAGATGTAGCGGTTCAGGAAAGCTTCCGCCTTCCAAACATATGCCATCTGATCTTTACCAGACATAGCGGTTCAGGAAAGCTTCCGCCTTCCAAACATATGCCATCTGATCTTTACCAGACATAGCATTTCTTTTTCCCAAAAAGAGCAACTCTCTTTTTGTTTCTTTCTGCCTGCTATCTAGTCTTTACCAGACTTAGCATAACTTCCCCCTTTTCCTATGAGGTCTCAACCGTCTCGTGAAGGTAGTTAGGTTTCTTTTTCCAACCACCTCAATAGCTACTAACAACAATTAATCAACATAATTAATTAAATAGTAGTAGCAACAATTAATCAACATAATTAATTAAATAGTAGTAGCAACAATTAATCAACATAATTAATTAAACAGGAGTAGCAACATAGTTATTTAATTTCACCAAACATAACCTTAGTCAACAGTTAAATTTTACTGCCTTACTTAAAACACTATCGATTTACTAGGGGCATTACATCTCCCCCTCCTGAAGTTCAACATCGTCCCGATGTTGTTCACCCAGAAACAATTCGGGATAGGCTTCTTTCATGCTCTGCTCATCTTCCCAGGTGGCCTCATCTGGCCCAAAGTGCTGCCATTGCACTTTAACCTGGGTGATGACTCGTTTCCATAGCTCGACCCTTCTCCAATCTAGTATGTTCACTGGCTCGACCAGGAATTCTCCTTCCGGTTCCACTTGAAACACACAATATTCGGATTAGCGTTTTCTTAACAATCAATCTTTGGTTTATGTTGTCTTACAACATCTTCTTACCTGAATGTCCTGCCAACTTATTATGTGTCTAGGGTCATAAACATATTTCTTTAAAACGGACACGTGGAAGACATTATGGACCCGGATGTGGCTAGGTAGGGCTAGCTGATAAGCTACCGGCCCCACTCGTGCTAAAATCTAGAAGGGTCCACAGAAATGGGGTGCCAGTTTGGCACAACCATTCCATTGTAGAGTACTTCTCCTTGCCAGAATTCTGACATATACATGCTCACCCACTTGGTACTCCCTAAAGGTCCTTTTCCGATCTGCAAAACTTTTTTGTCTGTCCTGAGCTACTTTTAAATTAGCCCGCACTCTCTTAACCATTGCTTCCATCTCTTTTAACATTTCAGGACCCAACATGAGTCTGTCCTCTGGTCCACCCCAGCTGGATGGCGTGCGGCATTTTCGGCCGTAAAGTGCTTCGAATGGGCTCATCTGCAAGGATGCATGATATCCATTGTTATAGGAAAACTCCACAAGATGTAAATACTCTTCCCATCGAGTGGGTTGCTGCATCACATATGACCTCAGCATGTCTTCCACCACTTGATTCACCCGCTCAGTCTGTCCGTCAGTCTACGGATGATATGCGGTGCTAAAATTCAATTGAGTTCCCAGACCTTCAAACAAGGTCTTCCAGAAGGCCGATGTGAATTTAACATCGCGATCGGATATTATAGTTTTTGGCAGCCCATGGAGCTTAAATATGTTCTGCATAAAAACATTTGCAATTTGTGCTGCACGATACGTAGATTGAACTGGTATGAAGTGGGCTGACTTACTGAGTTTGTCCACTACAACCATAATAGAGTCATTATTCCTCTTGGACTTCGGTAACCCTGTAATAAAGTCCATGGTGATAGTCTCCCACTTCCATTCTGGTATAGGTAATGGTTGTAGCAACCCCGCAGGGTGTTGATGTTCAGCCTTAATCTGTTGACATTCTATGCATCGTGCCAGATATTCTATTACATCTCTTTTCATGCCTGGCTAGTAATATTCCCTTTGAAGCGAGGTGATTAACTTTTGATAACCCGGGTGTCCAGCATAAGGACTTTTATGATATTCATCCAGAATCTTTTCCTTAATATCGCCCTGACTGGGTACATATATTCTTTTCTTGCAGCATAAAATGCCTGCTGCGTCCAATTCATAACCTTTTTGCATTATGTGGATGTTTAAGTTCTGCACTAATCTTTTCTTTTGCTGGTAGATTTGATCTTGCTCAGCAACCCCTTTAATTTCTTTGCTAAGGGTAGACCGTCCTTCACTAATGCCAATTTCATAAAGACAATGCACCTTTCGGCTTAAAGCATCCGCCACCCGATTCTCCTTTCCTTTTAGGTGTTTGATTTCAAAATCAAAACTGCCCAAAATTCCACCCACCTAGCTTGCCTAGCATTTAAAGTTGGTTGATTAAAGTAGCTAGTTAAGTTGTGGTGATCTGTCATCAATAAAAATTTCCTTCCCACCAAATAATGGCGCCACATTTTTAGTGCATGTACTACAGCAGTTAGTTCCAGATCATAAGCAGAATACTTCTGCTCATGTTCTTTCAATTTTCTGGATTCGTACGCGATCACCTTCCCTTCTTGCATCAGCACCCCTCCTACACCCTCTTTGCTTGCATCTGTGCAGACTACGTAATCTTTTTCCGGGTCTGCAATGCTCAGCACAGGTGCAGTGGTGAGCAGATGTTTGAGCTGTTCAAAGCTCCGTTGACACTCTGCTGTCCGCTTAAATATTTTTCCTTTCTTCTGCAAGGTAGTAATAGGGTGCGCAACCCTGGAAAAACCTTCCACAAATCGCCTATAGTATCCAGCCAGCCCCATGAAAGATCTGATATCTGCCACGTCTTTTGGTGTTGGCCATTCTATTATGGTTCTAATATTTTCAGGGTCCACGGCAATGCCTTCCTTGGTGATGATATGCCCCAAATACTGGATCTGCTCTTTATAGAAGTCACATTTGCTAAATTTACCATATAGCTGATGTTCTCGTAGCGTCTGTAACATGAGTCTGAGGTGCTCCTCATGCTCTTTAATATTCTGGGGGTATATAAGTATACCAACAATAAAAATTAATACGAATTTGTCCATGTACTGATGAAATACACTATTCATCAGGCACATAAATGTCGCAGGTGCATTGGTCAACCCGAAAGGCAGTACCACAAACTCATAATGCCCATAACAGGTTCGAAAGGTTGTTTTGGCTATGTCCTCCTCCTTAATTCTGATTTGATGATAACCAGACCTCAAATCGATCTTTGAAAATATCATCGCTCCTTTCACCTGATCAAACAGTTCATCGATGCGGGGTAGTGGATATTTATTTTTAACTGTCAATTTATTCAGCTGTCGATAATCTATGCACATACGGAGGGTTCTGTCCTTTTTCTAACAAATAGTACAGGGGCTCCCCAAGGGGATACGCTGGGACGGATGTACTTCTTATCCAACAGCTCTTGCAACTGCATTTTTAATTCTGTTAATTCCGGCACAATCATCCGGTATGGTGCCCCGGACACTGGGGCTGCACCGGGTACTAATTCTATGGTAAAATCTAAATCTCTTTTGGGTGGCAGCCCTGGTACTTCTTCGGGAAATACATCTGTAAATTCTCGCACTACTGGTATGCTTTCCATAGTAGCAATTTTATCTTCAGATTTGGCATAACCCACTTGAACCACATATATTTGACATTTTTTCCTGATGCTTTTAGCTAGCTGTGAGGCAGTAATTGGCTCGATCTACACTGGCTTCAGGATACCCTGAATTTCCTGTTCGTTTCCCAGTTCATCCCGATAAGAAATTGTTTTTGTCTTGCAATTTATTATGGACCACCGCCTTTCCAGCCAGTCCATCCCGATCAGTACATCATACGAGCCGAGAGGAAGTACATTCAATTCTGTCATCACTGTTTGACCTGCTATCCTCAGTGGGCAGTTGCTGACCTTGGCCAGCACCCGTCTTTTTGCCCTCAGTGAGAAGTTGCTGACGTTGCTAGCTATACTAACCATGGACTCTTAAACTTAATGGATTGCAAATTACAATTTTCCACAAATTTGGGACTAACATAGCTTAATGTAGCTCCTGGGTCTACTAAAACGGAAACAGTTCGACAAAAAATCTTACCTTCAAACTCTACCATCGTTGGCTGGTAATCAGCTTGACGATCCTGGAGGGCAGCATTTATTCTTGGTATGGACCGAGCCACGTATCCCACTGTGGAGGCTTCATAAACCTGGGACACCTGATCACTTCCCTTTCGGTGAGGGAAATTTTTAATATAGTGTGGCCCGCCACAACCCCAACACTGTACTGGTGGCCTAGCTGATCCCTCATTATCAACTCTACCCGGCTGCTCACTGTATTTAGGTTCATTAGGTGGCTTTAATCTGAGCTGATTTTTGGACTGGTTTCTATTGTTGGCCCCTTTGGAGAATCCCTTGTTGAAATTGCTGCGAGCTCCCTTAACTCCCATAGTTGTTCTGCTGCCTTTTCTATCTGCCCAACGCTTCCCAGAATTTTCTCCTTTTTGTTTATTCTGCTGATAACATATTCTAGCTTTCCATATCGCTTCGTCCATGGTCTTCGGATTATCAAATTCGATCCTTTCCCGCATTGTCTGGGGTAGGCTGCTAACGAACCGCTGCACCTTTGCCTTTTCCTCCCGAATATACGGTACATAGCGAAGCAGAGATGTAAATTTAGTAATGAACTCATCCATGGTCTGCTGCCCAAGCCGCAGATCATGAAATTCCCGTGCTTTTTCATCGTAGAAGCATTCAGTCAAGTATTTCTCCTTGAAGTATCTTTGAAACATTTCCCAAGTTACATCTTGGTCACTCACCCCCCTCACCATCTTGACTTCCTCCCACCATAATGTGGCTTTAGCCTGCAGCTGGAAAAAAGCCAGCCGTGCCTTAAGATGGTGATCATACTCATAGACTTGGAAATATTTGTTCATGTTGATTAACCAAGCTTCTGCGGCCTCCTCGGATTCCCCGTCAAAATGTGGTGGCTTGATCTTCCGAAACTCCCCTTGCAGTTCTATCCGCTGTCTTTTTGGGGTTTGATGTTCAGAGGCGTTATCAGATTTCTCTCCTCGAACCTCCGCTCTTTCCTCTGTTTCTTCCTGTTCGGTATGATAGCCCTGTTCATCTGATACTCGCGTTTGCTCAGGACTAGGATGAGGCTGGTGCTGGTTTTGTTTATCTGATAAACTTTTCATGATCCTTTCTTGTTCCATGGTTAATCTGGCGTTGTCCTCACGCAAACGGGCCATCTCGTTCTTCAGTTCCTGGACTGTCTCCAATATAGTCAAATTGGTGTTGCGTGCTTCCTCCCCCAGCTGTACCCATATCTCAGGATTTCCCTGAGGGTGGGTAACGTTGTCTGGTCGATTCATATTTCCATGAGGAGCGCTGCTCGTTCTCCTCATTCTGCTGTCACCTGATCAGGAGATTAGTTCATTTCAACAAATATGATGTGCAATATATTGGAATAACCCCTGCTTGCTTGTTAATTTGGTTATTTATGTATTGTTGTCTCTGTTATGATTAACCCGAGGTCACAGAGTTGTAACCTGGGCTCTGATACCACTTGTAACGCTACACGATAGGATTATTATTTAATTGAAAATAAATAAAACATAGTGACAAAATTCAGATGCGATTTAATTGATTGTTATGATATTATTTATTTATAGAGTTACATCTAATCACTATACCATAATACGCAGCATTGAAATTCTAACTCTGTCCTAAATCTCAAGGATCAACCTTCGGATTTTCAATGGTATTTCACACTTACGGTGGGACTGATTAAACATAAGGTAGTCGTTGTACCACGGGCTGAGTGGCCATTTATTAATTTCCTGATTGGGTTAATGTTATTCACCTAAATATCCGGCCTGGGATAGAGAGATGCCGAGAACTTGCTCGGACTACTGGCGCTCGGCGACCTGATCTTCCATACAACGTCCATCTATCACGATGAACATTCGACCTACCATCTATCTTGTAATGCAGCGTGCTAGTTAAACTCTCAGGCTTTCCAGGATTTAATGCTTCTGGTGCAATTCACGAGTAAACCATACGGCGGCTACCTCCAGGGTTTCTATGCCCATTTCTACGGTGGAGATCAGACCATCCATATCGACGGTCGTAGTCACTCCAGGTGTGGGTGGTATGGTTTGAAAGCTTTTCAATGCGTTTTGGTAATTCTTTGCAGCTCATTGTTATGGTAACCTCTGTCGTCCACAGGTCTCTGGCATTTTGTATTTCCGCACAGGAACCCTCTCCAACATGCGATTCTATGGTGGAGGATGGACTTTGCTTCCCGTCATCGGACAGGGTAACCTGGTGCTCCCTTATCCTGGTGAATGCCTTGATTGTTTTACGGTTCGTTTTCTTTTCTTCTTACCCTTATCTCTTTTCATAGTTCGGATTCTTATTTCATTTTTGGATGACCTCTTGTCTCAGGTGTGAAGCCTCGGTGCTGTAGCTTGTGCAATGGAGAACCAGCTCGATCTTCCCTACTCACCCCACATTCTCAGGTAAGAGATGTTTAATCCCGTGGTTAAAGTTTAGGAAGATACCCTAGGTAACAGACTGAGCCGTTGTCCTTCCTGGCAAGCTATCTGAACTGAGCTTGAGCAAGAGAGTGTGTCATTGTTTTGGGGGCTTTCCATCGTTGTGGAAAATTTAACGGCTTCCCGCCTCTGTTACGTGGTATATCATTTGGGTTCTGTGTAGAGCAGAACAGGCGAAAACCCTGTTGGTTATGCTTAATTCCTGTCCATTATTTGTATAAATTGTTTCAGAGCCGAGGGTTATACCCTATGGCGAATAGTTGTATAATGCCTCAGTTATTATTGTTAATTGAATTTTGGGTTGGATAATGAATTTTGTGTTGTTCCATAGAATTGTTTACGGTACCATACTTTGTTTTAAAATTTATTGGGCTTCCATGAACCGATTCTCACCTGGGTTGTAGTTTTCAATATTCTGTGTATACTTGATACGCTTATCACTCCCGAAGGTTTCCTGTAAATATCATTTAAGAGAAAACTACCTCAAATGTTTTTGTTTACTGTTGTTATCTCTGTTGAGGAATATGAGTTTCCGACTTCGTTTTCAGAAGCTCTTCGTCGGCTACACTATAATATTCACATAGGATACGACTGTTTTTATTTGTAGGCTCGTCCCTTGAATATTGGAATGGCTGTTATTGTTAATCGTGTTTATGTTGTGGCCGCTAATCTTCTTTTTTTTTCCATGAGTACTGAGATGTTTCATTACTGTATTATTCATTCTTATATCACATTATTAGGATGGAGATCTTGCGAATCTTCGATTGGTTGTTTAATCTGGAGAATACACGCATAGATTCATTTTTGACCTACCACAGTTTTCATTTACAGTAACGTTTTCTTTTTGAAATCTTTATATGCAATATATGTATATACATACTGTTTCGATTTATCTACGTAGGCTGGAATAAATATATGCAGTATTATGTTTTCCATGTTACTGTTAGTTATGCTACAAGATTTGTTCCCGTATGGAAATCTATGAACTTTAATTAAATCTGGTTAAACTGTTTTCTTCCTTCTGTCAGTTGCACAGGATCGCGTTCCTAAATGTTATTTATGTGTTTTACATTTTCCACGTCTGCAATTACAGTAATTCTTCCAATGCCATACACAGCCTGACTTAGACCCTAGTTGTTTACACAGTATACATATACCATTAATATCCATTAAGTTTTCTCAGTTAAAATCCATACCTGAACAGAGGCGAACCTCTCTATTGCGCTTGTCAACCTCCCGACCTTAGGAGGGTCCTCCTCGACCTTCCACCCCCAAGCACTTCTGCAGATTTTTGCTGTCTGCAAACCCTCTGGCTCTACCAGAGTCACGCTATCTGGTCCTTACCAGACGTAGCGGTTCAGGAAAGCTTCCGCCTTCCAAACATATGCCATCTGATCTTTACCAGACATAGCGGTTCAGGAAAGCTTCCGCCTTCCAAACATATGCCATCTGATCTTTACCAGACATAGCATTTCTTTTTCCCAAAAAGAGAAACTCTCTTTTTTTTCTTTCTGTCCTGCTATCTGGTCTCTACCAGACTTAGCATAACTTCCCCCTTTTCCTATGAGGTCTCAACCGTCTCTTGAAGGTAGTTAGGTTTCTTTTTCCAACCACCTCAATAGCTACTAACAACAATTAATCAACATAATTAATTAAACAGTAGTAGCAACAATTAATGAACATAATTAATTAAACAGTAGTAGCAACAATTAATCAACATGATTAATTAAACAGGAGTAGTAACATAGTTATTTAATTTCACCAAACATAACCTTAGTCAACAGTTAAATTTTATTGCCTTACTGAAAACACTATCGATTTACTAAGAGCATTACAGTTAATTAATTAAAAAATTGTTACATCAATTTTGTACTTGTAGTATCAATAACTACATATTATAAAATCATTCCAAAATTTAATTGCATGTTAAAAATCTCCACCACAAAGTGGAATTAAATTATATATAAATTATATATATATGTA
This sequence comes from Pinus tabuliformis, assembly GCA_031772625.1. Classification (NCBI taxonomy): domain Eukaryota; kingdom Viridiplantae; phylum Streptophyta; class Pinopsida; order Pinales; family Pinaceae; genus Pinus; species Pinus tabuliformis. The sequence continues at coordinate 623,713,677 of CM062816.1, forward strand.
TGTTAATTTTTATAAATTATAGAATTTTGATAATGTAAAAAATATCATAAAATATTACTTAGTTATATTACTAAATATTTAATCTATATAACAACACTAATATATATTTATGTAAACAAGTACATCATAGTTTCTATCACAAACTTATTAAACCAATTAGATACATCAAAAAGTGACCTATCTTGTTTTCTATTTTGATTTTTATATATATATATATGTTTTATTTCTCAAAATAATCCTTGGTGGTCTTCATTTTGAGATCAACGTCTCTACTTTAAAACAATATCCATCGTCCCAACATGGTAAAGAGAAGACTTACAAAAATCAAGGTGTATAAGAAAGAGGAGGTGGGTAGGAAATCAACGTAAAAGTTATCAACCTAAAACGTACTTTTATGGCTAAAGAGAAATCCTTGTAACATAAATATAATATCATAACCATTTTGGAATCTTAGGCGATGGAAATGTTTCTTATAACGAAAAACGAAATATGTTATATGATTGGAATGACTGTTTTATGAATATTTGATGGCGAATATTCTAAATTTTTACATACATGGGATTGACAATATTTTCAATTAAATACTATAACTATTTACATTAGTTATCATAATTATTATATTAATAACAAATATAAAAAATTAAATTTAACATTATTATTATAAATTATTAAATATATAATTCATTATAATTTAATATTTTTTTCCAATTTATATTAAATAATTTCCATTTTCATAAATAAATTATTTAAATATTTTTACCATGACTTGTATAGTTTGGAATATGATTTCTAAAATTTAAGTTGAATTAAATTATTTATAGTTATTAGTTAATGGTACAAATTTAATTTTTATGAAATCTTTTAAAATATTTACCCATCAAAAATTAAGATTAATTTAATTAATTAATTAGAAAATAGTTACATCAATTTTGTGCTTGTGGTATCAATAACTACCTATTATAAAATTATTCCAAAATTTAATTGCATGTTAAAAATATCCACCAAAAAGTGAAATTAAATTTCCATATATATATATAAATTAGTTAATTTTTGTAAATTATAAAATTTTGATAATGTAAAAAATATCAAATAGATGTGTTGATATTTAGTTATATTACTAAATATTTAATTTATATAAAAACACTACTATATATTTATCTAAACAATTACGTCATAATTTATGTCACAAACTTATTAAACCAATTAGATAGACCAAAAAGTGACTAATACCTATCTTGTTTTCTATTTAGATTTCCATAATTAATATTTTTTTATTTTATTTTTGAGATCAACTTCTTTGATCTAAAACATGATTTCTATGGTTAGTATTGTTGCTTGATTGGAAGTCGAGAGGATAATCCATGGAGCTCTTCATTTTGAGATCAAAGTCTATGCTCTAAAACAAGATCCATCATCACAACATGGCGAAGACTACTCTAAAACAAGATTCATCGTCACAACAAGGTGGGTAGGTAAAGAGAAGACCTAAAAAATCAAGGTGTATAAGAAAAAGTAGGGGTAGGAAATCAACGTAAAAGTTATCAACCTAAAACTTACTTTTATGGCTAAAGAGAAATCCTTCCCACATAAATATAATATCATAACCATTTTGGAATCTTAAGCGATGGAAATGTTTCTTATAGCAAAATATGTTATATCATTGGAATGATTGTTCTATGAATATTTGATGTGGAATATTCTAAATTTTTACATACTTGCAATGGGATGAGATTGTCAATATTTTTCGAACAAGAAACGTTTTTCTTATGTATTTTTTTTAATATAATAAAATATTGTAGAGGAGTGTGAAGTTTCTAATAACAAAGAGGTAAATCTTGAGAACATCACTATGATATTATTATAAAATAAAATTATAATCATGAAAAAAATTAATTTATATGATTTTTTTTTGTAATTTTTAATAATTTGTACATGTTATATAATTTTTTTAAAACAACATCATTTTCTATATTTGAAACTTTTATATATATATATATATATATATATTTAAATGTGTTTGTTAACTTTACAACGAGTTTATATATTATATGTGTTGGTTAACTTTACATCTTTTAATTTAGTTTTTCTTGAATATTCAATATTTGATATTAAATTATCTATTTTATTAATTATTGTTTTAACATTTTTGATATAGCAATAAAACAAAACAAAAAATAATCATTTCTCATATAAGTTTTTATCACTTTTTCTAATTTTTAAAAATATTATATTATATTATTAATAACTAAAATATATAATTAAAAAAATAATAGAATTTCAAAACTATATATCTATCTATATTAATAATAAGTATTATATACAATTTAATAAAAATTTATCAAAACAGTTATTAAAATAATCCACTAACCTAAACAATTTAATACAAAATATAAATCACTTACATTTTTAAAACTGAAAAACGTTCGTGGGTATAATCACGTTCTGTTTAGATATCAAACAAAATAATAATATTCCTTTAAAATTATTTATTAATTATCAATTATCCTAATTATATTTATATTAGAAAAAGATTAGAATAGTTGATAGTGTTTATGGTAAACATAACATTTAATACTTTATAGGTTATGATATACAACATTGCATCATATTATGGGTTAAATATGCATATTATTTACCAAATTTTATTAAAAAAAATTAAAATAATCCACTAACCTAAACATTTTAATACAAAATACAAATCAATTACATTTTTAAAACTGAAAAACTTTGGTCGGTATAATCACGTTCTCTTGGTATCAAACAAAATACAAATTAATAATATTCTGTTAAAATTATTTATTAATTATCAATTACCCTAATTATACACCTAATTATATTTGTATGTTAGAAATATATTAGAATAGTTAATAGTGTATATGGTAAAGATACCAATTATAATAGTGCATTCAATACTTTATAGGTTATGATATACAACATTAAACCATATTATGGTTTAAATATGTATATTATTTACCAACTTTTCATCACTAACACATTTTTGTTTGGTTGATTTTTGTATTTTCTCCTATTTAAGATAAAAATTTATTAACAGAATAAAAGTTCATTGAAATTGAATTGAATGTAATATTTTGATTCATTTGGTATCTATTTAACAATATTATATAATATTATCTAGTCTTCTTTAGTGAATACTAGATTTTGTTAGAGCTAGCTATTTTTAAATATGTGTAACATTTAAAGCAAATAAAAAAATTAGATGAACACATAAAATCACAAACAAAGTCAAGAGTTATAGAGTTATCTTGTCATTCAGAGTACAATGGTATATTTTGAAAGTATTTTAAAATATAATAAATATAAGGAAATGAATTTAAACAATGGGCATTTTCTTTGTTTCTCATTTATCCACAGTTCACAAAATATGAAAAAATAGTGGCCATAAGCATCCATAAGTCTGGCCTGATATAAGCCTAGCAACAAAATGATGTCGATTGGTCTCATAATCTCCTTCGTTCCTTGTTTGAATATGATCTCATAGAGAAGTATGGTCCAAATTTCCCAATACCATAAATCCAGGGATCTAAAGTTTTTTCCTCAGGCCAAAATATCTTTTCATCGTTGTTGTATTCAAATCCTTTAAACGTATGGTTATTCCCGAATAAATTTTTAATCACTTAATAAAATATGTAACTTTCCACGATCCACACACAACACTAAGGTCTACAATAGAGTTTGATTCAAATACATCGAGGATCCAAAAGATTTTAATAAGTGACATGTCTACTGTGAAATGAATCTCTTCCAACTATGATATCTGGCTCGACCAAGTGGTCTAGAATATTTCGCAATTGAAACTTTTTCAATTATTGAGATTAACTCTATTCTAGATCTACTCAACACATGATCTACACAACTAGATCTAACAATAGATGTCCCCAACCGAAGAATTTCAGATGTTTGCAATTTTTTGTTTTGTTTTAGCATCAAATATGTTTTGGACCAATTCTAATCCTTTCTTGATACAATGTTATTTTCACTTGTATTTTTCTTTCTACCTAAAATTAATTAATCCTACAACTCCCTCTAATTCAATTGAACCAGTAATCACTTGGTAAAACAACCTGCAACCACAATTAAACTTTGCAGCTATAAATAGTTTAATTATATGCACAAAGACAAAACCTATAATTAAACAAATTAACAAAGGCATATAAATCCATAAGTTGGTTTTGGGGCACTCTGCTTCGTCACCTGTGATGGGAGAAAAAGGGGAGGGTCGCAAAATAAAACCCTAATTTGTTTCATTGCATTTTGTCACTTGTTCAACATTTTAAAAAGAAACTAGTAGATAATATTTTAAGTGGCTAACTAATAGAAACAACTAGATTGAAAACAAAATGTGGTGATAAAAAATAGGTTTTATTCTATTCATAAATAAAATTACACAGTTTGATTTAATATCCTTAGAGTCATCCCCATTCTTTGTCGCACACTCTCGTGGGCTTATAGGTTACATGTATTTATTTACAAAAACATAGAAGAGAGAATATCTTATGACATAAAAGAGGGGTTGCTTGTTATTAGTGCCTCTTTGAAGGTTACATTTGGGAATTATCTATAAACTTACTAACCAACTACCTACAATTCTCCCATAAGGGATACATAAGCATAACACACCATATATTTTTCCCACAAGGGATACATAAGCATAACACACCATATATTTTGTAGGATATAACTACAAGGAGTTTTCCCTCATGGGAAAAAATAAAAATTGTTAGGATGCTCCTACATTAGACTCTCTCAAAAAAAAAAATTTCCTGGACTCTTTTCCATGATATATTTCATAGTTTTCCATGCTTCTAGATCTCGATATCATTCATCAAGGTTGCATCTTCTTCTGAGAGTCCTTTCCATTTAACAACATATTCATAATAATCCTTCTTCTTAACCTTTTTGACAAGGTTTTGATCAAGGATCATCTCCATCTAGAGCTTTTGGATAGTAGGCAACTGGTCCTTCCACTAAATCTTTTCTTTCTCATCCTCCTTGTCATCTTAGCTGTCCTATAAGGGTACAAATCTATGGAATTAAATATGGGAGAGATCCCTATGTTAGGGGTAAATCAATTTCATATGAATTAGCTAAGAACTTTCTCAATATTTTTTAGGGCCCAATTTTCTCCAGTTTCATGTTATTATACTCATGTTTTGGAAATCTTTCTTTCTCAAATTGACTAGTACCATATCACCAACTTCAAATTTAGCTGATCTTTTTCTTAGATCTCACCTTTTCTTATAATTTTTTTTGTTGTATTGAAGATATCTCTTAACTTGTTCATGTAGATTTTGCATTATTTAACCAAATTCCTCTACATCAGCGCTTCAAATTTCCTCTTTCCTTAAATTTCTAAGTTCAGAGATGCCTCTTCAGTGGATTCCAATAAAAATTGAAATGGCCTTTTTCATAAGAGCCTTTTAGGATAATCATTGTAGGAAAATTTAGCCTAGGGAAGAACTTGTTGTCATTGTTTATTGTGTTCATTTACGAAGAACCTCAAGAGGTTTCCCAAGCTTCTATTTACTACTCCAGACTACCAATCTATTTGAAGGTGATAGGTTGATCTATATGCAAGGTTTGTCCCAATTTTCTTCCATAAAGTCTTCAAAAAGTTCCCAACATTTTTTTTCCTTAGTCGTGGACTATAATTCTAGGTAGTCTATCAGGTCTTACAATTTATTTGAAAAATAATTTTGTATTTTGGGTGGCATCATTATTTTTTGAACATGGTACAAAATGTGTCAATTTTGAGATTTTGTCCACCACTTTAAAAAACAAATCATTTTTATTCAAATTTCTGGGCAAACCCAGAATAAAATCCACACTAATGGAACTCCATGGTTTTCTTGGTATGGGCAGTGGTTCATATAGACCAACATTTTTTCTTCCCTTTTACATATTGACAAATTTTACATATGTCTACAAATTTATTTATGTCAAATCTCATTCCTAGCTAGAAATAAAATGAACTTAGTTGAACATACATTTTAGCATAGCAAACGTGGCATAAGAAACGTGACCAACTAGTCCTCCATTATTTCTTTCTTTCATAAAATAGTCTCTCATCAATCCTCTTGAAATTTGAAATTGACTACCCTTGAACAATAATCCTTCCTAAATCACGTATTTGAGCCAGGGAGTCCTATCCCTTAGCAATAGATTATTTATTTCTTCATAGACTCTCTAAGTTATGGGTCCTCTTTGTAAATTTCTTTGAGTTGTTCAAATCCCAAAATATCCACTTGGAATTACTAAAAGGTCAAACACATCTTGCTCAAAGAATTTGCAACCTTCTCAGGATTCCCAATAATATGTTTAACAACAAAAGTAAAACTTATCATGGACTCAACCCACTTGGCATCCTTCTAACTCGCCTTCTCATGCCTAATTATAAACTACAATGAATACTTCTCAGTATATAAATTAAACTCCTAGGCAATGAGATAGTGCCTCCATTTTTTTAGTACGTGTACCATTGCATAAAATTCGTTCTCATGCATGGAATAATTTTGTTTAGTTTCATTTAGCTTCTAATTGAAATATGAAAAAGTGATGCATCCATGATCCAAACCTAGCACAATTTCAACTTTTTTCATCGGCTAAACATGTTCTTTCACTCTCTAATATATTTGAATATCTAAATATTTCATTATATACCATGAACATGCATCATCCATGATGTACTTATGATGTTAAACAAATATATAACAAATTTCATAACAACTCTTTATCCCTCCTTTCACTAATTCCACCACTCAATCTCTCTCATAAACATGTGTTTTACATTCTCATATAATTAACATTCCACTTGAAATTGAACTTTCACATATATATCTAGCCATGAAATTCAATAGGGAAATTTCATATTGAAGTAATATACCAACATATCATATGGAAATTGCTTCACAGAGACTTTATACGGTTCAATTTAAACAAAACCAAATTACCATGGGTGGAACCGAATATTGAGAATACTTCTAATAAATAAGCCCTCAGTTATATCCACCATCTCACATAAGACGAAAATGGCACAATCAGAGAACAAGGTATTCCAATAAAAAAAAAAAATTGTGCTATTACATGGCAATTTCTTTCAACATTTTAATTCATCTCATTTCTCAAATGGAAAAAATCTCTTTGCTATGCTTCAATAATTAATGCCAAAATTTTGGCACTACACGACCTGATAAATCACTTCAACCTCCATTTATCTTCAATGCATTCTCCATTTCAATCAGTAGAAACCTTGGCTTATTTACACATAGATAGAAAATCCCCTAAACATTTGGCCACACCCATACCGAGAGCTTAGTGCATATCATAGGTATCAATTTTAAACCCCAAGGGTTGTTCCAATGTGTCTACAGTAAAATAAAGTTCTTATGCCAATTCTACTAGAAATCACAATCATTTATAAATACCATATAGGAATTTCACAATGAACCCATGTGCATATTCTCACACACTTCTATATTTCCTCACAAAAAAATCAACTTAGGTAATACATATAACCATTTACAGATTTGATATAAAATCTACATTAAACATAATTGTTCACTTAATCAATGGCATGACAAGATATGCATCATATATTGTGGCCCTATTCTCCTCTCTCCATCCACCCCTTCTCCCCATGCACCCTCCAAGAAAACTAGATTACAAATTCATTACTAAAACCCAATCACTCTAATCTAGATCCACATATTTTGGATTTGACAACAACCCTAAGAAATCCTTGGTCCTAATTCTAGATAAAACATTTAAATTAGCCATCAATAATTTGAGACAACGTTCTAGCAACAATTGTCATTATTTCATACTTATCAATTAGCTAACTCCTATTAAAAAGAAATCCAACTAATCATTGACTTTCTAGGAGTCAAAACAAAAACCAAATGATGCCCCTGCATCAAGCAAGGTTATCCTCTTGACTTAGAACAACACTATTGGTCATTCCGCCTGCATCACACTTAACTTGGAAAAGTTTTCAAAAACCAAGAAGAGTAAAAATAGGCTGCTCCGTTATCTTCTCTTTCAACATTTCAAACACACTGTCCATAGTCCATTTAATTGATCGTCATTCCATTTTAATGGTCTCAATTATAGGTGGACAGATATGAATGCAATTTCTAATAAAATTTCTATAAAAGCTATCCAACCCTTGAAAACTTCTTACCTCGTGAATATTTCTCTCGAGCTAGGCCATTCTTTAACAAATTTCACCTTTTCGAGGTCCATCTTCAGTCCTTCTACATAGATTATAAAATATAGTCAAGTTAACTTTGTTTTCATGAAGGAACATTTTCTCAAATTTATCACGAGTTTCTCCTGCTACGACTTTTCCAACACCAACTTCATGAACTTCAAATGTTCTTCCCTACTTTTACTAAATACACGAATATCATTCAAATATAAAATTACAAATTTTCCAATAAAATCCTTAATGACATAATTCAAGAGTGGCTACTCCAACTTTTTCAACACCAACTTCATGAACTTCAAATGTTTTTCCCTGTTTTTACTAAATACATGAATATCATTCAAATATACAATTACAGATTTTCCAACAAAATCCTTAATGGGTTCATTCACGAGTGCCATGAAAGCATCTCTGGTTTTGAAGAAAGTATTTCATTCATCTCCAACTCTCATCTTAATCTGGTGATACCGAACTCGAACAATCCATTAAATTATCTATATGGGTTAAAGAAGTGATTCAGTTGGAAAGTAATTACCGTAGTTAATAGTTATTTTTTTATCAATGGTTTTTGATAATGCTTGACAAATTAATCCTGGAGATCTGATGATTTCAGTTTTACCATAGTAATTATGATAGTTACTCATGGTATTTAATGATGGATTTTGTAAATCTTGGTAATTACCCATAATATCATAATTTGTTATATTTACCCATAGTGTGGTGATTTATTATATTTTCCCATGGTATTCACCCATGTATTTTGTAAATCATGATATTTATCTATGGTATTTAATTGGAGACATGACTCTCCATGAAAGATACCCATAACCATTGTATTTACCAATGGTATCATAGTTTATTATATTTACCCGTAGTGTGGTAATTTATTATATTTTCCCATGGTATTAACCGCGGATTTTGTAAATCATGATATTTACCCATTGTATTTGAAATGTAACTCAATATAAATACTAACTTTTTTGTCATAATGTAGTATCATTGTATATTACCCATTTCAATAAATATTTGAATTCCTCTTGCCTTATTTTTTGCAATATTTCTCTTAGGCATTGACTTCTTATTATAATGTTTTTATACAATATCTCTTTTATGCATCATGCCATATTTTGAGTTCTTATGATACTATTGTTGTGCAATATTTGTCTTAAGCATTGTGACATATTCCTTTGTCATTCATGGCGTTTCCTTTGTTAAAAAACTTGGATCATAATGACATTAATGCATTAGATATCAAAAAGACTTTGTAGTTGATCACACTTGGGCCACTGGATTATTAGGATGGGTGACTTGTTGCAAAATTTTATTTTTTATTCTTGTGTCAGTATTTAAGTATCGTTCATCCTACTATTTGGATCAACAGTATCAAAGCCGTATGCTCTTGTCTATTTTTTTGTTCATGTCTCCAACGAGGTAAGAGTACAAGGACCCAAGACTCAAACTATTATAGCCTTTGCAAGACCATCCTCATCGACCCCAACAAACTCACATGCAAGATGAAGAGAAAAATGACAAAGTAGGGGATCCTGTCAAAAAGGTGCTCAAGGAAGCACTTACATGATCGAGGAGTCAGATGATGGATAGCTTCGTCAAGATCCTTTAATGAATCCCAGCAGTGGTAGAAAAACCTTCAACAATCAAAGATATTGGAAGTTTGTGATGAGTGGCAATATTGCAGCAAGAATGTTGCAACTCCTGGGCTATTGTCTTTACTTTGTTAACCCGAGGTTTGTACAAACTTGGAGGTGCTAGTGATGTATACACAGGTAAAAGTGATGGTTCTACCTTTTGTCATGGTTCAGCTGGCGAGAGACCACTGTGGTTTTTAAGCTAGACTTCTATGGAGTCAAAAGAAGATTGGCTTCTTGATGGAATAAAGGGAAATATTCTTTAAGGGAGAGCTATTCTACTGCAATAATGGAAAAGACTGAAACTCAATGCTAAATCACACAATTTCGTAATTACCTGCCAAGAAACTATGCTTTGCATTAATGCTAAATTAACATGAACCAAATGCTATTATCTAAGCATGGATGTAAGAAGAATCAACCATCACTAATGTGAAAGTAAAAGCACAGAAATAAACATGTTTTTGTATTTTTGTATTTTCATGCAAAATCAAGTGTGAAAACTAATTTCTTTTGGTGATGTGGCAGGTGAATTAAGGACGATGGAGGATGGATGGAAGGGTTAGGAGGTGATTGGATGGTGTGGGAGACCCTTGGAAGGATTTTTGTTACTTCCCAGAGGTTTTCCCTCAATTCAGCCTCGAAACAAGGCATTTCAGGAACACCTACAGGATATACTAGAAACCTACAAGATTCCCTGTAAACCTACAGGATACAACCGAGAGAAAAATGGAAGGTGTTGGAGGTGATGGAAGGAAGGTGGTATGTGGGTGGAATCAAGTGAGGAAAGGTCTAGGATCACTTAGAAGTCAACAACAAATATAGAGGATGGCTGGATTTTCTCAATTTGCTTGGAAGAATTTCTATGAAAAATGATGAAAACTAGTGAAGGCAATGGTGAAAACAAGGAATGACTATGGTGGATGGAGTGGAAGGTCATTTCTGGCTATGTAGTCTTTGTCACCTCCTAAAGCACCTACTTTACATAAAACATGTATAATTCCCAAAAAAACTATGTAAATAAGAAACATTCTCATAAGCTAGAAAAGAAGAATTAATGAACTAACTTCCTACATGATGCATGAGTAAAGTTGCTAAAAAGAATGAAAGCATGGATGAGATCCACTGCAAGAGTGCAGATAAAAGAGATGGAAATGAAATCCTACTTTGCAAAACTGATCAAATGCTAACTTAAATACAATAAACTATAAATCTTATGCAAGAAATAGAAATTTGTGTTTTTGGGACTACACAAGGGCCCCTTCCTCAAATCATGATCACAAAGGAAGGAAATGACACTACAACAAAACCAGCGATTTGCGCCAGATTTTGCGCCAGATTTTAGTGCATTTTTTTTGTAATTGTGATGAGCAACCTGGCGCTAAATCTGGCTCTATTGTAAAATTTTTAAAGCGTCCTTTTTTGCGCCTGATTTTGCATCCTTTTTCACGCTAGATTTTGCATCATTTTTTACACCAAACTATGCATCATTTTTTGAGTCAAATTTTGAACCAAGATTTGTATCTTATTTTATGACAGGTTTTGCTTCTAGTTTTGTGTCATTTTTTGCATCTATTTTTCATTCTCTTTTGCTTCCTATTTTGTGTCATTCTTTGCTTCCATTTTTGCACCATCATTTGCATCAAGTTTACACTATATTTTGAATCCAATTTAACGTCTTTTTATGCATCCATTTTGTGTCAGTTTTTGCATCTAGTCTTACACCAGGTTTTGTATCTAGTCTTACACTAGTTTTTGCTTCTATTTTTGCACCAGCTTTGGTGCCTATCTTTGCACCATGTGTTGAATTTGATTTAGCACCAAATTTTGCATCCATTTTTGTGCCCATTTTTGCATCTTTTTTTGGACCCTTTTTTACATCCACATTTACGTTTGATTTGTCTCTATTTTTCCCATCTCATTTTGCACCATATTTTGCGTCATTTGTTTCATCCAATTTTGCATCATTTTTAACACCATCTCTTGCATCTAATGTTACATCATTTTGAGCATCCAAATTTGCATTTATATTTGCATCTTATGTTGAGTCATGTGTTGTGTCCACCTTTGCATCTTATTTTGTGTCTAATGGTACATTCAATTTAGAGCCATTTTTAACGTCTACTTTTGTATTTGTTTTTGCACCAAGTTTTGCATCCAATTTTAAGCTATTTTATGCCCCTTTTTGCACCATTTTTTGTGTCTACTTGTGTCCAATGTTGCACCATTATTTACACCGACTTTTTCATCCAATTTTGCATTTTTTTGGTGTCTAGTTTTACATCGTTTTCACCATCCAAATTTGCATCTTTTTTTGCCTCATTTTGTGTCCACATTTGCATATAATTTTGTGTCAGAGTTCGAGCCTAAATTTGCATGTTATTAGGAATCATTTTTTACATCCAATATGGCATCCTTGGTTTCACCTTTTTTCAGCCCCATTTTGCATCTTGTTTTATGTCTTTCTTACATCCTTTTTTTTTTTCTTTTTTGCACCCAAGTTTGCATCCCAAATTTACACCATTATTTGCATCATCATTTGGCATATTAATTTGTAACGTTTTTTGCTTCTTTTTAACGCTAAACTTTGCATCTTATTTTACATCTAGTTGTTGTCTTTTTTGCATCTAATTTGGTGCCCATTTATGTGTCCTTGTTATTGCCCAATTTGATATCCTTTTGTATGCCATGTTTTGTTCCCTTCTTTGTGTCAACTATTGCACAATTTTTCACTTCTAATTTAAAACACTTTGTATGTCAATTGTTTGCATTTTGTATTAAATCCTAGTTTAACATCCAATTTTACTTTCAATTTTGCATCCATGGTTACATCCGCATTTGACTTCTTATATAGAGTATATTTTTCTTTACATATATGACCCCCTTTATAGATTCATAGTGAAATATATGATAGTTTCTAAATATCATTAAAGCAGATATCACAATTCAAAATCATTTGTAAAGAAATTTAAGAGAAATTGACAACATCCATCCAAAAAAATAACAATGTGTCATTAACAATTTTCAAAACATGTATAAAATAGCAACATAATACTAATAAAATCAGTATTATTTTTAATCAAAACAAGTAAAATTCAAATATGATTAACAAATCAAAATATTTCATGAATATCGTTATTCTACGATAAATTAACAACATACATAAATCAAACTCATCGTATGATTACAAAATCAAAATGTCTCATTGATATAGGGTAAATTCACAACACCCATCTAAACATAACAATGTCATTCTACACAATAATTTCTTTATAAAAAACAATGCATGTGCATGCCTAGCTACCACCACCAAGATCATCCTCATGATCATCTTGACCATCCTCATTACTCTGATCCACATCATCACCAACACCGCAACTATCATCATCATCTCCTCCTTCACCACCATCATCCTCATCCTCATCCTCATCATCTCCTGATATATGTTGAACATAATTTGGATCATCGTCTTGGCAATCATTACCTATAGCATTCTGACAAAAAAAATCAATATTACATGTTAGTATTAATTACATAACACAACGCATGTTTTTGTTATACAATGTTAACCATAAAATGAGGTAAGATATACTAGCATTTGCACCAGATGTTGCAAAGGAAACGCCGTAAGGCATAAATTGAAAAATACAAATACAACAAAAGAATACTTTGATCAAGAATAAAAATATATTGAATGCTCAAATCAATGCCCCATAAACTGGAAGCATTTAGTAGACATATCTAATGCAAAGACAAGCAAAAATATATAATTCTTCAAATTCTAGATGGATGCAATCACTTAGTAATGCCATGTTGAGAACCTTCCTCTACTTGTAATATCCTCTATCAAGGGCAACCTTCACGCCTCTACCTTATATCAACACTGACGAAGTTAGCAATCCCATTGGCCCATCCTATTTATCTGTCAAGTTTGAAGCATAAGGCAAGTGACTGGACACTGGTATTATACAATAAGTTGAAACCTAAACTGAACTTCCCCCATGGGCATGACGGACAAGAGATGGGGCTTTTATTAAATAGAAGAGATAGGGCAATCTTTACATCCCTACCTCATCAACACTGATGAAGTTAGCAATCCCATTGGCCTATCCTATTTACCTGTCAAGTTTGAAACATACGGGAAGAGACTGGACACTGGCCAATCCTATCAGATATCCCTCTATCAAAGCAACATTCTAATGGCCCCTGCTACAATTATACAATATCTAGAGAGCATCATTAGAAACATCCTTTGGAGAAATAAAAATGAAAACAAGTGGCCTCTACTCCATTGGAAATGGGTGGCATTTCTTAAATAAGGTACGAGGGATAGAATGCAAGATCTTTTTAGCAAGGTCCCCTATACGAAAATCTATTGATACTATTGATGGAAACACACTTTGGAATAAATCAATTAGAAGTATCTGGTGTGAGGCAAAAAATAGAAGAGATAATCAAGAAAATATGTATGCCTAAAGGTTGTATAATCTACAACGATGTGCTTCAAAGTAAAATTTTATCTAAGGTAGACACAGAAGTTTCAATTCATACAAAATTAACTATCAAATTGTTTTTTTTAGACTCTTAGAGCTAACTTTAAGTTTTAACAGCAGAAGATCAGACAGACCAATAGTTTAGGAACTCTGCACTCCTCACCATTTTTGTATACTTATGGAGAAATTATATATTTGTCAGATGGATGAAGATGTTTCTGAAAGCATCATTTTGCAAACATGCAAATTCTCCTCTCCGTAAACAAATAAAAGTTGAAAAAAGAGAAGAAACCAAAAAAGGGGTAGAAGTGTAGGCCAACCCAATGTGAAATTTCAATATAACCTTCTCTAACCTTGTCTAATTTCTAAACAACACATTTAACTAGTCATTGATGTCATGTTTCCTCTTTGATGCTTTACATCAAATTAACTTCATCTAACCCCAGCAAGGTAGATGTGCCCACCACACCACTTCATGAGAATGTGTACACAGTTGTACGTCCCTTCATTATCTCAGATGATGCTTTTACTCTCCACCAAACTCCTCGCATGAGAAAAGCAATCTTTGCAAGGTCTCAGTTCAGATTTGGGAAGCTTTGCAAAGGCACATTGTGTTGTTTCATGATGGTAAATGTTATTCATGAATGGCAATTTCTATCTGATTATGCTGAATCCAGGGCATCCTCTGTTATTCCTTGCTGCTTTATGGTTTTTCTGGTTTTGTTTATGGTGGTGTGAGGCTTTGTCGAGGTGTGGTGTGAGAGAGGGACCAGACCATCTTGGGCTACCCTCCTCTTGGGATCAGCTCCTACTCAGGTCTCTTTATTTTCTTCCTCTCGTCAAGTCCTTACTCCTTAGTTGGCCGGGGCACGCACTTCTGAGGTGGATTCTATCTGCAGCAGGGCCTCCTCAGGGCATACATAACCCCGAAAGCTCATCAATTGCCGTGTGAGTTGGAACTAGCATTTGAGGGTGGGAAAATGGAAATGGAAATTTGAGAGGTATCACTGCTTCATTGCTGAAAGGTCATCTATCAAGAGTAGATGTACCAGTCCCATTACAACTAGACAGCTACAGGGAAGGGTACTCCTTTCCAAAAATGACACTAAAAACAAAATTCTGATGATGATGAACATGATGCAGTTGGAATTTAAAGCCATGGACAAGCATTTGACAAGGATAAAAGCAGTCTTACTGCATGGCAAAGGCCCAACTCATCTAGACAGTCCAGGTGATCAAGCACCCATAGATGTGGAGGTTTCCACCTCCTAGTCTCCTCATGAAAATTTATGTTTTCTATCTTTACTATTATAGTAGGATTATGTGTTATATTTTGTGGCTGTTAAGCCAAGGCACTGTAGGCTTTTTTAGAACTCAGTATATTTTTTTTAAATGTATATTTTTGGACAGCAGACCTCCTGTATTGCCAATGGTCTGGTTTCCCTAGTGGAAGACCAGAGGCATACAGAAGGTTGGATCATATGTGATCATCAACAGTTAATAAAAGGGCTTTAAATTACCTCCCCACCCCCTCCCAAAAATAAAAAATAAAAATCATCTATAAAGTTTTGAAACTCAATTATTGAGAAGATTTTTCGGCATAAATCACATCATAAATCATTTGTCGACGTGTTCCAAACCAACAAGTGTGGTTCATCGTCAGGACAAGTTGAAGATCCAGACCATGGCAGATTATTTTCCAACTAGCAAAATTAAATCACTACTAGGTTATTATCCAGCTAAGATTAATCAGAAATCAATTTTTTAAAAGTATGTTCTTATCAAGCCCAAATTTAATCAAACTTCAAAAGTATGTTCTTATCAAGCCCAAATTTAATCAAACTTCAATTATACCCTGAAGATGAGCTCTGCAGTGTGGTCAAAAAATTGAGGAATAATCTACTCCAACACAGCTCTCCTCTTGAATAAAATAATGTCCAGCTACCTGAGCTTTAAAGTCATTCTAACCTTTTGTATGGAAGATTTATAGAATTCATTTCCATTTTAGTTATAGAAAATCCCAATAAAGATAGTGATTGATTTCATGTTTGTACATATGTAATGAACACTTAGCACAATAGTATAGCTCAGTTTGCCCAACCCTTTCTACAGAAGGCATAATACCCATGGAGGTTACAGGATCTATTCCCAAG
Source organism: Pinus tabuliformis (assembly GCA_031772625.1). Lineage (NCBI taxonomy): Eukaryota > Viridiplantae > Streptophyta > Pinopsida > Pinales > Pinaceae > Pinus > Pinus tabuliformis. Next base: position 623,730,190 of record CM062816.1, read on the forward strand.
TAGTTTTGTCCAGTTACCAGCTGGTATTTCAACTAGAAGTCAATTCCATTCCTCACCTAGAAAAAAAAATATAGGGAAAGGAGGGAGGAAGGGGGATTCCATCACTCTGACAATGTACCAACTTCCTCACTTGGAACAGTTAATATGTGGGCAAGTTAAGGGAACATCTTTCTCTGGGAAAATTAATATAAACAATTACTGATGCAGTTACCTCCTTAAAATGGCATAAATAAAAATTTTGTTGAATTAATGTTTGTAAGGAATTATCTTTGTAAGGTTCCAATTTTGATGTACGGGTAGAATAAATTATAAACCTATCCATCAACCAAATGAGTCTTGCAAAAAGAAAGAGATAAAGAGAAACTATTCACAAAACTTACCTTTAGCATTTGATGGCCTCCACTATCACTAGTGCTGAAAAGTTGCAACATCGGTGTCTCTTTTTGCGAAGGAGAGTGAGTAATTTCACTGCCTTTCTCAAAATTTGATAAATCACCCTCCTAGTCCTGTAGTAGTCACAAAGAAACATCTTAATATAATGAGGCATTTTCCAAACAAAACCTTTTTAAGAATGGTGCATTGGATAAGGTAGCCTACGTCAGAACACTGTATAGGTCATAGAGGGAAGACCTGTAGCTACTCTCGGATGGCAGGCACAACCTTATGCAAACTGTCAAAACAGCATGGCGCACTTCCCGACTTCACATCATTGTATGTCGAATCTATGCTTCGAATAAGACACAGTAGCTCTTTTGAAGATACCAAAACACTTAATACCTACAGATGAAAACAAAATATTACATTAGAATACAACAGACTTTAACAAATTATAAAACCGGTTTTCTGGAAAAGCAAAGAATAGAGGTAACACTGCAAAGGACACGTTCAGAAAAAGATGTTATTGCCATTACATATCTCAGTTCTAATGATACAATGAAATACACATGGAAATTCAACTGTGAATAACCACAGTCCACCCTTTTGAATCCCACTTGATATACTTGTCAGAAAATACATTAACAAACAAAATTATACATGTACTATGAACTCCAGTATAAACTGACATAAATCTCAGCCAAATACCAAACCTGTTGAAAATTAAAGTGATCATGAATATACAAGGAAAATGCACGAATGTAAATTGGATTTCAAGTATTGTTTCTATCTGGATAAAAGAAACAAATTAGAAATAATAACCACCAACTGCTACCGTTATCAAAGGAGTGAACTTGTTAGAAGATCAAGCTAAAACAGTGAAATATTGAAATCCAGGAACATTTTCAATAAGACATTAAAAAACAATCATCAAACTTGGCAGGAAACGCAAGGTCTCAGGCAAGACCACTGCCCACCCAACCATGATCCACCTAAGTAACATTGAGTTGCACTCACTTCTTATGTGACTTGAGAATGGATTACGAATGCCGACTATTGGCATATCAACATTATCCAGACAATTATAGGGAAAGATTTGAGAAACTTAGGACTTCAATTTTCTTTGAAAGCAACAGACTTACTACACACATTCAGGACATTTTTTGGTCAGAAAATCATTATGATTTACCAGCATGGATCCATCTTAAGCACGGATTCACATAAGTTGATATTCACATAAGTTATTGATATAGATCTTCAAGTCTTACTACACACATTCAGGACATTTTTTGGTCAGAAAAGCATTATGATTTACCAGCATGGATCCATCTTAAGCACGGATTCACATAAGTTGATATTCACACAAGTTATTAATATAGATCTTCAAGTAATTTATTTATATAAAGTGTTAACTTATTTTTTGAAAAGTATAAGGTTTAAACATCTTACTCGCATAATTTTTTTTACTTCTAATTACTTTACATGAAATTATATTATAGGTCAAATGGATAACTAATTAAACATGTATAGCATATTTTTTTTTCCTTTTTTATTATAGCCAACATTACTTTTCTATTTAGAGAATATTTTATTTTTATTTTAAGAGGGACACATGTCAACTCTAGAGTCCAAGTTGAGCACGGACATACTTACACATCACGTTCACACTGGGCTGTAAAATGAGCCTCCTAGCCCAATTATACTATAAAGACAGCAAACATGATCACTCCCAATTTGTGTTGAGAACCCTTGACAGTGCATAAGAATATACCAAAAAACATTTTCTTCAAAATTGCATAGTCAAACCAGGTTTGGGTTGGGATCACAAGTTTGTCCATATCCATTCAATATCTATGCCCATTATACAAAGTTAGCGAAGTACCTATCAGATGTAAAATGCAAAACTCAATCCTTCTTTGTAGAACTCGTCCAAAACGTGAAGCATATAAATTGCTCGCTGAATTATCAAATAGAAGTAACTTCAATGCAATGACATCAGGCTGAATTTACCCATTGTTTCTCGAGCAATAGACATGATAATTTATGGAAATGACCCTCCACAAAAGACTGTAAATAGATGGTGTGCTTAGCTATTTGATTGGAAATCTTGTCTACAACTATTTAAACTACAATGAATTTGTCAACATAAAATAATAAGTTGGATAGGTATTTTTCAGACACAAAGCATTTGAGATCCAAAAAATAGATGCTAATCTAAATGTCTCTAATTTAAACCACAGACAATTATTTGTTTGTTGAATTAACAACCAAATTAAGTTTCAATAACACGACGTAATTTTCACATATAAAGCATTTGAGTGCAAAATAAGAAAGATAGTTTAAACGCCTATAAAATAAACCAAGGACATTTTTTGTCTGTTAAACTAATAAACAATTATATCAAATTCAAGCCTACATTTACATGCATGAAGACTGCTCATAACTTAATCTATCAGGAATGGATCATTTGTTGTTAATGTTGAATTTTTCTGTTAATATAGCACTGACAGAAAGGCAAATTCAATATTTAAAAGGCAGCAATCTACATTCGGATCTGGACAACACTTTTTCTCCTTTCTTGCTATGTGATTATTCCCATGCAAGAGGAAGTTCCAACTAATTGATTTTCACACTTCCAAAAGTAAATTCCTCATGTCTGAATTTTCTAGATACAAAACCTAGGTATAATAATCCTAATTGTTGATCCTACCTTGAAATAAGTACCTTTAATCCACCATTGGATCTTGCTTTAAATAAACATGGGGTCTTGCTTGAAGTGTCAAATTTTATTCATCTATTCCTTGCTATTATCAATAAGACATAATAGAATAAAGGAAAGAGCAATGCACCTTGTGAGTCATCTGAAGAACTGCCTTGGTATTGATGTGCACGAACTTGTGGGCAAATACAAGAAACTGAACAACAAGAGAGCTATAAAAAGGATAATTAGCCAGAACATAGTTTTGCCAATGATCATTATATCCATAACAACTTTCTTTCGTGCTTCTTTTTACTAATGATCCCACAGAATCAATACCAGTCTTTTGCTTTTGAAGCAAGCTACCTGAAAGTGGAGACAATCGTTGATCCCTATCCCTAAGCATCTTATTCTCTGCCTCCAAATAATGATCCTCTTCGAGAGCGGGCATCATTTCGCCTTCTTCACCAATATTCCAAGGCTGTAAATAATCCAACCATAGATCAATAATGTGTGTAGCCTTCTTCAGACAAGCACCTACTGGCCAATAACTGAAAGCTCGTAATATAAACCTGTACAAAGGCCTCTGTAACAGAAGGGACCATGTAGCAGGCACAACCAAACTACTCCGTGGCAAGGAAAATGACCTCAATCTCAAGGTATCCATTTGTGATGCATCTCTCCATCCAGAATTCAACTCTTCTTGAGGACAACACAAAGTACTGCTTACATAATTGACCAGTATTTTCACAGCCTCTATGATTTCTACACTGGGGAGACCATACCTATGATATCGATTATTAACAGGTAACAAAATACCAAAAGACTGGCAAACCCGTGAAGGTAAGGGCGAAAAATCGTCATTCACTAACCAAAACTGTACAAAGGTATGAACAACAAACTCGGCGCGAGAAAATATCGATGGATTCTCCTCGAAAAAATGATGTACAGACACACTGGGAGCACAAAAATCAGATATAGGAACAAATTTGTGTAGATACAAATTCAGAAGATGTAAATAAGGGCTATAATTGAACTTCACAGGCCTTCCATTGTCATGGCTACCGTGCAAACTATGCAGAGAAGACGCCCATTTCTCGAAACGAGACCGGGAAGCCTTCTTAAACCCCAATTTCATTTCATTTGAATCCGAACGATGCATAATATCATTATCTTTGCATACAGCGTAATAAGAAAACCAAAACATAAAATACTCAAATGCATTCAACTGCACCTGAAACCTCCTCCATGGCCGTCCTCCTTCAATCGGTCTTTAAATAAAGCAGGGCAGACTTCAGATAAGATATGCAAACCCCTCTCCGACTGAAGCATGTGACGAATCCACGCCAGAAGGCGCTCGGATGGAAACACATAGCGAACCACATTTTCCTCGTCTGCGGAAAAGATTGACGAAAACAAAGCTCCAGACGGCGAGAGAAGATTTACGACTGCATTCGCGGAATGCTCAGAGGTCTGCGCGATCCATCCGCCAATGCTGGACGGCTGTAAGACCTCCTCGAAGCCGAAGATCTTGCGGAGCAGAACAGGGAAGCATGTTATGTAAAAATGCCTGGTCTGATCCCAGCTGTGCCTATCGATGAAGGATTCCACGACCCGGCATGAATTCAAAATATCAGACGATGATGAGGAAGCATTCAATAACAGCGAACTTAATTCTTGGGCTTCGAAAGAGAAATCTGTCGAAGGTGAAGAAGACACAGCCATTGCACCTCAATTTTACAGTCTCTCTACTGATCCGGTCAGAGGCTTAAATCCCGAGATAAACCCCTTGAATCTTCCTGAACCCTCATGCAGAACCACTAAACCCTACACTACATCGGATCGCAGCACTCACTGATCTAGTATTATAGGCATTCGAAGGTGGGGATACTCTTCTCTTTATTTCAAAATATTTGCATCGCCTTAAGTAGCTTTTCAACTTTTGCCATTTCCCTTGAAAGACGTTAGTGTGGGGTGGGGAAATTATGTTGTTTTTGAGGAGTTTTTTGGTTTGTGGGGACAGGGCCACTCTTTATGTGACCATCCGGGCAAGCGAGGCGGTAATCTTAAGTTCTTGCAGGGATATCTTATCTCTTATGGATTAATATGATTATTGATACTCTCTTATGAATTACTTACATTAGTGATAAGGATAGGGGATTAAAAATTTAAATATAATAATAAATTATATAAAAATAAATAAAAATTTGATGGGGTGTTGAGATGTGTGTTAGGTTACTGAGCGGATTTGTTATTCCGTTGTCACCCCAAACATTAAAGAGAGGGATAGTGTCGCCCACATTTAATGATAATGCACTGTTTTAATTTGGAAATCTTTGAAACTTCTTCAATTTCCTACAATTGTTGGGGTCAAATTGATGATATTTGGTGTCAATGTCGTTTTGTCGGGTTATCTATGGGATATTTCCTCTGCGGCTTCTATAGTAGTTCCTTAAGCAACGTGGAAGGTCCAAGCTGTTCTTCCATGTTGGTTTGGCCTTCCATCCTTCACTCCATTTCATGAGCTAGACTATCTACATTTTCCAAGTATTGGCAAGGTTGCATGTGGCCCGCATACCCACTGGTGGGAGTACCTGCACTTAAACTCTTCTAGGATTATGGGAGCTCAACTCCAACAAGTATACTAGTATTGTCTTTGCTCTTAATTTTTTCCACTGGGTCGGCTACATTTATATTACTTTGGTTTGCTTGGTTTAGGATTCTTTGGGGAAGGTTCAACGTGTTATCTGGGGGTGAGGTAGCCTTGTCCTCCTCCTGCCTACGACAATCTTCCTCACATTGTGTCTTGGTTTTACCATTCCTTTGCAACTCCTTTAGCCTTTGGTTTACCTTCCACCTTTATCCCTAAAATCCTTCATTTTGTACATTGTCCATTGGCCTCACTTTGGTTTTCAATCCCCTAAAATCCTTTTGTCTTTCGAGACTTCACCAATTAGGTTCACTCGCCTCATTATCACCGTGCCTCAACAATGGATGTGGTCGAGACGTGGCTCTGATGGTTAAGGCCCTTTTGGCAAACCCTGTGCTCAGTTGCAAGCCCTAATTGTTGTTTACCTCTTCAATGCAACTACCCCCCCCCCCCCGCCTTCCCACGAGAAGTCCAGGATGAAATTGTTAGAAAATCGATAATGGCAGCTTATTGTACTTATTTTCCTTTAACTTGATATTTGCTTGTGAATTTTATTTATCTTCTTTGTGTTCTTTAGTTAGATCTATTCATCAAACAATGTCAAGAACAATAATAACAACAATAGACACATATATTGGCTTTCTTCTTAAAATATGCTTCAAATGATATACAAAGACCTAAACCCTAGACCAATCCTTCTCCTAGTACCAAGTCATCCCTTCCTTAAATCCTTCCTTGATTCTAAACCAAAATGTTAGACACTGCAATTTTGACCTGCCAGCTTCAATACTGCTACCCAACCTGCAACTTCGACCCGGCAATTTCGACCTTAAAGCTTCCAAGGAAACCCTAGAGCAGCCTCCTCTTGGGACCTTCCTAATAGCAAGACAACTCCTTATGAGTTCTAGATCAAGTATCCTTCCTTCTAGTTACAAGATGTTGCACTTCATCTTCCTACAACTCAGACCTGTAACTTCACTTCTTCCTGCAGCCCAGAAACCCTAGAATTTCGCACGTGTGAGAGAGATAGAGCCCAAAACAAAATATTTATGTCCTTCTTGTGCTTTCTTGGCCTTCACTCTTCTTTTCCTGCTCTTCCCAGCTATAGATTGAACTCTTTCTTGTAGATTGAACTTGTTGAGTGAGTTTTTCCAAATGAGGTTGAATTGCTTCCTTTTATATCCTTCTCAAGGGGTTGAATTCTCTCCTTTAGGCCGACTTGATTTTCCCAGGGTCGACTTGTACTTTAGGAGCTTCCAGGATTTTCTAAACTCAAAAATAATTATTTTTACAAATATATTTTTGCCCATAAGGGTCTTATAAACATGATGTTGACTCCTTTGACTCGAGACAGTAAATCCTAAGACCTAACAAACCCTATAAGCATGAAGAACATGCTTTACCTAAAACACAATCAATAATGAGCATGAAACCCATGCTTTAATAATAATATATTTTCTTTTCTTTTCTTGTTTGTTACATAGGATACATATTGAAATGAGTACAACAATTATGAAGACCGAAACTAGTCACATTTTCAATAATCCCTCTTAACTAGGGAGGTATTCATAATTGTACACTCAGTACAACATCATATCTCAAATTGAAGAGTTATCACAAAAAGAGTCGGATTGATAAGCCATATTGTAAGCATCATCATCATGACCAGCATTGTCTCTTAGGCCTAACTAGACAATCTCTTCTTTAATCAAGAGCATTATGTTGGGAGGCTTTATGTGTGATACCACACTACCTCTACAAGGCACATACCCCATCTGGATGTCTATAAGATATTTCCTATTAGGACTATTCTTATCTTGGATCTCGAATCTTGAGTCCTCAAAGAATATCAGTCCTCTTCGACCACTCTTCACTTGGATACTTATCACATCCTCAAACAGTGTTGGTCCCTTTCCTTTCTTGAATGTAATATCATCAAGGAAACTGCAAATTCTTATCCAATTATCTGCCATTCTCTCTTCATCACTTGAAGAGGATAATGTACAAGTGATGTCCCACATCACTCCCTCTCAACCAAAGACAACATCCCTATTCTCCTTTAATCTTGAGAATAACCCCCTCTAAAAAATAGAGGAGATCTAGACTTCCCTTTTATTTGAGAATTCATCATCACAAGCCTTACAATTTGCCTTCATAAGAGTATTAGCTACCAGTTCTTCATAGTTTTCTGGCTCCCTCTTTCCTCTACATCATCGAGCTTTCTTTCTTTCAAGATATCATGGAGCCACCTTCTCTCTTCAATCTTGTGACAAGTTTCAGGGTACCTTTCTTGCTTATCACTTTCATATTCAACGTAAAGGCATTGCATTGAGCTTTCCCAAACTTGAAGCTTGATCATGGCTTCCTTATAAATGTGATATTATTTAACCTTCAGGTTATCTTATCGTACTTCTACCATCCCTTTCCAAATTAACATTTCTTGAACTTACAGCTTTCCAGTACCAAATATTGAGCTTCCCTCAATATTCTTCATCCATACAATTGCACTTGCCTCAACTGCCATCATATATTCCTGCGACATTCTTCCAGGTAGAAAAATAATATGTTAACCAAATAACCAACAATAATGAAAATTAGACTTGCCTCGTTATGATGACCTTCTCATTCCATCAACATCCTCATGATCCATCTCCATATGAATCTTCCTTCATGCATCAAAGTGCCGAAGGATCGAACTTTATTACCAAGTTACAATTTTTCTTCTAGGGACTAGACTAGATGTTAATCATCATTATACATATATTTTAGAGAAAGTATTAAATTATTTACACATCCTTAAGTAAGCCAAATCATATTCCTTTCAAGCATCATATATCCATATACATAAGCATATTTTATGACCAACTTTCTTTCACAAGATTCTATACACAAGAATCTTATCTAGAGTTTTAGATCCAACATGCATTCCTATGCTTTCATCCAATCATTTAGATATTCATATATCTCGCAAAGAGCCTACATCCTGACCATTGCATTCTTTCATCCCTTTACTAGTATTGGTTCCACATTACATGGAATGTCTACTTAACCTTTCCATGATGATTTTTCCAAAGACCTTCAAAAAAAGATGGTCTTTCCTGAATCATGATGATTCAACTAAGCAGGATGATATCTTCTAATATAATGTTAGATAATGCTTGGATGGTCAATATGCAAAATGGTTTATCTATCCATATATCTAGATGATCTCTACAAAGAAACTTAATCATGTAAATTCTATACATGCTACTATCATATGCTTCTTTCTAACATGTTAAACAAAACATATTATCCTAAAATAAATATTAAACTTCACAGAGAGCCGGACAGTCAGTGAACCTTCTTTAGTAGTAAAGATCCTTCACTTCTTCCTTCTTTGCCTTCTTCTCAGGTTCTCCCATTGCTTCGGCCACATGAGCTTCATTCCTTTCCTTTATCTTATTGTTATGCTAGTTTGGAAAGTCCCTCCTAGAGTGTCCAAATTTGTTACATCCAAAACATTGCGCTTTGGATATGTCTTTCTTCTTGGCCTTGCGAAACTTTCCCTTCTTCAACTTCTTAACTCGGGCTAGAAAGGCTTGAGATTGCCCATCTGATCCAATATCATCCCTGACCTTGATCCTTGATTCTTCCAATATGCATTGCACCCACAACTTATCAAAGGGAGTTGAATCCTTCTTGGAGTAGATGCTTGTTGCAAAGTTGCTCCATTATGGTGGCAATGCATTTAGTATACAGATGGCTACTTCAGAATCAATGATTGGTTCCCCAAGTCCTTACAGATGGCCTCTTAGTTGAGAGATTGTCATGAGGAAGGATGCCACATCCTAATCCTTTGATTTCCTCATTATGTACAACTTGTTCCTTAACAACATATTTTGACCTGTTGTACTGATGTCATCGACGGCCATATGGTAAACCTCTACTCTAGAGGTTCTATTATTGTAAAATTTCACAACTATGGAAGTTGTGGCAAGGTCTCAAAGGAGGGACTTTCTTTTTGGGGAAAAACTAACCTTTTTTCAAAAGATAGTTTCTATAATTGAATCCATCTTCAATATCCATTTCTTCAACCCCACTCTGCCGGATTTGAATATTGAATCCCCCCTACTTATTTTGGGATGAGATGATCTTTCAAAAACCAACATAAATATATTGGGGACTTACAACAATATACAAACTAAGCAAGGAAGGGTATACACACATGTGTTAGAATTTGAATTTAAGTTGACTTGAGCAAAGGTATAACAATACATATTTAATTAAATATTGGTGATTTTAACAACCACGTCCATTAGATTAAAATAATGATACTTTATGTGTATCTATATGCAAAGACAAAATACTTGAAAGGCACCTTCCCAACAACAAAGGTCATTATAAGAAAAATGGAAAAATAACAAGTTGATGGGTGGTATGATTGAATGAAGAATCAAAGGGAAAGAAAGAAGAGACATCCAAGTTTAGTCCTAATAAAAGATTTTATGGCCCCTTCCAAGGAGTGCGTAATTAAGAGGGACACAAACATGATCATGGAGTCTGTGCTAAAGTCTTATGGGAGAAATAGGAAGCATGTGAATGAGATATTATGGATTTCAAAAGAGAAATCATGTTATTCAATCCAATAGAAGCAAGTGGATTGGTGCTACTTGAGACTCCATAAGCTCTAAATCAATTGGTGAAAGCAAGAAGTCTAAAAGATAAATGCAAAGAAAGGAATATCCATCTATGTACAAATCTACAATAAATAAATTCAAAACTATACAGTGTTTCCATATAGACAATGTTAGGTCCCTATAACACTAGTGATTCCCCCATTACTAGTGTCATTGTGGCCCTTACTGTTGTTGTTGTGCCCTTATTGTCCCCATATTGTTATTATTGTGCCCCATAGAAGCCCACTATTGTTATTTTTGTGCCCTTATATTATTATTGTTATGTTGACTTTGATTATATTGTGACCCCTTAGACTCCTATATATAGAAATGAGGCTTTGTCATTTGTATCATCCAATAATTGTTCTTTTGTGTAATGTAAAGGAGGTTGCCCCCTCGAAGAGGCTGATTTCTAAGTTGTTGATCTATCTTTTCTAACTTTTTGTGAGTTGGTTTCATAATAGACAACCTAGGTTCGAACCCTAAAAAGTGTAGGGTCTTTGTGAGTGTTTGTGAGGGAATGTGTTTGACATCACATAATTGGATTCCCTTCATCATCAAAGAGACATGTGTCCCAAAGGTCAATTTGGTTTAAGTGGATGTTAATATGATACATTGTATATTTTCTTAGGGTAGTAGCACAATTGGAAAAAAGCATGTTGGCAAGCCCTTGTGTATCCAAGTGATCGAAAGTTCAATCCCCCAGACATATCTCACCAATTGAACTTAAAAAAAATATGATACATTGTATATTGCAAAGCCATTAAGTTAAGTAATGACCTTGGCTAACCCAAATATTTAATTAGAATTTAAGCTCAAACACAACATTAGAAATGAAACCTTCACTCTAGATCTAAGGATATAGGGGTCAACATTGGATATTGGATACAAGACAAGGTGATCAAATGTATCTCTTGGACTAGCATTTTTTACAAAGGAATACAAATTTTAATGCTTATATTAACATGTATGTATAATATAATAATGAAATAGTCACTCTTTAGTTCATGGATAAAAGTGTTGGTGTGGAAGGAAATCTCGAGGGATGTGTCACTATAGTCATAAAAATTGCATTTATTGTGGCACATGGAGAACTTATTAATTGGGTGTAGCTTTAAAAATGGATAGGAGTGTTATCCTCCCCACCTAGCTGCAATTCCTACAAATGACATATTTAGTGATTAATGAGTATATTGTTGTAATAATTTTGAACCCTGTGTTAAGAAATTACCCACTTTTTCTAAGAGATCTAGATGGGTAAAGTGAATGGGAAAACTGGGAATCTTACCCATACTAGAGTAGTCATCGGCAACATAGTGAGAGGATTGAAGTTGGGAAACCATGGCTTCACTAGAAGACCAACTCATCCCCAAAACCATGGACCTTGGTCAAGGATTTTTTTCTTATCCTCAAGACATTTGAAGATCACCACAAAAAAACATGGGTCTACATCCACCCAAACCGGCGCTCATCCAATCCTATCATAATCCAACAGAAAAACGCTACTTTTTCAATAGAAAATGGGGAATAAAAGTATCACCCAAGGATAATGACCATCGCATCAAGCGCTCAATCATAAGGGAGGAGCAATAATTTGACAATCGCACGTCCTTGATTTCTGTTGATTTAACTCTGAACACTCACGTAATATTCTCTTGCTTGGCGAATTAAACACCACTGCATGGAATGGACGAGGATTGAGCCGAACCCTGGATGAATCCCACTTCATTCTCATCTAAACACAAAACTATATATACGTCAAAGCTATTACAATAGATTCTGACTGTCAACACCTCGAGGTTCTGTTTATATGTGGCTACCTTTTATGGTTACTATTGAATGTGTGATTGGCAATAGTAATGGCAACTTAGGGCTGCCAAATTTCCTTCGATTCCCTCACTACATCCTAACGCAAATAGTTGTTCAATGCCTTGGGTGTCTTTCAAAACTGGTAGGCAGCGTCTTCTTTGATATTTCTCGATGGTTTTAATTCCACTACAATCACAACTTTCATTTACATAAACTTCGTGTTTTCGCACGAGCGACAATTGTTCCAAGGTGAAATGTCACTTGGATGGTTTCAATGTTGTTGACCCATCAAAACTAACTAACGGATATGCCCATTACAATTTTATACCACCCCATTATCAATATCAATTATGCATGGGAACCAATTAAAGCAACTTTTCACATTAATTTTATATGAGCATGAGAACATGTGTTAACAAGCAGCCCATAAAGCCTCATTTTGAATGCCATAGTCACTTAGAAGGAATTCCTCTTGTAGTAGCATCCTCCCTACTAAACTTTGCTAGTGCTAACATTAGAACCACCATTACAACAAGATATCTTTCTAGTGTTGACAACACCATTATAGTAAGATACCTCAAGAGAGACAGAAAATTTAAAAAGTATGATAGTAATACTTATCCAGAAGATGGTATTGAAACTAGTAATTGTTCACGAATCCATAAGATTGTAAGGTCATTCTCATTATCATAATCATTGTCATCATCATCACCATCATCCTTGTCATTGTTATTACCATCATTACATTATCATCATAATCACCATTCATGCCATCATCATCATCATTATGGACATTGTTTGCAATTGTTCATAATTGTAGATGTTGTAAGAAATATCATCAACCCAAAAAATGTGACTAGTGCTAGAAAAGGGTTGTTTAGGACACATTGATATACGTAAGAGAAATAACAACTCTATTTTTTACAGATGATCGATGATCACCATCATCACCACAATTATCATCGTCATTGTCATTTTTATCATCCCCATCATCATCATTAATGTAATTTCTATCGACATTGTTGTAATCATGCATCATCATCATTCATGCCATTATTGTTTTTGATGATGACCTAGATGAAAATGATGATCTTGACACCAAAGATAATGCTTATGATTATGACAATGACAACTTCTAAAATTGGGAAGATTTGCCAACGTCATTAGCATCGTCATCATCATAATCATTGCCATCATCATCATTGTCATTGTAACCACTATCGTATTTATCATCATAATCACAATTCATGTCATCGCCATCATCTTCATTTTCATCATTGTCAATATTATTGACATTGTCATCAATTGTTCATAATTGTCAATGCCATAAGGAATATCATCAATGCAGAAAATATGATGAGTGTTGGAAAAGGTATAGAAGTAAAATTGGATGAAAAGTGGATACAACATAAGTAGATGCACAACAACATGAAAAACCTGACACAAAAGTGGATGCAAAAGTAGATGCAGTTGTCAATGCAAACTTGGATGCAAACATGAAGGAAAAAGTGGAAGCAAACATGGGTCCAATGGTAGGTGTAAAACTTGGCACAAATTGTGGTGAAACAAATGTGGATGCAACAACGGAAACAAAAGTATATGCAAAAATGGATGAAACAAAAGTGGATGCAATAGGGGATGCAAACGTGGAAGCAAATGTGGTTGCAATGGTAGGCGCAAGATATGGTGCAAAAAAAGTGGATGTAACAATAGACAAAAAATATGCAAAATAAGATGCAAAAATGGATGTAAAAGTGGAAGCAAACATTGATGCAATAGGCAAAACAAAATTGGATGCAAAAAATGGATATAATGTAAGTAGATGCAAAAGTAGATACAAAACGAGATGCAAAACCCAATGCATAAACCTGACATAAAAGTGGATGCAAAAATAGATGCAATATTTGATGCAAAAGAGGATGTGAACATGGATGCAAAATTGGAAGCAAACGTGGATACAACAGTGAGTGCAAAACATGGTGCAAATTGTGGCATAACAAAAGTGGATGTAATGATAGATGCAAAAAAAGAATCAAAGTATGATGCAAATGGAGATGTAAAAAGGGATGCAAAAAGTTAAATTTAAAATGGGTGCAACAGTGGATGCAAAATTGTGTGCAAAAGTGGATGCAATAGAAGTCGATGCAAAAGTAGATGCAAAACGAGACACAAAACTCGATGCAAATCCCAGTCCAAAATTGGATACAAAAAGGGATGCAAAAATAGATGTAGTAGTTGATGAAAACCTAGATGCAAACGAGGATGCAAACGTGGATGCAAAATTATAATCAAAAGTGGGTGCAAAAGGAGGTGCCAAACTAGGCGCTAATTGTGGCACAAAAATATTAGATGCAATAGTGGGTACAATAATAGATGCAAAAGAGGATGTAAATATGGATGCCAAACAAGAGGGAAAAGTGGATGCAACAAAAGTAGATGCAAAATTTTATGCAAAACTAGACACAAAACATGATGTAAAACTTGGCACAAAAGGGATGCACAAATGGATGAAAAAATGGATGCAAAAAATGATTTAAAAAAGGATGCAAAAAAGGATGCAAAAGTCGATGCAAAAGTTGATGCAAGTGTAGGTGCAAAAAGTGGATGCAAATGAGGATGCAAAAGTATGTCAAACAAAATTAGGTGCCAAACTTGATGCAAAACCTGGAACAAAACCTGGTGTAAAGGATGACACAAAACTTGGCATAAAATTTGGTGCAAAACGTGGTGCAAAACCTATTGCAATACCTGGTGCTAAACTTGGTGTAAGATTTGGTGCAAAACTTGATGCAAATTTTGTGTCAAGTTTTGCACCATATTTGATAAATGGATGCAAATAGCACCAAAAATGGGCTCTAGATGCAAAAAAAGAAGTAAAAAGGGACGCTAATCGCTGGTTTTGTTGTAGTGTGAGGCCAAGAAACCCATTGACAACCTTTTGTTATTCCTTTTATCACCGCTAACGTGCTACTGAAGTAAGACACAAATGGAAGAAAAATAATAAACAATCTATCCAATCTACACTACTTGCAATGAAAACACATCTAAAAGCACATTAACAATGAAGCTATGAGAATAATATAGACATACAGATACAAGAAAGAGGAGCCTTGGATGCTAGGGTTGGGCCCTGGCCCAATAGCTTCATCCCTCTAAGTTAACTCAGTGCTTGCTCAAAACAAAACTCATTCTTATTACCAAAACAAAAAATTACATGAATAAAACTTTCACAAGTCTGGAGCTCGAAAATAGCTTAGAGTTTTACAACAAAAATTCAAATCCTAATGAGGCTCTAAGCCTCTCTAATTATGCAGCCAAAGTCCTCAACGACTTCCTTAAAATTAGGGAGGCTTGACTCCCGAACTCTAGATAAACTAGCTCTTTGTCCCATTTGAGTTTTAACCTTAGTATTTACCATAACTCCTTCATTTTCTCCTTGAATCCTCCATTTAATGCACATTAATCCACTGGGCATAATATCCAACTCTAACTCATCTCATAAACAAAATATAATAGAAAACATGTAATAAGTTGTGAGAAAATTTGTTTTCACTAAGCTAGGAGGTGAACTAATAAGCATATAATTGCCCAATGATGAGCCTGATCATCACCACCCTAGTGAAAGTGTTGCTCACCCTCCGAGCAATTAAATCAATATCCATATCTTTCATAGCTCTAGTGGCCTCCCTGACATCCCATGCCTCTACCGTGGTTTCCTATTCTTGTTCATAGAAGCCTGCTTTCCTTTCTACCTCCTCCCACTGCCTCTTTTCTTCTTCTTCCTTCCTTCCTTCCTTCTAGCATTCCTAAGAGTAGTGGTGGATTGAGTTTCAGGCCAATCCAATTGAATTTCAGACTTTGCATAGATTTCTTGTACATGGGTGTCCTATTTAGTTCTTCTCTCAATCTTTGAGGAAAGTGGTACTCTCTTATCTTTAAGATGTATGGCAATGTGTTCCACCTCCTCAGGCAAGAATGTATGCTATCATCCCCTAACACCTTGGACATGTCCTCAAAATGTGAAATTTATTGCTCATGGGCAACAAGATATCTAGGTGCAAGTAGAGTATCATTTTCAATCAAATTATGGGTACTAATGAGGGCCATGGGATCTGACTATTCAGCTTTGATCATAAGAGGTTCATTTTTCTCCCTTGCCAATATCTTCTTCATCTATGTAGTCCTTAATTCTTCATGGTTCGTCCATGATGCCAAAGACATCAACTGTAAATCTCCTAGCTTGGCATTAGGGTTCCATACATTCAAGTTTGTTTAGGCCATGTTGTGCAAATAAAACTCAGACATCTTGGCCCTATATTCTAGTGTGCTATGATCACAAAGATCAATGAAGTGCTTGTAGTCTTGAAATGGCATGGTGCCTCTCTGTGCTAGGGTCCTGATCTGGAACAACAACTATTGTTCCTTGACATATAGGGCATAAAATTTAGCTGGCATACTACACTGGACTACTTCCAAAGAGAGACTGGATATACATGCCAATTCATTCTCTCGTTCTTGCAGTTGTCCTCTCAAACATGCATTTTCTATTTCTAGTTGATTTTCATTATGGCCTCATTATCTCTCAAGCTACTTAGCTCTCTGCCCATCTCCTTGAGCTTCTGCTCCATGTTCCCAATGTTCTCCACCCCCCTTGGATTTGGAAATATGCATCCATCAGTGCGTTCTGGCTCTCTCTTTCTCAAGCTTGAAGAACAGTGGAATAGCAAACTTTTGAGGAATGACCTTGCCTCCTTCAATAAACTTGTAGTAGGAGTGAAGGTTAGGTTGGGGGCTAGGATCTTTTGATTATGGGCCCTCTTATTTAGTTTCTTGTTGTTGGCCTACTTCCTTTTCCAATTTTTGTGTCTCCTGTAGTTTCAACACAGTATCCTACAGGACCACTTTTCCTTCCTATAGATCCTACTTTGTACCATGTAGGATTGCTTTTCACTTAGAGGAGGTGGATCTAGTCATAGGCCTTCTCACATAGGTGATGGGAGACTTAGCGGAAGGCATTTTCTCCTCATGTTTAGGTGATTATTTAATCACAATGGGAATTTTGGTTGGTGTTTGGGGTTTCCCCTGCCTTATTCTTGTGCTTTTCCTTGTCATTAAATATAAGGGGGTCTACCTCTCCCTTTTGCCTTTTTTCTTGATGGGTGTGCTAAGAGCAGTGAGGGAATCTACTACCTCTCTCTCAATGGGTTCTAGAGACACCCTAGGGGACTTCTCCTTGTCTTCTATCCCCTCTTTCCAATTGCTTTCTTCACCTATGTCATTCCTTTCCTCTTCCTCTTGTAGATCCTCATTTTCTTTATCAGTTTCCTCCTTAACACCCTCCTCCGTATCTTCATCATCCTCCTTCTTTTTCTCCTCTTCCTCTTCATCTTCCTCATTTTCTTCTGCTTCATCTTCTTCATCATCCATCTCATCCTCATGTCCTTTTGTTTCTTCTTCTTCCTGCTCTCCTTCTTCTTCCTCTACTTTAGTCTCTTCCTCTTCCTCTCCACTGATAGTAGGACTAACATCATAAGTGAGAGCTTTGATGTCTTCCTATGCTTGCATGTCTCTGAAAACTCACCATTGTATATGAATTCTGAGGTTTTGGAGGCAATCTTCAATAAGGATTCTAATTAACCCATGGCAAGCTAACTATTGGGAATTTCCCTCTTGCACCTTGGTGCTTGTATCTATCAGTGATTGCAGCAGGAACTATGGCATGCTGAGACTGTGGTGAGGGGGTGTTTATGCTCCAAATTTCAATTATTCAAGGAGCCTAAAATGATATCCATATACCACACTATACCTACTCTCACATGAAATGTATTTGATAAGTTGGTAGCACACCTCCTTCCATGGGTATGGCAGACTTTCTCTCCTTACTCCAGTTTTGTCTTCAATGGGTTTGTCACCTTCTAAAAAGAATTTCCTTTTGGAAACCTAGCTATCTCCTTTGTCTTCCTTCCTCCATGGTACTCCTAGGGGAAGTGTGGTAACTCTGCTAATGAGTTCAGGGGTGAGTTCTATGGAGAGGCCTCTTACCACAAAAATGGAATGGACTCTAGAAAGTGGAATAAGGGAGAGAGAAAAATCTCGGGCCACCTCACCATCATACCCCCTTAATTTTTTGAAAAACACCATCCAATTATGCCTTGTAAATATTTCTAGTACCTGAGGGTGTTGTTGGATTCTCATAGTGTTAGTGGGCTCCCTTCTATTAAACCCTCCTATCATCTTGGTTGGTGGGGTTTGAGGATATGAGATGGTTGATACAATTTTCAAATGCAGAAGTAAAAGGCTAAGCTGAATGTGTGGAAAATTCTCTTGCACAACTACCGAATTCACTCAAACTAGTGTGTTTTTTTGTTCATTTTTCTTGGAAAGAGGGATGTAATTACAGATCCTACCTCTTAATAGTATTTGTTGTGGCCAACCCCCGTGTTTTCCCTTCTGAAACTCCTCTTGGCCTATCCTTTAGATTGTCTCTGTGTATCCTGTAGGAATCCTGTGCGCAATCCTGTAGGATTTCTTGTGCAATCCTATAGGAGTTCCTGTGCAAAAAAATGATGTTGAATTCCTTGTTGTAGGTTTCTGGGGTATGAAGACAACTTGTGAGAGCGAGCCTCAAGGAAATGAATGCATGAATACATGGGGATGATGATTATTTCCTCTTATGGTAATTTGGGGTTAATTGGTGTGCTTGCAATCGAGTTAGGGTTTCCATTTTTAGACCGTTGGTCCCCACTACCAGCTCATCACTCCCCACCTCCTCGTAATAAACTCCAACTTCATACTTTCGTAGCCTTAACTGCTTTTTTCCTTCTCCTTTCTATTTTTTAGTTGACTACTACCACGTGAGAAGGGACAAATTGTTTTGTCTTTGTTGACTAATTGAAGGTGGCTAATTTAACTAGCCACCTTTCACATATAATCAAAATTAATCATAACCTTTAAATCTTTTGAATACATTATGCACATGAGAGATTGAGCGATATACTTACCTGTGGTGCTTAATACCTTGTTGTAGTGGTTGAAGACTAGAGGTGCTTGTTGTGTGTATTGGTTGCATGCTATTCTTCTTCCCCATTTTGTTGATCTCTGATGATTTTTGTGTGGTGAAGGTACCTGGTGTTGATGATGATGGTGTTGCTACTAATTTCGAGTCCCTTCTACTCTTGGATCATCATGCTAGAAGCTTGTTGTTCTTATGATTTTTATTCTGTGGGATAGGCTGCTACAGGATGTCCTATACTTGCTTCTCCCTCAGAAATCTGAATCATACCTTCTCTTGGGAGTTTGAGGATGGGGACATGGATGGAGAGGGAGACTAGGAGTGTGGAGAATGAGGAATAGTCAAGTGATGCTCCCTATTTCTCTATGTTTCCTTCTTTTTCGAAAAAAATAAAAATAAAATTGAAAATGATATTTTTTTAATAGTGAATGGAGGGGCGATGAAGGTGGACATAGGTATGGTCATGGAATGATAATGTAAGGGTGCTATTTCAATGACATAGCAGGTCATTTTTCCTTTAGGGTCAGCTCTTGTAGGATTTCCGGGCCATTATGATTCCTACAGGATCATCCTGTAGGTTTTCAAGGGATCCTGTGGTTTATAGAGGATCTTGTAGAAAACACAGTCCCCACGTAAACTGAAGGAAAGGAGTGGAAAAAATGAAAGAAATGGTAGACTGATGAATGAAAATGAGTGCAAAAGAAAAATGTGAGTGAAATAGGTCTCTTTGTGATCCTCCTTTGCTCTCTAATCATCCTTCTTGCGGACCTGCAAAATATAAATTTTCATGATTTTTCTCTTTTCTCTCTCTCTTTTGTTTTTTTTTGAAAACAACTAGGCTTCCTCTGAGAGGTTTTCATCCTAGCTGTTTTCCCTGGGCACCTCAAGAGAGATTTTCACCCAGGGATCTTTTTATTTTCATTTGTCTCTCTCTTTTTTTTATTGACACCATTGGGTTGCCCTAAGAGGTTTTCAATCTGATAGTGGGACTCAGATGCCTCATAGAGGTATCACCTGAGTCCTTATGCTTTTTCTTTTTTTTCTTAGTGATTTCATGAGGTAGGAGTTCAAACTTTCTCCACTACCATCACTGTTTTATTGATATCATCAACGAACTCTTGTCTCGATAATGGTCTCTTGTAAATTTTTAATCGGTGTCCAAGAATGGCCTCTTTCATTTATGGTTTTGATATGTATTGTACCATTACCATGGAACCTTTCTACAACATAAGGTCCTAGCCATCTCATCTTTAACTTGCCCTTGAAGTCTTTATACCTAGAATCATATAGCAAATCCCAATCACCTTCTTGAAATTGCTTTTCGTTGATGTTCTTACCATGCAATATCTTCCTTTGACGTTGAATTACCTCTGTATGTAGGAGGGATTACATTCTAAACTCATCTATCCAATTCAACTAGAGCAATCTTTCTTTCTATGTACTGCTCAGATCTAGATCTAGTTGGGCTACCATCCTTAATGTGATATACTCAAATTCAATGGATAGCAGGGCCTCTTTCCCATAGACCAGCTCATAGGGTGTGAATCCAGTGGTGGCCTTCCAGGTGGTATTAGAGGCCCAGGTGGCCTGAACTAGTCTATCTTCTCAATCCTTCCTGGTGCTTTTTACCACTTTGGTCAAGATGCCCTCCAGTGCTCTATTGGTCACCTACAGTTGTTCATTAGCTTATGGATGATAGGGAGTGGAGGTTCTATGCTTGATCTTGTGCTAGTTGAGCATGTCCTCAATCATGTTGGAGGTAAAGTGACTGCCTTGGTCTGTGACAACCTCTCTAGGGTACCTAAATTTGTAAAATACATTCTCCCTTAGGAACCCAACTACCTTCTCTTCTGTTGTTGCCTTAATTGCCTTGGTTTCAGTGAACTTAGTCAGATGGTCAGTGCACACAATGATGTACCTTTTTTTTGGAAGGAGGGTCAATAGGTCCAATGAAGTCCATTCCCCACTTGCCAAATGGCTCGAAAGTCACCTAAGGTTGTAGAGGAATTTCATCTATTGGACTAGGCCTTCCCATCATTTGGCACCGATCACACTGACTAGTATATCCTCTCACATCCTGATTAAGAGTGGGCAAATAATAGCTTGCTTGTAATACTTTGAATGTTATCCTCCTTACTGCAAAGTGACCTCCACAAGGCCCATCACGACAGGTCATAAGGATGTCAAAGACTTTCTCCTCCCTAACACACCTTGTCAAGATTTCATCTGGGCCAAGTTTGAAGAGATTTCCCCCAATCCAAGTGAAGGGGATGCTCCTCCTCACTATCTTGCTTTTCTCTTTGGAGGACAAATTCAGTGGGAACTATGAAGATACCAAATAGTTTTTTATATCAGCAAACCATGGAGAGAGAACTGAGATAGAAAATAAGTTCTCATCCAGTAATTGGTCATCAACCATTCCTTCTTCACCTGCAGGCAAATTTAATCTGGACAAAAAGTTTGCAACAACATTTTCCTTACTAGGCTTATCAACAATAGCTAGATCAAACTAATTTAATAAAAGTAAGAATATTGTAATCCTAGCATCCATATATGGTTTATTCATTAAATATTTGATTGCAGCATGGTCAATATGCACGAATGTTTGACACCCTATAATATAATGCCTAAATTTTTCAATGAATGCACAACAGTTAGGAGTTCCTTTTCAGTCACTATGTAATTTAGTTCATCTTTTGATAGATTCTTACTGATAAAGTAGAAAATGTAAGGCAATGTTTCATCTATCTGACCTAGGGCTTCTCCTATGGCCTTATGTGATGGATGAGCATGAATATGAAATGGAATGGGACAATTTGGTCCTTGAAGAATCAGTGCAGTGGTTAACTTGTTCTTTAGGGTGTCTAAGGCCTCTTGACAACTTTTTGACCATATAAACTCGGAGTCCTTGGCCAACAACCCAAATAAAGGAGAGCCCATCTTGCTGAAGTCCTTTATAAACCTTCGGTAGTATCCAGATAACCTTAGCAAACTTATGACATCCCTCTTCTTTTGAGGGGGTGAGACCCTTTGGATGATAGCTATCTTGTTTGGGTCTCCCTACAATCCTTGCTGAGATATTGAATGACCTAGCATGACCCCTGTAGTCATCAAGAATTTGCATTTTTCAGGGCTGAAGGATAGGTTCATTTCAATGCATTTGTTGAGTACTTTTCCTAGGTTGGATAGAGCCTCTTCAAAATCACATCCCTAAGGTATAAAATCATTCATATAAATTTCTACCGCATGATGGACTAACTCGGAAAAAATACTCAGGACTGCTCTCTGGAAAGTGGCAGGAGCACTGCATAGGCCAAAAGGAAGAACCCTATAGGAAAAAGTACCCAAAGAAAAAGTGAAGGTGATTTTATCCTAGTGTTCCGAGATGATCTGGATTTGGTTGTACCCACTGAATCCATCTAGGAAAGAGAAAAAAAATTTCCCTGCCAGGCCATCGAACACATGGTCAATGGAAGGTAGAGGAAAATGGTGCTTCTTTGTGGCTTTGTTCAATTCCCTGTAATCAACACAAATCATCCACCTACCATTTTTCTTTGGAACTAACACCAAAGGAGATACGGTCCACTCACTGTCGGAGATAGGGTAAATGAATGTTGCATCTAACAGTTTTTGCAATTCTTCTTTGACTATATCTTCAAGAGCTAGATTCATCCTCCTTTGGGGCTGCCAGACTCACTTGCAACCTTATATGATGTATATGTGGTGAGCACACACTGAAGGGTGTACTCCCTTCATTTCTTTGTAACTCCAAGTGAAGGCATCTAGATTTTCCTTTAGCATGTTTCATAAATTCTGTTCTTGGAGAGCAGAAAGAGATGGATTGATTTTCAACGTTCTCTCAGGGCTGAATTCTATGGTTTTCACATGGAGGGGTTTGGAATCCGCCAAGCATAGGTCAATTGGATGATTGTTCTCAGTTTCCTTTACTACAGCTTCTAAGGGAAATGTACTAGGAGTTGGACTTTGGAGTAGGTGTTCGATCAAATCATCTTAATCCTGTTGTCCTCCTCCCATGATTGTCTCTAAAGTATAAAGTTTGGTGGAATAAACTTCATCTTCTTCCTCATCCTCAAACAATAAAGGTAGATCATGCTCTGGAGATGGATGAGCAGGAGGGTATAGGACTAACTACTTAGGCATATGCCCATTCTTGATGGTCATATTCCCAACTCTCCAACTAATGTAAGCATCAGCAGTGGTCAACCAGGGTCTCCTAAGGATGAGAGGGTAACTAGTAAGCTTAGCCTTAGGCTGGAGAGCTAGGAAATCTGCAGGATACTCCCAAGAGTCGATGGAGACCATCACATCCTCCACCCTTCCTTTAGGGGTCACTTTGGAATGGTCTACAAGTTGCAGAACTATTGTGATCTTCCTCAATGAACCTTTGAGGTTGAGCTTGAGCATGGTGTCCTTGGTCATCACATTAATAGCGGCCCCAAGATAGACCAAAGTGTGTGGGACAATGGTGCCATTTATGTGCACAGCTACTACAGGGCTTCTAGGGTCCAAATACTTTGGACAGATTACCTGCCCCAGCATTAAGTTGGACAGTTGTCCAATGACATCAATGGTAGGCGTATCTCTTTTTCACCTCCTTGGATGCTTGAAGAACTTCTCCTTAATCAACTAATTGTAAATAGGAACATCTTTTATTGCTTGGAGAAGTGAAATCTTTACACATATATTTTACAATTCTCCCAGGAGTTCAGTCTCTTCTGGGGTAGACTGGAGTGGTTGGGTTAATCTCTCAGGAAAGGGTGGATTCACTTTAAGAATGCTCTCTTCACTTTCTTCCTTAACCTTCCTAGGTGGAGTGGAGGTTCGTTATCCAGGAAAATTCTCCCAGATCTCAAGTTAATCTCTTGGATTTCTACAACATAAGTTGGATATGATGTCTCTCCATTGTATACTTACTGAGCTTATCTGTTGTTCGAGTTTGGATTTGGCTGGGAAGGCACCCGCGGCTGCTTGGGAGAAGTAGAGTGTAATAGTTGTGGTTGGGTAGGTGGTGGAGGAAATAAAGCTGGAGCATTACTGTGTTGGGGTTTGCACCCCTAGGGAGGTGCATTTCACTAAGGTTGTGGAAGAGCATATGGTTGAAATGACTAGCTAGCTAGCTGGGAGTGATACTAAGATGCAAAGGATCAAGGAGGGGGTGTAGACCAAGAAGTATGGGTAGGAGGTCCCCAAGAAGGTATGGTCATGGTCTAGTTCTGGTTGTAATATTCATGGGATGACCTTTGCATGCCCTGTTGGTATGGTCTAGGCCCATGAGGTCTCCTTTGGTTTATGTAGCAGAGCTTCTCAATGACCCCTTCAGCTCCTTGATATATAGCTTTGAGTCTAGGAAAAGAAGGGTACTTGTCTGTGGAGTAGTCTTCTTCACAGACTGAGAAAATTTCAATAGAATTCAGTGGATGTTCATTACTCAAATGCCTCCTCGTGCATCTAGGACAAAAAATGGCCAAGGCTCTCTCTACTTCCTCCTACTTTCCCTTAATGTGCATAGTGTCCATTTGCAAGGCAAGGTTTTGTAGCAGCTCACTTTTGAAATCTTCCAGCATGTTTCCAATTTCACCCTTGATGGATGAGTTGGAGGAGGATGTACTAACCATAGCTCTACTACCCCTACCATTTTTCCTATCTGCCCTAGAATGGTTTCTAAAGACAGTCTTAATATCCTCATAGGGTAGTTGGTAGATATATCCAATTTCTAACAAGTGTAGGGTATCGAGAAGATCTTTGCTTACTCCACTAAGTAGGACCAACTTTAGTGAATTAGGGTCAAGTGTGCACCTGGCCTTTTGTAACTAAGTTGGAATTTCTTCATAATCCTCTAGGGATTTGTCATTTCCTATGGTCATCCTAAAAATTTCCTCTTTAGTATCCTTTGACCGATAGTAGTCTCGATACTTGTTGTTAAAATATTGTTGCATCTGAGCCCAAGTTTTGATATTATCCCCAGGTAAACCCATGAACCAATGTAATGATGCATCCTTGAGGGTAGATGGAAATAGTTTTAACTTCTGTTCATCATTTGTATAGTCATAGGTTCGCATATAACAACAAACTCAAATAGGAAAGTGCCAGGGTCTTCTGTGTTCAAGCCATGGAAATGAGGTAGGGAATAGGGGCTTATATTTTTCATCTTAGTGTACCCATTGGTTCCCCTGATTAGGAAGGCACCCTAAACTCTCTCTATATTCCCTCTATCATTTCTATTTTCAGCCATTGGTTCAGTAGGAATGGGTTCTTCTTCTTCTTCTTCCCCTGTAGGTTCTTCAAATATGTGAGGTTTCTCACCTAAGGGTTCCTCCAGTTCATAGCCACCGAAGAAGAGAGAAGGTTGTTTTTTTGATAAATTTCCCTAAGTTATCCCTATTCCTATGAGGCATGAAAGGAAATGTTATTAGGTTGGTTTTGTGTTTTTTTCAAACTTGGAAAGTACTTTGCATAATTTAAGTTTCCAATTAAATGAAAAATACTGACTTAGTGAAAAACTACTTATTGAATTGAAATCTTGCTTACAAAATGGAAAGGAAAGAAAAAAATGTAGAATGAAAAAGGAAGCAACTAAATTACTTTTGCAGATATAAACTAATGGCAGAATATTAGAGAAAAGAAAATAGAAGAAAGAAGCAGTATTGACATATTAATTAGACACCTCCCTGGAAAGGGCACTAAAAAAGTGATGAGCAGTAGTATTGCAGAAAGAATGCTACAACTCCTAGGCTACTAGCTTTACTTTGTCAAGCTGGGGTTCATACAAACATGGAGGTGTCAGTGTTGTATACACAAATAAAAGTGATGGTTCTTCCTTTTTCAGGGTTCAGATGATGAGAGACCACTTGGGTTTTCAAGCCAAACTTATATGGAGTCAGAAGAATCTTGGTTTCTTGATGGAAGAAAGGGAAATTTTCTCTAAGGGAGAGCTACACTACTGCAATAATGGAAAAGACAGAAATTCAATGCTAAATCACTCCATTTCCTACTTAACCACCAAAAAACTATGCTTTGTAATAATTCTAAATTAACATGAAACAAATTCTAGTCTCTAAGCATGGAAGTAAGAAGCATCAAACATCACTAATGTGCAAGTAAAGGGATTGAAATAAATTTGTTTTTTTCCTTTTGTCTTTTCATGCAAAATCAAGTATGCAAACTAATTTCTTTTGGTGATGTGGTAGGTGAAATAAGGATGTTGGAGGATGAATGGAAGGGTTAGGAGATGGTTAGATGGTGTGGGAGACCCTTGGGAGGCTTTTAGTGACTTCCTAGGGGTTTTCCCTCAATTTGACCTCAAAACAAGCCATTTTAGGAAAACATACTGGATGTACTAGAAACCTAGAAGATTCCCTGTAAACCTATATGATATAGTCAAGATAAAAATGGAAAGTGTTGGAGGTGATGGAAGGCTTAGGGAAGGTAGTAGATGGGTGGAATGAATTGGGGAAAGGTCTAGGATCACTCAGAAGTCAACAAAAAGGATAGAGGATGGTTGGATTCGCTCAATGTTCTTGGAATAAATTCTATGAAAAATGATGAAAACTAGTGAAGGAAATGGTGAAAACAAAGAATGGCTATGCTAGATGGAGTGAAAGGTGGTTTCTAGCTATTAAGTCTTTGTCTCCTCCTGAAGCACCTGCTCTGCATAAAACATGTATAATTCCCAAAAATATTTGTAAATAAGAAGCATTCTCATAAGCTAGAAAAGCACAATTAATGAACTAACTGCCTACATGATGCATGAGGAAAGTTGTTGAAAGGAATGAAAGCATGGATTATATCTACTACAAGAGTGAAGATATAAGAGATGGAAATGATATCCTACTTTGCAAAACTGATCAAATGCAAACTCTAAAGCTTATGCAAGAAATAGAAAATTATGTTTTTGGGGCTACACAAGGGTCCCTTCCTGAAATCATGATCCCAAAGGGAAGAAATGAGGCCAATACACCCACTAACAACCTTTTGGTACTCCTTTTATCCCTGCTATCCTGCTACCTATGTAAGGTACAAATGGAAGAAAACTAATAAACAACCAATCCAATCTACACTACTTGCAATGAAAACACATCTAAAAGGAAATTAACAATGAAGCTATGAGTCTAATATAAACATACAAATCCAAGAAAAAGGAGCTTTGGCTGCTAGGGTTAGGCACTAACTCAGGAGCTTCATCCCTCTAAGTTAACTTAGTGCTCGCTCAAAACAAAACTCATTCTTATTACCAAAACAAAAAATTACATCAATAAATCTTTCACAAGTTTGGAGCCGAAAATAACTTAGAGTTTTACAACAAAAATTTGAGTCCTAATGAGGCTTTATGCCTCTCTACTTATACAACTAAATTCCTCAATGAATTCCTTAAAATCAGGGAGGCTCGACTCCCAAACTTGAGATAAACTAGCTCTTTCTCTCTCACTTGCTCGACTACCTTCTAATCCTCATGGCTTGGCTGCTTGCACTCCAAGATGGTGTGATGGATGGAGTAATATCTGAATGGGGGGGAAGTAAATGAGGAGGATTTACCTCCTAAAATTCCTCTCCCTTGTCCCATTTGAGTTTTAACCTTAGCATTTTCCAAAATTCCTTGATTTTTGCCTTCAATCATGTATTCAATGCATATTACTCCACTAGGCATAATATCCAACTCTAACTCATCAAATAAACAAAATATAATAAAAAACATTTAATAAGTTGTGAGAAAAGTTTGTTTGACTAGCCTAGGAGGTGAATTAAAGCCCATATAATTACCCAATGATGGGGCTCATCAGTTTCACACCCTTTTAGGTACAAATTAACTTCGATATCCCCCTATTCAAATGACAAATAAATGTAAAATCTTTAGATAAATCTTTGAATATGGTATTGGGTTATTATGTGGTTGAGAAGTTTTCCAATAATGAGGAAATCAGATTCGCATTCCTAAAATCTCTACCCATATCAAATATTGGTGGGAATATTACTAGGAGAGACTCAATGAAGATGAGTTTGTGGTATACAAGGTAGAACCTGCCTGGTCCATTTTTCTGGGTGCCATCAAGGAGGAATTCTACCCTATAGATACTATGAATACCAATTCAGGAGGTGGACCAAACTAAAGAAGGAAAGGGACCAGGCAGTACTAGATCTCACAAACATATTTCATACCTTATGCACCAAACTGGGTATCAAACACTGTGAGCGAAATTTGGTGTGCAAATATTGTGGATGTATGCAAAGATACATAAAGATAAAAATGTAGTTCCTAGACATCTCCTCACTTGGTGGAACAAACTGATACACATTCAACATAGAGAAAGAATGTAAATAGAAGAATTGATACTTTGGATATGAAAATCTTTCACAACAGGAGTAGGGTAAGGGAAAAATCATGGGTGGATTGTGCCCCAAGGAAAAGAAAACTAATATACAAATAAATAATGGTTATGGAAATTCAAAGGTAAACACTATGAAGTAGTGTTGGCTCCATAAAAGTCCCCCACACAACATTGCTACATGTCACTTGAAATAGTCATTACTAGTAGAGCTTAAAGAGAAAAAAATCTAGCTACAATTTTGATTCAGAATAGGATAAAGGAAAGTTGATCAGTGCCACTATTGCCACCAAAAAGGTATAGAAAATTCATCCTAAATACTAAGAGGAAAGTGAGCATCTCTTCCACTCATAAATGTGGGTGAAGAGTACTCCACTACATTTCATTGTTGACAATAAGAGGCAAAGAAACCTCATCTCAACAGAGGTTGTTAAGTAGTTGGGCCTGTTAGTGTCAGTCTTTCCAGCCTTCCTCCAGTGATCAAACATGCTCTTACAAAGTGATTTTGAAGTGTCAAGGTCAAATTTTGTCATTTCAGTGAGTCTTCAAGCAAAATTTGGTCACTGGGCATTATGTCTAGGGTTTGCCCAAATGTCAGTCCATGTCATCATTCAGCTGAGACTATCATCATTAAGAGGGTTATCATTATCATGTCAGTGTCTAATGAGTCATTTCACACCTTGTTCATGCTTCAGTTGTGCCTAGGCAAGGTCATTTCCCTCTCCTAGGGTTTTGAAGCCAATTTTTCTTGGATGGTCAAATCACCGGCAAAACTTGTTTCCTGATGTTCATACACCTTCCCCTGTCCTTAAAGTACCTTATCAAACACTTCCCATCCCTTAGATCCACCAAATTCCTCATTTTTGCACAAACTCTAGTTTCTAGCTACAACCTGGCAATTTTCTAGGTTTGGCCTGTGTTTTGCCCTTTTCGACCCCTTCCCCTCACTCAATCTCTGAGATTCCACTTTCCCCTGCTTCCTAACATCCCTCCCCACTCCCAAAAATTTCCCCAAGAATTTAGAAGCCCCCTATCCCCTTCATTTCGCTCCATTTCGACAAAATCCCTTGTTTCACACATCGGGACAAGTTTAACTCAAATGATGTTTCAGAGCAATAAAAGATGAATTTTGGAAAACTGAGAGAGGTTTTTGTCCATAACATGCTAAAGACGAAAAACCTCCTTCACTTTTTTCACAGGTGTTATGGTTTTAGAGAAATTCCAAAATTACAGTCGCCGGATGCAAGGCGGTTGGCCAAGGCACAAAAAAGGAGAAAGAGGCCCGACCCACTCCGCATCTTCGCCGAGGCTTCTCTCACTCATCATGATACTCATTAGCATCCTCCTAGCAGCAAACCCAAGAATTTTTGAGAGTTTTGAAGCATTTTGGGCATTTTTGGGAATTTTACAGGTTTTGGCCATTTCACTGGTCTCACCCCGCGCGCGACCATACATGGGGGCAACTCAGAACAAGGAAAACTTTGCATTTTTGTAATTTTCATGCAAAAATACATTTGACTATGGATGGGTTTCATATTTTATGGAGATTTGGGCTTCCAAAAGCTCAAAATACATGCAAATTTTGACTTTCTGCCCCTATTTTGAGTTGCAGAAAGCTGTCTTGGGATAAATGACTTTGAGGGGTCAAATCAACTCCAAATTAAGAAATTCCAGTGGGGTTGGAAAGTAGACTCGTAGACCTTTCCAACGAGTTATCTTTCACCTGATTTGGACACCGGGAAGGCCCTCAAACAGAGCTGTGAATGTGCGCGACCAGTCAGAGTGATGTGCGCGACCAGTCAGGGAAATTTGCCTGTTTTGACCAGTTCGGCCAGCAAAACACTGTTTTCATCTTGGTTGACTTTTGAGGCATGTAAATGATGGATTTTTGTGTAATTTTCATGGCATTTAGATGCTTTTACTCTCCTTCATCACTTCTAGAAGATTCTTTGATGTAAATGGTAAATATTTAATGCATGGATAGGTTCCCTAAGTTTTAGAGGCAAGTTGTTTTGACTGCCTATTATCTAGTGCTCAGTTTAGAATTAGTTGAAACAGCTCCTAGGAAGCTGAGCTCAACCCCTAGAGGTGGGGAAAGGAGTTAGATCATCTATATTATGCCTTCTCTTGCTCATTTTCATGGTTGGACTCTTGAGGGAGAAGCTCCTATTGTATATTTTACTTGTATCTCTGCAATTTGAGGAAAAGGAAGACCAGGGTTTTTGCAGACATCATTGGGATTCTTGTGGACTCTTGTGTTGATGGTGTGTTCTCTTATTGTAATTGTAAGTGTGTTTATGTGTTCCATACCTTTCTTTACTGCTGCTAATTAAACAAATGAAGTGATAAAGTTTGAATTCATGCATGTCATGCTCAGCTTTCAAATTTGTTTAATGTTTATGCTTTCCACTGTCTAAAGAGGATTCAAAGTCATTGTTTGCCCTCTTTAGCTTCTCTTCTTTCCTCCTTGATCATCCATCTCAGCTAAAGGCATCAGCACAAACTCCTACCTTGCCCCAAAGACCCACCTGCAAAAAACTGACCTCAATCCCCGCACCCTGAATTGCACTCCCTTCAATTGCCACCAAAAACCCAAAAAAATTTAAATCAACCTTCCTAATCAGTTTACTAGCCTAATATCAGTGTTAAATTGTTGGTCATCTCACCCCATTGAAAATTTGCCGAGATAGACCGGAGAGAGCCTTCTCATACCCCGTAGGGCTAGCTACGAGGTGAAATGGTTTGATGTTGCCTTGAAAGTTTACCTTCCTCAGCCTAGGGTGAAATCTCAAGCGCTAACAGGGCCTACCAACAACACCACACCCACATCCATACACCAGCAGATGGTTCCACCAAGGATGAGATATCTACATCAACCAATAATTTCACATACCCTATAACATTAGGCTTTTGACGAATGAGGTATTATACGATGTTTCACCCTTGAAGTTTCTGATGTGCTTTTAAAACAACCTTATATGTGGAAGCATTATGTTGTTTATGAGCCTTGACCCCATATTGTCATTGTTACTTTGTGAGACCTACAGGATACCAAAAGTAGTTATGACTACTACAATGTCATTGATCTTTGAAAAATAATGCAAGAAGGTAGTCTCATACATGCAAGTTTGTCCTTTCCAAGATTTAGCTAGAAGGTAAGAAATAGGTCACTACAACCACAACAACTTCAGTACCAGTTCTCTCTACAAAACACAAGCAGTTGGACAAAGGGCCTAAATATATATTCACCTCACCTACAAAGTCACCCCTACTCTTCCAAGTCACACATCCACTTACAATGGATGAAATAATTCCACATGTTCATTGTCATTACAACAAAGCTCTTTAAAAATATATTATTTCTTTTGTTAAATGTTTAGGATTCCATCTAGCAATCCCCAAGGATGTCACCTTTCAAACTGCATCATCACCAACAAGGTCCCCACATCATGCAACCAATTTCGACACTTCCAAAAAGGGGTTCATGATACCCTACCAATAGCTAATTCTAATTAATAATAATTATATTCTAAACATCATGTTCAATGTAATTTTTAGTGTACAACTAATGGAATTACCAACACCAGATGAAGGGTACTCAATAGAAGAACATACAACTTTATTGAGTGGTTAAGGTAAGGAAGCTTCTTCACTAGGGAAAATGATTCACTAGGAACCAATTTAACAAAAAAATTCCTCATGTGATGAGGTAACTTTACACAATGGGGATCATTGCATCCTAAGGGGGAAGGATTAATCTAGGTTGAAAATAATTATCGTAGCTAAAATTTATTTCCTATCAATCGTTATTAAAACCGAGAATCATGCACGATAATAAATAAAATAAATCCTAATATTAAAGTGAGAATCTAATCTCATGAAAATTTCAATATTTTCATCATAATTATGATAGTCACCATGGTATTCACACATGGATGATGTAAACCATGGGATTTTCCCATGGTATTATAATTTATTATATTTACCCATGGTGTCATAATTTATTATATTTCCCCATGGTATTCATCAATGGATTTTGTAAAGCATGGTATTTGAAATGTAACAAGAGGCATGACTCTTGGTGAAAGACAACTATAAAAATTATAAATACGAACCATCATTGTGGATTAAATCATCATTTTTCTCATAATGTAGTCTCATGGTATATTACCCATTTCAATAAATATTTGAGTTCCTCTTATGTTGTTTTTCTTCAATATTTCTCTTACTGTTAGGTCCCTATAATGCTAGTGTATTCCCTTATTATTATTGTCATTGTAACCCTTCATTGTTATTGTTATGCCCATGTTGGCCCCATATTGTTATTATTGTGCCCCATAGAAGCCAGTTATTATTATTATTGTACCCTTACGTTATTATTGTTATGTTGGATCTGATTATATTATGACCCCATAGACTCCTATATATATAGAAAGGAGGATTTGTCATTTGAATCATCCAAGAATTTTTCATTTGTGTAATTAAAAAGAGGTTGCCCCATTGAAGAGGATGACGTGGAAGTTGTTTATCTATCTTTTCTTCTATTTTGTGAGTTGGTTGCATAACATTTGGTATCATAGCTTTGGATTCTAGAGTTTTGTTCCTTCAAACAGGCCATCGTGGCATTTTTCTATAATGTTTTTTTAGAAAGTATCAGAAGCAGAAATTAAAACCCCTTTGAACCAAAATTGTGATGAACCTTGGGTCTGCATTTCAGATCTTTTCTCTCTATATTTTTGGAGATAGGATCCAAGGGAGTTAGGGTTTTTATAGGCTCCTGAATTATATCTCAAACATGTAACCTTGGGAAAATAATCATAAATTCCTCTCTAAGCATCAGAATGAAATTTCATAAAATGTTACAGAAGAGGATGGACTGTAGTTTTCTTTGTATAGTTTATAGGCCTTAAGGTTGAAAGATTGATACGTGGCAATTCTTAGAAGTTCTCTCTATTGAACGAGTCTATAATCAAGTCATCATGGGAGATTCGGAATAACACTTTCTTGGAGAATCCAATATTGACCATACTTGTGGGGTTATAAAGAGGACTCGGAGGGATACCAAAAAATGAAATTCAAAACCTTAGAGATCTGAAATTACATAGATACAATGGATTCAATATCTAGCTCCTACAAAGTGAAAAAAGGTGTGTAGCCTTTTTAAAAATTTACATAAGTTTGGTTTGAAAACTTAATTTGAAGTAATTCAAAGGGAATATTGAAGCATAACTATCATTAATTTATGACCCAAAGAAAGAAAATGGAAACACATAGTAAGAAACCTGAAATCTTTACCATGACTCATTAAGAAGATGAAGAAATTCAACATGATATATCAAAATTACGAGACCAAGTGCAACAAATTTCACTCTCACAAAAAGTAATAGAAGCTAAGATGGATGTTTTAAAGAAAGGAATGGAAGATAAGATGAATGGTGTGGAGGCTAAGATGAATGCTATGGAAAATAAGATGGACGGTTTAGAAGTAAACATTGAATATTTGAGGAAAGACATGGAAGCATTGAAAGGAGGTTTGGTAAAGTTGCTTCAAGAAATTCTTCCTAATGTTGAAAAGATAGTAGAGGAAAATCATCATGAGGACAAAAGAAATGTTAATCATGCTTCCATAGGTTCTAATGTTGGATTGTAGACCCACCATGTTCCAAATATTGATATAAGGAAGTTTGATGGCAAGGATCCCTTAACATGAATACTACAGATGGAGCAATATTTTGATCTCCATAATGTGCAAAACATACAAAAGGTACTCATTGCAAATTTATATTTATAAGCCAATTAGGTTGTATGGTATCGATGACTTTTCTTTGATCTATAAATTGTCACTTGGTTAATTTTTATGGAGGAAATGATAACACATTATGAGGATACGAAAAACAATACCTTCTTGAGCCAATAGATAAATCTCAAACAAAAGGGTTCAATTGTGGAGCACATTGAGGAATTCCAAAAATGAATATAAGGGTAAAATATATTCTAGAGGAGAATAGAATTAATGTGCTCATAGGCACTTTAAAGGATAACATCCAACATGAGGTTCACCTTTGGGAACCTGATTCATTGGAGAATGCATTCTGGTTAGAAAGAAAAATTGAAAGCAAAATTATGGAAAAAATAATTTCTACCACTCACAACTAAAATATGGAAGTGTTGTTGCCCCTATCCTTCCACAACCTAAAAGGTTCACACCACAACAACTGGAAGAAAAAGGAACAAAAGGGCTTTGTTATAGTTATGATAACAAATACACTAAAGATCATAAGTGTGCTAAGAGTAAATTATTTTACATATATTGTGAAGAGGAGGAAGAAAAGGAACAATAAATGTTAAAAGAAGACAATATACACCATGAACCAACCCTAGAGAAAGAAGAAATGAATCTTAACATACCTTGTAATGCATTGGCAAGAATTACCACTCAAACTCTCAAGATAGAAGGACATGTCAAGAAGAAAAAGGTAATAGTCTTGATTGATTTGGGTAGTACCCATAATTTTATTCATTGTAAGATATCTGAGGAGTTAAATTGATTCCTATATCCAACACAAGACTCTCAAATGATGATTACAAATAGAGGAACCATAAATTGCTCTGGAAAGTGCCATAATGTCAATCTATCCATGGGAGAATATGTATTGAATAATTCAATTTTTTCCATTACAATGGGTGGTGTTGATGTTGTACTAGAATTCCAATGGCTACAATCTTTGGGTACGACAACTTTTAATTTTCAAGAAATTTTCTTGATTTTTTTTTGCGAAGGAGAGGAAGTTGAATTAAGGTTGTTTGATAAATTTCCTTAAGTTATACCTATTCCTACGAGGCAAGAAAGGAAATGTTTTTGGGTTTGTTTTGTTTTGCTTTTTCAAGCTTGGAAAGTACTTTACAAAATTGAAATTGCTAATTAAATGAAAACTATTGACTAAGTCAAAAAGTGGTGAACGTGGCATGTGAATTAAGGATGTTGGAGGATGCTGGAAGGGTTAGGAGATGGTTGGATGATGTGGGAGACCCTTGGGAGGATTTTGGTGACTTCGTAGAGGTTTTCCCTCAATTCGGCCTCAAAACAAGCCATTTCAGGAAAACCTATAGGATGTACAAGAAACCTACAGGATTCCCTATAAACCTACAAGATACAACCGAAATCAAAATGGAAGGTGTTGGAGGTGATGGAAGGCTTAGTGAAGGTGGTATATGGGTGGAATGAAGTGAGGAAAGTTCTAGTATCACTCGAATGTCAACAACAAAGATAGAGGATGGTTGGATTCGCTCAATGTATTTGGAAGAATTTCTATGAAAAATGATGAAAAATAATGAAGGCAATGGTGAGAACAAGGAATGACTATGATGGATGGAGTGGAAGGTAGTTGTTAGTTATCAAGTACTTATCTCCTCCTAAATCACCTTCTCTGCATAAAACATGTATAATTCCCAAAAATCTATGTAAACAAGAAGCATTCTCATAAGCTAGAAAAGCACAATTAATGAACTAACTACCTACATGATGCATGAGGAAAGTTGCTGAAAGGAATAAAATTATGGATGAGATCTAATGCAATAGTGAATATAGAAGAGATGGAAATGATATCCTACTTTGCAAAACTGATCAAATGCTAACTTAAATATAGAAAACTCTAAAGCTTTTGCAAGAAATAGAAATCTATGTTTTTGGGGTTGCACAAGGGTCCCTTCCTCAAATCATGATCCCAAAGGGAGGAAATGAGACCAAGAAATCCACTGAAAACCTTGTGGTACTCCTTTTATCCCTACTAACCTGCTACTGAGGCAAGGCACAGATGGAAGAAAAATAATAAGCAACCAAAACAATCTACACTACTTGCAATGAAAACACATCTAAAAGAAAATTAACAATGAAGCTATATGTTACTAATTTAAAGATACAGATACAAGTAAAAGGAGACTTAGCTCCTAGGGTTGGGCCCTAACCCAAGAGCTTCAGTCCTATGAGTTAAGTCAGTGATAACTGAAAACAAAATCATTATTGTTACCAAAACAAAAAATTACATCAATAAAACTTTCACAAGTGTGGAGCTCAAAACTAGCTTAGATTTTTACATCAAAAATTTGAATCCTAGTGAGGCTATAAACCTCTTTACTTATACAACTAAATTCCACAACGGATTCCTTAAAATTAGGGAGGCTCGGCTCCCGAACTCAAGAAAACCTAGCTCTTTGTCTCTCACTTGCTCGACTACTGTCTAATCCTCACGGCTTGGCTTCTTGCACTCCGAACTGGTGTGATGGATGGAGGAATATTTGAATGGAGGAGAAGTAAATGAGGAGGATTTACCTTCTAAAATCCCTCTCACTTGTCCCATTTGATTTTTAACCTTAGTATTTTCAAAAATTCCTTGACTTTCTCCTTCAATCCTGCATTCAATGCATATTAGTCCATTAGGAATAATATCCAACTCTAACTCATCACATAAACAAAATATAATCAAAAACATGTAATAAGTTGTGAGAAAAGTTGGTTTGACTAAGCTAGGAGGTAAATTAAGGCCCATATAATTACCCAATGATGAGGCTCATCAGTTTGACACCCTTTTAGGTGCAAATTAACTTCGATATCCCCCTATTCAAGGGACAAATAGAAGTAAAATCTTTAGATAAATGGTTGAATATTGTATTCGGTTATTATGTGGTTGAGAATTTTTCCAACCATGAGAAAATCAGCTTCACATTCCTAAAATCTCTACCCATATCAAATATTGGTGGGAATATTACTAAGAGAGACTCAACAAAGACAAGTTTGTGGTATACAAGGTAGGACATGCCTAGTCCATTTTTGTGGATGCCAACAAGGAGGAATTATACCCTATAGGATACTATGAATACCAATACATGAGGTGGACCATACTACAGTAGGAAAGGGACCAAGCAATACCAGAGCTCACAAACATATTTCATACCTTATACACCAAACTGGGTATCAAAGACTCTAAGCAAAATTTGGTGTGCAAATATCGTGGATGTATGCACATATACATAAATATAGAAATGGATTTCCTAGACATCTCCTCACATGGTGCAACAAACTGATACACATTCAAAATAGAGAAAAAATTTAAATATAAGAATTGATAGTTTGGATATGCAAATCCTTCACAAGAGGAGCAGGGTAAGGGACAAAGGTTGGGCGGATTGTGCCCCCAGAAAAACCCAACTAATCTACAAATAAATAATGGTTATGGAAATTCAAACGTAAGCACTGTGAAGTGGTGTTGGCTCCATAAAATTCCCTCACACAAGATTGTTGAATGTCACTTGAAACAATCATTATTAGTAGATATTAAAGAGAAAGAAACAAAATCTGGCTCCAATTTTGATTCAGAATAGGATAAAAGAAAGTTGAACATTGATGAAAAAATCAGTGCCACTGTTTCCATCACAAAGCTCTAAAATATTCATCTTTAAGACCTAGAGGAAAGTGAGCATCTCTTCCACTAATAAATGTGGGTGAAGGGTACTCCACTACATTTCATTATTGACAATAAGAGGAAAAAACCTCATCTCAACAGAGGTTATTAAGCAATTGGGCCTACCAACAACACAACACCCACATCCATACACCATCATATGGCTCCACCAAGGACGAGATATCTACATCAACCAATAATGTCGTATACCCTATAACATTAGGTTTTTGATGAATCAAGTATTGTGCGATGTTTAATCATTGAGGTTTGTGATGTGCTTTTAAAGCAAACTTATATGTGGAAACATTATGTTATTTCTAAGTCTTGACCCGATAGTGTCATTGTTACTTTGTGAGATCAACTCTACAAGATACCAAAAGTATTTATGACTACTACAATTTCATTGATCTTAGAAAAATAATGCAAGAAGGTAGTCTCAGAATTCCAAGTTTGTCCTTTCCAAGATTTAGTCAGAAGGTAAGAAATAGGTCACTACAACCACAACAACTTCAGTACAAGTTCCCTCTACAAAACACAAGCAGTTGGACAAAGGGCCTAAATATATGTTCACCTCACCTACAAAGTCACTCCTACAGTTCCAAGTCATACATCCACTTACAGTGGATGAAATAATTCCACATGTTCAGTGTCGTTACAACAAAGATGTTTACAACTCTGTTAATTCTTTTGATAAATGTTTAGGATCCCATCTAGCAATCCCCATGGATGTCACTTTTCAAACTTCATTTTCACCAACAAAGTCACCACATCATGCAACCAATTTTTTTGAATTATTTCGACACTTCCAAAAAGAGGTTCATGATACCCTACCAATAGCTAATGCTAATTACAAACAATGATATTCTAAACATCATGCTCAGTGTAATTTTTGGTGTAGAACTAATGGGATTATGAACACCAAATGAAGGGTACTCACTAGTATAACATATACTCTATTAAGTGGTTAATATAAGGAAGCTTCTTCACTAGGGAAAGTGGGTCACTAGGAAGCAATTTCAACCAAAAATTACTCATGTGATGAGGGAAATTTACGCTATGGGGATCATTGCTTCCTAGGGGCGAAGGATTAATCTAGGTGGAAAATAATTACCGTAGTTAATAACTATTTCCTAACAATGGTTATTAAAACCATGAATAATGCACGATAATAAATAAAATTAATCCTAATATTAAAGTGAGAATCTAATCTCATGATAATTTCAATTTTTCCATCATAATTATGATAGTCACCATGGTATTAACACATGGATGTTGTAAACCATGGGATTTTCCCATGGTATTATAATTTATTATATCTACCCATGGTGTCATAATTTATTATATTTTCCCATGGTATTCATCGATGGATTTCGTAAAGCACGGTATTTGAAATGTAACAAGAGGCATGACTCTCAGTAAAAGATACCTATAAAAGGTATAAATACGAACCTTCATTTTGCATTAAATCATTATTTTTCTCATAATGTAGTCTCATGGTATATTACCCATTTCAGTAAATACTTCAGTTCGTCTTATGTTATTTTTCTTCAATATTTCTCTTATTGTTAGGTCCCTATAATGCTAGTGTATTCCATTATTATTATTGTCATTGTAGCCCTTTATTGTTATTGTTATGCCCATTTTGTCCCCATATTGTTATTATTGTGCCCCATAGAAGTTAGACATTATTATTGTTGTGCCCTTACATTTTTATTGTTATCTCGGCTCTAATTATATTGTGACCCCTTAGACTCCTATGTATAGAAAGGAGGTTTTTTCATTTGAACCATCCAAAAATTGTTCATTTGTGTAATTTAAAGGAGGTTTCCCCATTGAAGAAGCTGATTTTGAAGTCTTTTATCTATCTTTTCTTCTATTTTGTGAGTTGGTTGCATAACATTTTGTATCAGAGCTTTAGATTCTAGGGTTTTTTTGCCTCAAACAAGTCATGGTGGCATTTTTGCTATATTGTTTTTCTTTTAGAAAGTTTCTGAAGCTGAAATTAAAACCCATTTGAACCAAAATTGTGATGAACCTTGGGTTTGTGTTTCATATATTTTCTTGCTATATTTTTGGAGATAGAATCCAAGGAAGTCAAGGTTTTTGTAGGCTCCCGAATTATATCTCAAACATGTGACCATGGGAAAATCATCATAAATTTCTCTCTAAGAATCAGATTGGAATTTCATTAAATGTTACAGAAGAGGATGGACTGTAGTTTTCTTTGTATAGTTTACAGGTTTCAAGATTGAAATAGTGATACGTGGCAATTCTTACAAGCTCACTCTACTGAACGAGTCTATAATCAGGTCATCATGGGATATTTGGAATAACACTTTCTTGGAGAATCCAATATTGATCATACTTGTGTGGTTAGAGAGAGGACTTAGAGGGATACCAAAAGATGAAATTTAAAACCTTAGAGATCTAAAATTATAGATATACAATGGGTTCAATATCGAGCTCCTACAAAGTGAAAAAAGGTGTGTAGCCTTTTTAAAAATTTATATAAGTTTGGTTTCAAAAATTACTTTGAAGTAATCCAAAGGGAATATTGAAGCATAGTTATCATTAATTTATGCCCCGAAGAAAGAAAATGGAAACACCTAGTAAGAAGCCTAAAAGCTCTACCATGACTCATTACAAAGATGAAGAAATGCAACATGATATATCAAAATTACGAGACCAAGTGCAACAAATTTCACTCTCGCAAAAAGTAATAGAAGCTAAGATGGATGCTTTAAAGAAAGGCGTGGGAGCTAAGATGAATGGTGTGGAGGCTGAGATGAATGGCATTGAAGATAATATGGATGGTTTAGAAGTAAACATTAAATATTTGAGGAAAGACATGGAAGCTTTGAAAGGAGGTTTGGCAAAGTTCCTTCAAGAAATGATTGCTAATGGCGAAAAGGTAGTAGAGGAAACTCATGATGAGGATAAAATAATTGTTAATTATGATTCCATAGAATCTAATGTTGGATTTAAGACACACAATGTTCCAAATATTGATAGAATAAAGTTTGATGCAAAGATCCTGTAACATGAATACTACATATGGAGAAATATTTTGATCTCGATAATGTCCAAAACACACAAAGGGTACTCATTTCAACTTTATATTTAGAACCCAATTAGTTTTTATGGTATCAATGACTTTTCTCTCATCAACAAATTGTCACTTGGTTAATTTTTTGGAGGTAATGATAGCACATTTTGAGGATACGAAAAGCAACACCTTCTTGAGCCAATTGATAAATTCAAACAAAAGGGTTCAATTGTGGAGCACATTGAGGAATTCCAAAAATTGAATATAAGGGTAAAATATATTCCAAAGTAGAATATAATTGATATGTTCATAGGCACTTTAATGGATAACATCCAACATGAGGTTCGCCTTTAGGAACCTGATTCATTGGAGAAGGCATTCTCGTTGGAAAGAAAAATTGAAAGCAAAATTATGGCAAAAAGGAAGCCTACCACTCACAACTAGAAAGGTCGAAGTGTTGTTTCCCCTAGCCTTCCACAACCTAAAAGGTTGACACCACAACAATTGGAAGAAAAAATAGCGAAAGGGATTTGTTACAGTTATGATAGATAATACACTAAAGATCATAAGTGTGTTGAAAATAAATTATTTTACGTAGATTGTGAAGAGAAGGAAGAAAATAAACAAATGTTAAAACAAGAGTATATACACTAGGAACCAACCCTAGAGAAAGAAAAAATAAACCTGAACATATCTTGTAATGCATTGGCAGGAAGTACCTCTCAAACTCTCAGGATAGAAAGACATGTCAAGAAAAAAAGGTAATAGTGTTGAATGTAAGATAGCCAAGGAATTGAATTGCTTCCTATATCCAACACTAGAGTGTCAAGTGATGGCTGGAAATAGAGGAACCATAAATTGCTCTGGAAAGTGCCATAATATCAAGCTATCCATGGGAGAATATTTATTGAATAATTCAATTCCTTCCATTCCAATGGGTAGTGTTGATGTTGTACTAGGATTCCAATGGCTACAATCTTTGGGTACAATAGCTTTTAATATTCAAGAACTTCTCTTGAATTTTTTTTGCGAAGGAAAGGAAGTTGAATTAAGGGGTATCGTAGGAAACTCAAAAAGAGAATCAACTCTGATACCATGAAAAATGTTGTAATGAAATAACAACGGGGCGTAATTACACAATTATGTTCACTAGAGGTTCCAACATCGAAATCATATATTTCTCCAGACCTCCAAAAAGGTTTGGAAAATCATACCAAGGTATTTGAGGCTCCCAAAGGCCTCCCACCTATTCGTGATCATGATCATGCTATTCATTTGATTCCATGAAGTTTTCCTCCAAACATCAGGCCTTACGGATATCCATATGCCCAAAAGAGTGAAATTGAACGTATGGTTGCAGAAATGCTAGAGGTTGGTATAATTCAACCTAGTCAAAGTTCTTTCTCTGCTCCAGTAGCATTGGTGCATAATAAGGATGGATCAAGCCACATGTGTCCAGATTATAGGGAGCTCAACAAGTTGACTATTAAAGATAAATTTCCCATTTGTTTCATTTATGAATTATTAGATGAATTAAATGGAGTAATTTACTTCACCAAGTTGGATCTTCATTCAGGATATCATTAAATCAGAATGAAGACTGAAGACATTCCGAAAAAAACATGTAGAACTCATGGGGGTCATTATGAATTTTTGGTCATGCATTTTGGCCTTACCAATGTACCTTCTACATTTCCAGGTTTAATGAATTCCATTTTCAAACCCTTAGAAAATTTGTGTTACTACTTTTTTATTGAATACTAATCTACAACAAGTCTTGGAAGGAACATCTTCAACATGTTGACAGGGTGCTCAAACTATTGGAGGAGAAACAAGTATATGCAAAAAACTCCAAATGTTTTTTTGGAGTACAAGAGATGGAATATCTGGGTCATATTGTATCTCATGAAGGTTGTATGGTGGACCCTAGAAAAATTAAAACCATCAAGGAATGGAAAATCCACACATCCATAAAGCATCCGCGAGGATTTCTCGCATGTCTGTTAAAAATTATGGGGTCATAGAAGAACCTCTAACAACATTACTGAATAAAGATGTATTTTCTTGGACTCTAGAAGCAATGAAGACCTTTGAACATCTTAAAGACGTGATGTGCTAAGCACCAATCTTAGCTACGATAGAATTCACAAAAACCTTTATTGTGGAATGTGATGCCTCAGGAAATGGACTTGGTGTAGTTTTAATGTAAGACGAAGCACCCATTGCTTTTGAAAGTTGTCTAATCAAAGGTAAGTATTTATAGAAAGTTATTTATGAGAAGGAAATGTTGGAAATAATAAATGCACTTAAGAAATGGAGACCTTACTTAATGGGAAGACACTTCAAGGTGAAAATGGATCATGATAGTATTAAATAATTTTAAGAAGAATGATTATCTTCAAAGAGAAGTAAAAAATGAGTCACAAATATGTTGGGTTATGACCTTGAAATCATTTACAAAAAGGGAATAAAAATGTGGTTGCAGATGAACTCTTAAGAAAAGACGAGGATGTGGAAGAATATTTTCATGCCATTTCTATTATCCAACCAGATCAGATAAATGGAGCAAGGGATGAATGGAAGAATGATGAAGGAGGATGGCACTCATTCTAAAGTTGCAGCACAATCCCAGTATATTTGATACATTTTTCTTGAAAAATTATTCGTTATGGTACAAAGATCGTTTATACCTTTGTAAGAATTCCCAACTCAAATAGAATATTTTTTGGGAATTTCACACATCTCCCTTAGGACGACACTCAGGACCCTAAAAAAATTACCACAGGGTTAAGATTTTCCTTTTTTGTGATGACCTTAAGTCTGATACTCAAAATTTTAAGGCAAAATGTTTGGTTTTCCAACAAAATAAAGTTGAGACAAATAATACCTCAGCTCTGTTACAACCTTTATCCCTTCCAAGTCAATGTTTGGAGGAGGGTTCAATTGATTTTATCACAAGTTTACCCAAGTCTGAAGGAAACAATGTCATCATGGTGCTAGTTGATAGACTTACTAAGTATGCACACTTTTGTGCATTATCTCATCCATTTAAAGCCAATATAATCGCTACTACATTTATGTAAATAATTCAAAAGCTACATGGAAACCCAAAGATTATTGTAAGTGATAAAGATCCCACTTTCACTTGAAATATTTGGATAGAATTATTTTGTTGTCTGGTTACTCAATTAGCTAATATCTCATCTGATCATCCTCAATCTGATGGGCAAGTTGAGATAGTGAACAAATGTGTCAAATGATATCTTCATTGCTTTGTATTTGATAAACAGA
Source organism: Pinus tabuliformis (assembly GCA_031772625.1). Classification (NCBI taxonomy): domain Eukaryota; kingdom Viridiplantae; phylum Streptophyta; class Pinopsida; order Pinales; family Pinaceae; genus Pinus; species Pinus tabuliformis. The sequence goes on from CM062816.1 coordinate 623,774,525, forward strand.
CACAATGGGTCCAGTGGTTGTCTCTGGCTGAATGGTGGTATAACACTTCCTTCCATACTACAACAAAAATGACCCCATTTATGTAAGTTTATGTACATCATCCACCATCCATCACATCATCTTTAAAATAAAATTCTAAGTTTCAAGCAGTCGAAGATCACATCAACCATCAACAACAAGTCCTCCAAATCTTGAAGGATAACCTCACTTTGGTGCATAATCGAATAAAACAACAAGTAGATGAACATCGAAATGAAAGAAGTTTTGATGTAGGTAACTAGGTATTTCTACGACTACAACCATACAAACAAATGTCCCTCAAGAAAGCTAGGAAGGATAATAAATTATCACCAAAGTATTATGGTTTGTACAAGGTGTTACAAAAGATTTGGTACTATGTCATACACATTGGAGCTTCCTACATCTTCTCGAGTGCACCCAATTTTTGATGTTTTATGCTAAAGAAGGTTATAGGTGACCAGATCTCAGTTCAAACAATATTGCCAAAACTCGACGAGGAAGGAGAAATCATATTTGAAATTAAAGCAGTCACAGAAACAAGAAATCGATAGCTACAAAATCGATCAATTTTAGAGTATCTCATCAAGTGGAAGAACTTATCTACTAAAGATTCAACATGGGAGGATAAGGATTTTATAGAGAAGCATCCAGAACTACTCAAGCATTGAGGACAACACTTTTTTAAGGACAGGGGCATGTTAGGTCGCTATAATACTAGTGTATTCCCTTATTATTATTTTCATTGTAGCCTTTTATTACTATTGTTGTGCCCATTATGTCCCCATATTGTTATTATTGTGCCCCATAGAATCCCACTATTATTATTGTTGTCCCTTTACATTATTATTGTTATGTCGACTCTGATTATATTGTGACCCCTTAGACTCCTCTATGTAGAAAGGAGGTTTTTTCATTTGAATCATCCAGGAATTGTTCATTTGTGTAACGTAAAGGAGGTTTCCCCATCAAAGAGGCTAATTTTGAAGTCGTTGATCTATCTTTTCTTATATTTTGTGAGTTTGTTGCATAACACTCACGTATTGAGTTATTATTATAATGTTTTTATAAAATATCTCTTTTACACATCATGCCATATTATGTGTTCTTATTATACTATTGTTATGCAATATTTATCTTAAGAATATTCATTTTTCATTCAAGAGGTTTCCTTTGTTAAACAACTTGGATCATATTGACATTAATACATTAGATGTCAAGAGATCTTTGCAGTTCAACATGCTTGGACTAGAGTAGGACTGGGATGGGTGACGTTTTGGGAAATTTTAATTTTTATTCTTGTGTCAATATTTAATTCTCATTCCCCTTAGGATCCATATCAAGGAAATATATACTTTATCATTATCTTGCTTATTTATCTAGAATCGATACACATTCTCCATCTTCCATCCTTCTTTGGACTCAAAACATTAGGTATAACACAAGGGCTTAGTCTCTCTCTGATTAATCCTTTAGTCAACAAATCCTAAACCTTCTTTCTAATTTCTTCATTCTCCTTGGGTATCATCCTATAGGATGCATTATTTGGTAAAATTTCACCTTTTTTTAGGTGTATGTGGTGACTAAAATTTCTTATAGGTGGTAATTCTTTTGGAAACTCATTAATAATGATGTTAGCAAACTCATCTAGTAGCACTATAATTTTAGTGTGTAATTCAATCAAATTTGTATATGTAAGGACAATCATATGTTTACAAATCAAAGAAAAGTGTACCTCGTCTTTCTTCTTAACTTCTGATAGAATTTCTTTCCCACTAATAATCAACGTGTTTAGGCTTGTTTCCTCTTTGACTCCTTTATCTTCCGTGGGAAATAACACATGTTTGTAGTTGTCCTTTTCAAAAGTGTAAGTATTTCTCCTTCCATCATGCACATCTCACTTTTTATACTACCATTGTGTTCCCAACAAAATGTGACATACATCCATAGGCATAATATCACATACCTCTTCATCTTTATAGATACCAATCTAGAATTCTACCATACTTTGTTCACTTGACAAAATATGATGTCACCTTTTTTGCCAAGACACTCGATATGGATTAGGATACGCCATCCTTTACAATCCTAAATTCTGTACCATCTCTGTGGATACCAAATTGTTAGTTTTATCATTATCAATGACGATTTTGTAGAATTTCCCTTCAAATTTGCACAATTTTCATAAACAAAGTCCTCCTTTGTGTTGGTTCGTGAGTTTCTTTCTCAAATTTAACCAAGATTCTCTTCATCATTAATGACTAGCACATTTTGGGCATTTCTTCCCTTGTTTATGTGTTCAATGTTCCTTTTTTTCTTTTGCAATATGAGCCTCTCTCTCTTTAGTTGTCTTATTTCTAGGACAATTCCAGGATATATGTCATGTATTTCAACACATATAACATCTTACTCCTCTTCCTCTCCCTATTCCTCTCGAGTAAAATCTTCTATCCCTTATTTCTCCTCATTTGTGAGATTGGCTACTAGAACTTCCTCCTTCCTCTATTGGATTTTGGAACCTTTCTTGCATGGAATATACATTTCCCTTAATTGGACTCCTCCATATATTCTATATTTGTTTTATAGCCAAATTCTCTTGTACTCCTAAGGGTACCAAATAGGATTTTTTCACTGTCTTCAGGGGAAAGAGCCCAATTTTGTTCTGAATATCATACCTTATGCCACTTATATATCTGGCCACCTTCTCAATATATTCTCAATGTGGTTTTCAGTAATTTTTATCATGTGGAATTCTTCAATGCACTTTTTCACTATCATAGTTTTTTGCCTTAAATTTTACAGTTTCCTAAATAAGTTTAGTTGGTAATACTTATGAATGAATTTTCTTTTAAGAGTGGACATTATTCGATCTCGACTCTTGATATTTTCCTTTATATTCTTCTTTTAATTTTCCTACAACTCATCTCACCATAATGTTAGATGTCCCCTTATATAGGTTATTACATATTTGACCTTCTCGTCGCCCTCCACATATTCAAAGTCGAAGTGCTTATCCAATGTGCTAATCCAATCAAGCAATTCTTCCACATTTATGTTTCCATTGTATAGTGGCATTTCAATATTTCATTTGGATCCTACTTAGGCAGCTAGATTGATCATTTGTTCCTTTGTGGTCTCTCTTCCTCAGATCCTTCCATCTACTCTTTTAAGCTTGTATCATCGCTCTCATTGACATCTACCCCATCAGTTTCTCTTATTTGGGATATCTCCATCAAGGAAAATTTTAAGTATGGAAGTTTATCTAAAAGATTAGAAACTTTGGCAAATATTACTATTGCCTAATATGCAAATTGTAAAATGTTTGACAATATTTTTGTAAAAATATTTATATTTCTAATGATTTTGTATTAGTCTATATAAAATGTTGGCGATTTTTAAGGTGACCACATCAGGTTCTCTTCTTTGGTATATCTCCATCAAGGAAATATCTCCATCAAGGAAAACTTTAAGGATGGAAGTTTATCTAAAAGTTTAGAAGCTTTGGCAAATATTACTAGTGCCTAATATGCAAATTGTAAAACTCTTGGCAATATTTTTGTAAAAATATTTATATTTCTAATGATTTTGTATTAGTCTATATAAAATGTTGCAGAATTTTAAGTTGATACTTTTATACTATAAAATTGGAGTGAATATTTTTTAGAAAAAATGGAAATTAGAGAAAATTAAGATACTAGTGAATATTAACCCTATTTTCCTTGGTCTCCATGGCTTCCATTCCTTCCTGGATATGCTCAGATCTATCTTAAGTTTTACATCCGTCGTATTTCTTTGTTGACCTCATCTTTTGGGTGCATATTTGGTCTCCATGGCTTCCCATATGCATCAGCTCTATCCTATGTTTTACATCATCATATTTCTTTCTTGGCCTCATCTTTTGGGTGCACATGTGATGTCATAGTTATGCTAGCCTTTTCAAATATTACCGAGCCTCTGGCCGTATTCAACTTGCCTGACTTAACACCACACTAGTGTTGATTGGTCTCACAATCTTCTGTGTTCCTTTTCTAGATCCAATCTTGCATAAGTGAATGGTCCAATTTTCCCAATATTCGAAATCCGAAATCCGAGGGTCTGACGATTATTCTCTCAAACTCGGAGATCTTTTCATAGTCGTTCTATTAGGAGTTTCAACGCATGCATGTTCCCAGATCACTTATTAAGCACTTAATAAAATATATAACTTTCCTGGATAAACGCAATGGATTTTTAACTGGATGTATATAGTATCCAAAGTATTTTAGCAACAAACACTTCTACTGCGAATTGGATCTCTTCCATCCCGCACATCCGGCTCAATCTGGTAGCTCAGAAGATTTGGCAACTTATACTTTTTAGAAGAGCTATATTAACTCAGATGCAAATCTACTAACGTTGGATCCAGACAACTGGGTCCCAAACCAAATGTCGCTTGTTAGGGAATCCGGGATGTTTATTTAGCACTTTTTGTTGAGCTCTAGATATGTTGTGGACCAAATCTAATCCTTGTTGGATACAATGGCCTTTGTGTTCGTCTAATTTGTTCAGCCTGCAATTAATTGAACCTGCAACACTATGTAATTCAATTGAACCAACAACCACCTCGTTATACATCGTGGTTGGAACCATACTTAAACATTGGTAACAGTTTAATTATGTGCATAAAGGCACATACCTATTCATAACAATTAAACAAAGACATATAAATCCATAAGCTACTTTTGGCGCACTTTGTTCCTTCAAGTATGATGCGAGCAAAAGGAGGGAGGGTTGTGAACTTAAACCCATGTGTTTTCTTCACTATAATTTGTGAGTTATTCAACGTTTTAAAATGAAAATAGTAGCTAGTCTTTTAAACGGTTGACTGAGACAAACAACTACAAAGAAACATGAGGCAATGATAAGCATCGTGTTCGATTCTATTCATAAAGAAAATTACAAAGTTTCAGTTAATATCCTCAAAGTGATCCCCATGCTCTGTCTCGCACTACCGCTGGTGTGTAGGTTACATATATCTATTTACAAAAAAATAATAATATCCAATAATAGAAATGGGTTGTCACTTGCTAACATTGCCTTTAGTGAGGTTACAACTAGGCATTTCTAGAAACTTACTAAGAGAGTAAGTCCGTTGTCCTAGAAGTAAAACATAAACATAACAAATCAAAGATGAAGAAAAATAAAATTTGCTAGAATGTTCCCGCATCACAACAGCAAAAAAATTGTCGATGGCTAAAGTGCCAATAAAAAATTATTTTTGTATCTAATCTTGTGTGAGCATGTGTGCAGTCAACTAGTCGTCATCGGCGTTTGTAGTTGTATTGGAGACAGAATATTATGCATAAACCCAACCTATCTAGTTGTCTATGACTTCTACTATAGTGGCAAAAGAAACATCCCATGCTTGTTGAAAATTTCCCAAGCAGTTTCCCTCCGCCTGATGCATCCCAGTTTCGATTGCAACTTTCTGTCTATCGACTGGTGGTGCCCGACAAATAGACTTGGCAAAGTGTTGTATATTGAATCAGTCTCCATCTAATGATGCAATGTGTAAAATATTAGTCTTGGAATGTCTTCCTCAACGGTAATGGCTTCTTGTGGAATGGAGGTTGTAGGGAATAATAGTTCGACGTCTTGCTTATGATGGGATGAAGGTAGCAAATCATGGGATTCAACAAAGACCTTATTTAAGTGAGAAGATGGGCCATGGACTTGCGCAAAGGAGGTAAATCAGGTTTCACTTTATGAACAAGACAAGTATGTAAGCATTTATCAAGAGAAACCTAACTTAGCACAACATTCTTGGAGAGGTGTTCGACCATGAAGGGCATAGAGAAGTGAAATCGGTAGGTGTCATCATTGATAAAGAGTGTCGATGGATTTTTACGATAGTCACACTTGGCAATGTATTCATGCTGTTGTATGGAATACCTAGAGTCTGTATGGCATTGATAGACATATTTCGAAAAGTATTCACTCTCATAGATGGCATTGCATGATAGCCATATTTAGCAAAGTGCTCATGCTGGTGTGGAATACAAGGAAAAAGCCTACATAATCTAGTGGATTGACCTCACGCACCACTTGTCAATGATATTGGAGCTAATAATTAAGGTGATCGGACATTGTCATGACAGAGATAAGCACTAAGCATTCTTGGTAATCTAACCAAGATGGAAATGATCAATAGTGATGATGAGTAGTAACTAGAAGAGAAAGCGCTTTACGTAAATATAAACAGTGGAAATGAATTTATTTTGAATATCATTTTTTTTTATCAATTTAACTAAATTTTTAAATTAGTAATTTTGGGTAAATATGACACCACAAGTCCAGTGAGGAATAGAGTCAATTATTTAAACGAGGAAAGGTTAAGTAGGATATCCATATCAGTCATTACTACAATGGTTTTGAGGTTACAAAATTAGGCTTTAATAGGTTATGAATGAGTAAGGGAACAATAAATTAAATTAGGGTGATGCTAAGGCCATTTTGTGAAAAGTGCAATATTTTTATATATAAAATGGGAAGTGTGAGACATAAGAGGAGATTATGAGAGGGAAAACTAGAAGGTTGATGATGGTGGATGATGAGAATGACTCTATCTATGAATTAAACTATTGTAGTAAATTGACGAAACTTCATTTTAGGTTCCCAATGTAACCTATGTGGTGAAGAACTTAGAACTTTGGATCTACCACCTCTATCGAAATTTTAATGATCATATTAACATGTTGTTGAAGTTTTTGATTCCTCCGTTCAATGGGTTTATGTTGTTATTTAAAACACACGTGCAATTGTGTTTTCATGGGTGATCTTTCATCTTTGGGAGAGACTTAGAAGGCGCCATGTTGGCAATGGGAGCTATGGTGTGACTCTATATGGACATCTCATTGTTCCCAAGAGAAATAGAGGGAGTTGCACCATTTTCTTTGGTAAAGATCAAAAGAAAAGTGGAAACTAGAGAGAGAGTCTAACAATCCGTATGAAAGCTTCATAAAGAAGGGAATGCATCCTTAGTGATAGCTTTAGAGCTTGTATGGATGGCATTGATATAAAATGACTCACGAAAATTGAAAATTCCCATATTATTCAATGGGAAGTAGTCATCTCTAATTGTCTCTTTTATTTTAATGTATTTATCTAATTCTATAGTAATACATAACGTTATTATCCTTTATGCCTTTGGTATTAATATTTTCCATTTCACAAGACTAGAATTCAAAAAATATTATCATTATGACCTAGCCATGAGAGTTACATCCAATTGACTAAAAAATAATATACATTATGTATTAGATGATTTCATTGACTAAAAAACAATGTACATTATGTATTATGTATTATATATATATATATATATATATATATATATATATATATATGACTAATCTTTATCATATAAATTTGTATATAACATGATTAATTTTTATCATATAAATTTGTATATAACACTAATGAAAAAAATTATAATATAAAATTTAAAATAAATAATATAATCAAGTATTTAAAATAAATAATATAATCAAGTATTACAGGATATTATGGTTTTTTATTTATATATAATATCAAAAAAATATAAATATTATATAATATTTTAAAATTATAGAAGAAAAATTGTCATGTTCTCAAATTTATAATATAATATAGATTAAAAGAATTATTATTCTAACAAAATTTATACTATATAATGTAAAATAGATTAACCATCTAATTTAATTTTTAATTTTTAATATTTTTCAATTAAATATAAAAACTATTAATGATAATTTTAAAATAAATATAATAAAAATAAAATAAATAAATAAATGATAATAAAATTATATTTTAAAAATAATAATGTTTTGTATATATAATTTTAAATTAAAAACATAGATTTAATAATAAATTATATATTTTTTAAAAAATAAATATAATCTATAAATTATTTTAAATTTTATTTTTCAATTAAATATAAAAACTATTAATAATAATTTTAAAATAAAAATAATAAAAAATAAAATAAATAAATAAACAAATGATAATAAAATTATATTTTAAAAATAATAATGTTTTATATCTATAATTTGAAATTGAAATCATAGATTTAATAATAAATTATATATTTTAAAAAAAAAAATAGATATTATTTATAAGTTATTTTAAATTTTAAATTATATTTTCATAGGTTTTGGACAAAAAGTGATTATCAAATGCTATAGTGCTATGTTAAATTATTTTTTTGGATGTGAAATCACCCATTTAAATTTTCATTTTAATCTAAATATTATATTAGAAATAATAAAAATATAATCCCACTAAATTTATAAAAATAGAAATTAAAAAATAAGATTCTAGATATAATTTAAGCGGAATCTTAAAATCAAATCATTACACCCCATTTATATAGTATCAAAATATTAATTACGACAATTTTAAATATAAAACGCAAAAAAGTAACATCTTATGACTACTACTCAAATCTTTGTGCAGCATGCCCTATGATAGAATTTGATTAGAATCGAGTGTAAACCATACCTTTGAATTGATTGGAAAATAAAATAGAAAACGTAAAAATCTGATTACTACTGCGCAAATCCTTTTACAGAATGTAATAAAACCATGCACAATATAATAGAAATTTATTGGAATAAGGGGTAAACATAAAATTGAGTCGTTTGAAATTAAAATTGAAGGTATTGATTCAGGGTTGAATCTAAACCCTCACGACAAAAGCAACTTGGAGAGTTTTGATACTAAACTAGATCCGGAGTACGAATTATTCTGATCACGCGTACGCACAAGATTCAACTTAAAACAGAGATGCACGGGCACACAGAAATGCAGAATATTGCAACAACGAAGGAAATGTTACGGATGCGCTATATAATAAAATCGTTGGAATAAAAAATTACGCAATACTTTTAAAATACTTACATCTTAACCGACAAAGGTTCTTTCATACACAGGGTGAAGTACAGAGAATCGTTAGTGGAGATGGAAAAATGATGACATCCTACGCAATATGCGGTCAACAACAAAAGCAAAGGTGGCGACCATTTCTGAATGCTTAAAAAGTGTGTATGTGTCTGCCTATGGGATAGGAATACAATATTATAAAACGTACATTGCACAGTTGCAAGGATAGCAACGTAAATCTTAACCGACAAAGGTTCTTTCATACACAGGGAAAAGGGCAGAGAATCGTGAGTGGAGAATCGCAGATGGAAAAATGATAGACAACCTACGCAGTAAGCGGTCAACAACAAAAGCAAGATGGTGACCATTTCTGAATGCTTAAAAAACGTCTATGTGCCTGCCTATGGGATAGGAATACAATATTATAAAACGTACATTGCACAGTTGCAAGGATAGCAACGTAAAGATCGACCAACACCAGTCGATTCACATGTACTTTTCCCTTTTTTTTTTAAAAACTGAAGTCAGCCTTTGCGATTTTCTCATGCTGCATGTCTCCTTTTCCCCCGGCGTACACCAAATGAGAGAATATCAGTAGAGAGTCCAGACCCACAGAGAGCAAACTATAATTGGAAGTGATGAAAAGGCTATAAGTATACATCCACCCATACTGCAAATGCTATAAGCAGAAGGTTTGCGCCACTTCCCTGCTGAGAGACTTTGAGTTTTTCTTATTTTTGCCCGTGGGCGTTTGAGAACAAGGAAATGATGAACAGCTTCATACGTTTGGGGGTTGGAATTTTAGGTCTCTCACCGCCACCAAATCCCTAATATTAAGCTGTATCTCAGTCGTCTATAGGCATAGATATGAATTTCTGTGTTTATAGACCATATCCTACCTAATTAGGCTAATTTTTACCTTCTAGATAACCACCTAATTCGGCTATTTTTTACCTTTTAGATAATCATCTTAGTTGTATATGAACAGAGATATTAATCATGTCCACTGATTTTTCTGACTTGTGACGACGTTACAGGAAGTTCCTTCGCTTTGCTCATGTATGGAGCACCAACGTGAGTATAATCATTTCACTCCATGGTGGTAAAATGAAATTCAACTAGAAATAAAGCACCATCTTGGGTATAACATTAACTTTATTCTTGGGTATAAGATTAATTTTATTCTTCTGATATGGGGGAACAGTACAATGTTCAAGAGGGTGATATAAAAGAGAACTACAGAGAGCTTTTCGGGGTTACCATATGCAATAGCGCTATTCAATTGTCTTCTCTACACGTTGTATGGATCACCTCTCATCAGCAACGGGTGGGATAACATTGTAGTTATGGTTGTCAATGGCATTGGCCTCCTTCTCGAATGCTGCTTCGTTTGCATCTATCTTATATTCGCTCCACCTAAGCCCAAGGTAACATTGGAATTTCAACATATTTTCCCTGATGTAAATGGTAACTGAAGAACTGATTGGGTAAAATAATGCAATATGGAGGAACTGCACTTACTGTCTCGCTCTCTATAAATTGTTTGTAGAGGAAAATGGCTGCAATGGTCGCGTGTGTATTGGTGGTGTTTGGGACTATAACGATAGCTTCTTTTTGTAGTGTACATGACCACAAGCATAAGAAGGTCCTTGTAGGAACTGTAGGAATGGTAGCTTCGCCGCTATCCGTTATCGTAAGTAATTTTCATAAGTATAGCAACCTATAATTTTCATACTTATAGGCACCTATAATTTTCATAATTATAGGTATCTATTACTGCCACTAAGAGGGCCCATTGCTAATATTTTATATTGCTTTTTGCGATTCAGAGACTGGCAATCCAAACAATGAGCGTGGAATTCATGCCGAGCTTCTATTTCTCGTTGTTCGCTTTCCTCGGGAGTGTGCTGTGGATGGTGTATGGCGCGCTCAGCAGAGATATTTTCATCATGGTAATATAATAAATACAATGCCTACAAGTTTACATGAAAAATTTAACGGCATCATTTCATATTACCCGACAATATCGCGTAGTAAGAACTGCTATATGATGCTCCCGCTTAGCGATTTCTTTCATTTTGCGCAGGCACCAAACTTTGTGGGAGTGCCACTGGGGTTGGGTCAAATGGTTTTATACTGCTTTTATCGCAACAAAAAGAGGCCCCGGATCGAAGATGCTAGACCTGTTGCTGGAGGGAAGCCGCTTGAATCGGGGAAGGAGAAGTACGATGAAAAGAGTGAGGAGTACAAAACGAAGTGCGGCTCCGATGAACAAGATATCGATCGAAATTTGATTGAAAGTATGACTGCAAGCGGCAGACAAACCCAACTGTATGAGCTATGCATACTGTTCATAATTCGGACTTATTTATGCATCGGTATCGAATTGTTTAATCAATGTGTTAACAATAATCACTTAAGAAAATATCTGTTATTTATGTAACTGCACCATGTCTCGGTAATGTAAAAATCCAAAAGATTGCATTTGACGTTCACCATTTCAAAGAAAATTTGTAACCACAATTCTGTCAGGAGGTGAGGGCAATCATTTTCCTTTGTTAATTTGTCAAATGCTCATAGGGCTCTGTCACGGTGAGTGAAAACCAAATCCATATTTTTCGAAATGCGGCATGATTTTATGGTTCGATCTTTGGACTTCATATTTTCCGAGCATGCTGCATGGTGTAAAGTCACATAATTTCTTCATTTGATAGAGATCGGCTTGGTTTTAGTTTTTCTATCTAATCAAAGTAAATAAGTAAATAATATATTCAATCATTCAAATTAAAAATGTAATGAATCAAAATAATTTTAATATATTATTATATATTAATATGTTCTTTTATCAATATTGAGTGTTAGTTTAATTGCTTAAGATTTTATTGTTAAACCATTTTGTTATTAGAAGTAATTGGTTTAATTCTCTTCAAGACCTTTAGAGTTAGGCTCAAATTAGTTTATATATATATATAGATAGATAGATAGATATAAGCTATGAATGTTAGCTCAATTGGTTGAGGTGTCTTTGCTAAAGTATCTTGTTATTGGAAGGTCACTTAATTAGGCTAGAGTGTGCACCTCTCACTTATTGGGAGGTCACTTAGTTAGGCTTGCGTGTGCACCCTTCAGTTGGACCTACCTTGATTTGCTAAAGCATCTTGTCATTGGGAGGTCACTTAGTTAGGCTCCGGTGTGCATCGTGTTAGCACTCTGTAAATCACTTAAGGCTAAGGAAAGGGATCCCAAAGGTAACCACAAACCACTTGTAGGTTAAGGTCTAGTCCCTAAAATCTTGGAGAGCGCTCTCCCACCGGATCAACTATCAATTAAAATGATGGATAGGATATGAATTTTAGACTAGTTATTAAGCTCAATGGTAGATAATATAAAATTTGATGAAAATGTTGGAAACTAAGGCCACTAAAGTATAGGATTATATCACATCTGGGCATGCATGATTCATCTAGATAAAAGAAGCAAGGTAGACACACATTACAAGTCAACTATCGATTATAGTATAGTGAAGAATTAAGAAAAAACAAAAATATTTAGTCAATTATAACAAAGCATATGGTTATGAATTCTATTACATAACTAATGTCCAAATATTTAAAAGGACCATGACCAAGCAATAAATAATTTTATCATGTATAAGGTGCACATTTATCTTGAGCATATAGGAATAAATTCAAGACAAAAACTTCAGAAATGGATATTAGATTAACAAACGAAATAAGAACTTGATAACGCACACAATAGGAATCGCTCAAACTAATGACTCAGTCTACTTAGTGCTTTTATTAAAATGTTTGTAGTGCCTCTTCCTTTCAACAATTCTCCATCCCTCATTACATTGTAGGTTTATCCTTTTATATTATTTAGGTCGAAGGCTAGATACATTGCATTACATCCTAATAGAAACAACAATATTTAGGTTAATTAGATAAAATATTTACTCAGAAAATCATGTTCAACCCAATTTGTGTTAGACCTCTAGAATGTCCTGAATTTCCTATTGTGATGCCAAAAAGCCTACAAAAAATCCTCGTGATGCTCTAGTTCATCCCCCTTCTATTTATTGGGTCACTTCTGAACAGTTCAAATCATAAAAACATGGCAGATTATCATGACTATGGAAAGGATGTCAACATGTTTGCCTCAAAGCCTAACTCTTTGAAATCTTTATAACAGTGGGCTATCCACCGACATCGAAGCTCCTCTCTCAACAATTTACAATCAGCGGCCTAACTTGGTGCACACATTTCATTTTCGTTGCTTGCTCACCTTTTCTATTTAGCGCCTCGTCCTTTTTTTCCTCACATGGCCATAAGAAAACCCTCGTATAAGAACCTGCCTTCCCCTACGACTTCCAATCAGAGGCTTCAACTTGGTACGCAATGCACCTCCTTCTATCGCCAAATGCCGATACGGACATCATCAATGCCACATCACCACCACGTCACTCCCACATGTTAACCTATTAGTGGTGACATGTGTCACCCTTTTTTGACTCCTTCTAAACCATGAAAATGTTGAATCTGATTGCCATGTGTCTACCATACTGCAACTTTATTGCTAACTTCATCCTCCACATGGTCCTTATTGGAACTAATTGCTGACTGCCACGTGTGTTTAATCGGATATAGTCTCTATTTTCTGCATCTCCTTTATCGGTTCTAATCGTTGTGTGACACATGTCCCTTTGGGAGGAGAGACAAAAGACCTAGCCTTCTCTGTTTTTGCGAGAAAATACTTTGTAAATCTATTCTTGGCCTTCCTGACACTTTAACACTAGAGGTTTTTTTATGTCGCAATCTCGCAGATCACAATCACAGCTTTGTTAAGGTCTACACAATGCAGTCATTGATCGTAGATTGCTAATATCACAAGACCCCCGCCTGTCGATTGTCGATATTGCAAGACCTTTGACGCTGATATAGCCATGCATCTCCGAACTGTATGATATAGGATTTTGGGAACTCCGATCACCAATATGCAATATCAGCGATCTCTAATTGATGATTTTTCTCTGATCTCCAGTACTTCCCTCTCGAAACCTCTGATATGCAAGATCTGAGACCCATACTTAGGCATTTTCCCTCCATTTTCTCGTTTTGAAAGGGGAACTTCAAACTGTGATAACTTTTGATTCTGAGGTCCTTTTGGGGTGTTCTATATAGCATTGGAAAGCTGCTTCAGAGCAGTTTCTAATGGAAAGGTTCCAATGAAGCTTTGAATCCTTCCAATATTTAAGAAAAGACCTCAAACTTCCCTCTCTAGGCCACAAGACCTCATGGACTAAATGACTCCTTGGAAAATGAAGCCTTTCGACTATGACACCTAGTGATTCATAAGCTAAATTGACCACAATGAATAGTGAGAGGCTAACACTGCTAATTCTTATTATAAGACTCTAACACACCCTTCACGTGGACCTATTAAGAGGCCACTTAGTTAAGTCAATGTGCACCTTTCAGTTAAACCTACATGATTTTCCACAATAAATATACACATATATTTAACAAAAATTATATTAAAAATAAAACAATATAAAAAATATAAAACAAATTTAAAATTATTTTAACTAAATTTATGAAATATGTAAAAAGTAAGCCCACGAGGCTTTAGATTGATGGTGAATGGGTACGCTCTTAAGGCACTACTTGCAATAGGTCACTGGTTCAAATCCGCCGTAAGTACTTAGATAGTATTAATTAGAAAAAATAAAAAAAATATGAAAAAAAAATAATAATTTAAATCTGATTTATTATATATTTTGTATTATACTAATCGATGAACTTAAAATCTCCAAAATACAAGTGATTGGAACAGGTACGAACTTCTTCTTTAACGATATATATTAAATTACTTTAACGATATATAAAAGTAATTAAATACAAAATTAATTAATTATATACATATATAATAATTATAATTAACGAATAAAAATAGTTATTTAAATGTATTTAATTATAAATTTAAAACTAAAATAACTAATAAAATCTAAACATTCCAATTTATAAAATAATGTCATATTCCAAAAAACCACAATCCTATTTCCAATCTTTCAATTGTAAATTATAAAAACATGTTATATAACCCCCATGATTTCTCTCATGGAGACATAGTGCAAACAGATATATCAAACCACTAACGCATCGCGGCCCTCCATCAAGAACTAATTAAATAGGTTAATAACAATTTATAATTTGAAACCACATATGTAAATCAGGGTTAGATTCAACGCAACCTATGTATGTGTATCACTGATATTAAATCATTTTCATAACAGAATTTCATAGGAAACGAAAGTCGACTATGTTCCCAATGTTGCCGGAAGTGTGCTAACAAAGACGTCATAAACTTGTAAATAAAAGTTAAATTGGATGTTTAAAATATAAATATCTATGAAATTATAAGATTATATATATTTACATTTTTTTAAATATTTTGAAAGGTTATTTATAAAATATATAAAATAATTAGGTTTTGCAATCACTCATTATTAGATTAATAAAAGAATCGTATTTTTATAATTATTTTTTTATCATTATAATATATGAAAATAAAATAATATATTTTTACTAATATATAATTGTTCTTTTTATTATTGGAATAATATATTTTTACTAATATATTATTGTTCCTTTTATTATTGGATGGATAGTAGGGATTTAATTTTTATAATATATATATGTTTTTAGGATTAATTTAATTTGTGGAGGTTTAGTTAATAAAACATATTTTCATTGAGAGGTCATTGGTTCAATTATTCTCTACCCCTAGGATTAGAGTCAAATTTATTTAGACAAAAATATGGAACCTTCAAACAAGCCTACTCTCATTTTCCACATAAAATATACACATATATAACAAAATAAAAATAAAAATAAAACATTATAAAAAACATAAAACAAATTTAAAAATATTTTAACTAAATTTATTAAATATAGAAAAAATAAAATTTAATAATATAAGTCTAGTTTATTATAAACTTTGTATTACACTTTTTGATGATGTTAAAAAATCTCCCCAATAAAATTTATTAAAATATTTTATTATAAAAGATTTGAAAAATAGCATATATATATATATATATATATATATATATATATATATATATATAGATATATATAAATTTTAAGGTCACTGTCAAGCCAAAAATTAAATTGGTGCATAAGATTTTTTTTTGTTTATAAGACAAGGGACTTTGTTTTGAACTTGTAACCTCTTAAAAAACTCAAATTCTTAACCACTAAACTATTAATTATAACATTAATTAATAATAATTAATCAAAAAAAAATTAAATATATTTAATTATAAATTTAAAATTAAAATAACTAATAAACATCTAAACATTCAAATTTATAAAATAATGTCACTCCGGAAAACTACAATCCTATTTCCAATATTTCGATTGTAAATTGTAAAAATGGTTATGTAACATCCATTAAAGCATTCAAATTTATAAAATAATGTCACTCCGGAAAACTACAATCCTATTTCCAATATTTCGATTGTAAATTGTAAAAATGGTTATCTAACATCCATAATTTGCTTTAATGGAGACAGAGTTCAAAAAGATATACCACACCACTAAGGCATGGCGGCTGTCGATCACAACGTTATCAAATGAGTTAATAACAATTTATAACGTGAAACCACATTTGTAAATCAAGGTTAGGTTCAACGCACCCTATGTATCTGTATCACTAAGATTAAATCATTTTCCTAACAGAATTTCATAGGAAAGGAAAGTCGACTATGTTCCAAATGTTGCCAAAAGTGTGCTAACAAAGCCATTATAAACTTGTAAATAAATTTTAAATGGGATATTTAAAATATAAATGTTTATGAAATAATAGGATTTTTTTCTAAATATATTTAATTCTTTTTATAATATTTTGAAAGCCTGTTTATAAAATATATAAACTAAATTGGTTTTACGATCACTAATTATTAGGTTAATAAAAAATCATATTCTTATAATTATTATTTTATCTTTATATTATATTAAGTTGAAATAAAATAATATAATTTCATTAATATAAAATTATTCACTTAATTAATAGATTGATAAATTTTATTATTAGATAGATGGTAGGGATTTAATTTTTATAAAATATTTTTAATAGTAGATAGGATAGAGGATTAAGATTTATCTCAGAAATAGTTATTCCTTCTTTTTGGTTTTTTAATTTAAGTTTAAAAAATGTTATGTCTACATGTCAAAGTCAGTTTCCATTAGATTTTTGTTTATCCCATTAAATTATCATTAATTTTTGTTGTTTTACTATGCTTTTTTTCTTTTTAGAATGTATAATATGTTAATACATATGATAGATTTTTTACAATTCATAACAATAACAATAACTTAAGAATTAGCTATAATTTAGTCTATGTCTATCACTTTTTTTTCCATCTTTTCAATGTGTCTCATAAGGCAAGTGTTTTGATTTATAGTATGGATTGATGCTTATAGACATTTACTCTCCATTTAATTTATATAGTTGCGCTAGTAAATATACTAACTACTTAATATGAGTATAAAATTGACTCTTATTAAGTTAATTTATATGGTCGGACTATAAATATATTAAATTTGGGCTATACTAAGGAGCTTAAAACTAAATCTTATTAAGTTAAATAAAATAAAATTTTATTTCTCAATTATTAAGTATAATGTCTTTTGCAAAGTTTTCTCTAACATTTCAAATATTATACCTATATATAATATTGTAGGTGACTATTCTAGTTTGAACACACCTACATATAGAATGTAGGTGAATATTTGATACAAAACTTGTAATTTACTATTAAAACTAACGATGTTTTGGTCAATATTATCAAATTAATCATATTTATGTAAAAAATAGATGAACTTTTAAGCAAATGTGTGATTTTTATTTTATTTTTTTTAATGGCCAAAAAATGGTCAATTGGTGAAATTTAGCTGTAAAAATTTCCCTCTTATCTCAACTCAAAGTATTAATACACATAATGAGAGAGCAAAGGTAGATCTTATAAGTAATGAATCTAAGCTAAAATATTTATTTTGCATGTCAACATATAATAAGGAAATATTGTTGTGGATTATGAACGAGAGATGATTTCTTGCTTGAGTGATTGAACCCTTTCCACATAACTAGGGGTTTAAGGAGTTGTTGACCAAATAATTAACAAACAAGGTGATTAATGATGTTATTGTCACTCACATAAGTGAAGAGAGAGTGTATTGCCTACACCATCTAATCAATATAGAAGACTAGATGTCGTTGTTCTTTTCTTTCCTCTTAGTTCGTATAGATAGCCCCAAGGAGGACACAATTATCATTGTAGTATTCAGTGGAGGATGTGGTAAGAGAAAGAAATATCTAAGCCTATGGGATTCCCTCATGTATACAGATAGGAACTATTGATCTGCGTGTCTAAAGAAGGTAGAGTGTGATAATGAGATTGACTTTAAATCTAGTATTATGTTTGGGTATTGGAAAATGAATTTAACCTCCATCTCAATTTGATGTACATGGTAGAGACACCCCATATTATTTTCTTGTTAAATATGATAATCAATCTCTAGTTGAAACCTATGTGAACAAACTCTAATTTGACCAAACGATACTATCTTAAGTGCATGTTTCTAGTCCTAAAGTATATATATTTTTTTTGGCGATAAGGTCATCCTTCTAATCTATTGAGTGTTTTACATGAAGAAAATATTGATTTTAATCCCTCCTAATAGTGCCTTCCAACTTTTCCCCTTACAACTAGTTGGATTCTTTACATAATCCAAATGGTCATGAGGTCAAAGGCAATGGGTTAGAGTGGTTTTTGGTGGGAGGGCAGGCACCAAGATCCCATCTTGGTCTTATGGAATGTGTCTATTCTGGGCCTATTAGTAAATTTCTTGAATTTCCACTACTCTTGTTGGTATTGTTATTAGAGTGTTACGATTGTGGATTTTTGGTTTGGAAAATTTATCTCATTCACCTAGGAAATTTTTTTATCCATTGTTGACTTTGGGGGGACTACCTAATCCTTTTACAAGTCATGGAGGACCCTATGTTGCAAGATATCATTCTCTACTCATTCTGTAAATTACATGGATGTAGATGCATTTGACCTCACTTCTCTTGAAACTCTTCATCGTGCATGCCTTATCTAGGCTACCCTCTTGTTCTCAGTATTTTTCCCTCCTCTTATCTCTCGGGCTTCATTTACCCAGGAATTAGCTTTTACTTCATTCCATGCCATCACAGTCCATACGCCCAAGGCATGGTCTTGGTGGCAGAGGTCCTACTGGTAAGCCTCAAACTTACTTGTAGGCCATTTAATGGAAATTTATCATTTAGTGAGCTTCCCAAAAATTTAGGACAACATTTTCCCTCAAAGTTGGAGTAGTTAATGCCCAAAATTCTCATTCAGACTCAGAGGTGCAAGTCGATATTTTTTATTGATCCTTAGATCTTGGACATACATGGGGTCATAGGAATGAATATTTCAATTCCATCACTACGTATTGATAGATGAAAACAATTTTGGGTTGTTTTATTGGGGAAAATTAGGAGCATCGTAATGAAATTGCAATTCATCTTAACAATATGTAGTGGTTTCAAAAGAATTTTCACTCTTGCTTCGTCATCCCGGACACTCAATTGGAACATACTGATATGCATCTTTAGTGTGTGAAACAATCCCCAACAAGGCCAGGCACATATGACCCTATCACTCCTACTTCTTATGAGTAATGATGATAACCCACATTTATTTGAATTTTATTTTTATATCATACATGTTTCCTTTTACTCTTGTTTATATTTTGTAGTTTTGGTTTGTCTACAATAATCACATGATATTTTGTAACATCCATGAGAACCCTATGAAACATCTGTCATGACTTAGAAACACCTATGTTGTAGTTTTGATTGGTTATATTTTTTTATCAATAAATTTTAAACTATCTTCATTATTGTCGATCCAGTTTCTAATGTTATAAGTCATAAAAATAAACCTATTAATTTTTGTATAATTAATATATAATCTAATACAAATAGACAAATTAACCCAAAAAAAAACTACTAAAATAAAACACAATATAAAAAATACCAATTCAAAAATAATTAAATACTCAACTCAAAAGCTTTTTCCTTTATAAATAATCGAACAAAATACAAAACAGAAAGGGACCTGACCTACGAAATAAGAAGTGAAGATCGTCATTCCTCCCTTCATCTTAATAATTTTGTAATTAATTATATTTATACATTAATATAACTGACACTATATGTAAATATTATGTACCCGCAACAATATATTAAATATTCTAGAGATGAAAATATATACCGTCAGATCATATTCAATGTTTAGAGTGAGACACTATTTAAAAATGAATATACTAACTTATATATTAAATATTCTAGAGATGAAAATATATACCGTTAGATCATATTCAATGTTTAGAGTGAGACACTATTTAAAAATGTATATACTAACTTATATAACATTTAATGAAAAATGTATAACCTAATTTATACCCTATTTAATACATTACCATTAGCTGCATATTGGACGACCACATTTATGTATTTTCTTTTGTTAAGTTTGACATTTCCTTTAAATTGAGAGCGTAATCGTATTAAGTAGATCTAAGCGGTATTGGAATTGAATGCAAAATATGAATTCTTTGGCATCTCCAAATTCTACGTTAGTGTCTAGTATTCTCTAGCAAATAGGATATCGTTAGAGCTCGCCATATCTCCACATACGTGTGACACATACACGACCAAATAAAATAACAGCCAGAGTCCACCCTTATGGAAAGTAAGCGGATGTAGAGAATGTAATGGTACTGCACCCTGCACTTATCTCGATTGTTGATCAGTGCACACGAGCATCCACATGAGCGACGTGGTATAAGTAAGGGAAGAAAAGTAAAACATTTGGCGATGATCAAAGTGAGTCGCTACAAATTTAATTTCGTGTCTAATAATTGTGCCAGCATGGTTGGAGTCAACTAGTGGTGATTGACGTTTGTAGTTGTCTTGGATATAGAATGTTATGGGGAAGCCTAGCCAATCCGGTGCTTTACGGCTTCTACTACATGCTTCTTCAAAAATGTGCCAGAGTTTCTCTCCAGCTCATGCATCCCAGTTTGGGCTGCAATTGTCTGGCTATCAACTGGTGGTGCCCTACAAAAGGACTTGACGAAGAGTTCTGTATCGCGTCAATCTCTGTGTAATGATGACAATCTCACTATTGGAATGTGATCCTCAACGGCAGCAGCTTATTGTAGAAAATAATTCTTGGCTGTGTTTAGGTTTTCAATTTTGTCTTGTATGGAAATGTATTTGTCGAGCCACAAGTGTTCTTTATCTTGTAATCTAAGGGCTGAAGATTGATTTCAGTGTGGTAGCAACTTATGGTAGCTCAAAGGATTTTCTGCTTTGAATCATTGCATCTGATCCTCTTTTAGCACTGCTTCATTGCAATCTATAACGGCATATGTGGGGCAAACATATATTGACGGGTCGGTCTGGAAGACAAGAGGCGGACGCAAGAGTACCCCTTGATTAACATGATTAGTGGGAAGGGAGGCATGAAGGTAGCAAATGATGGGATTCAACAAAAGCTTATTTAAGAGAGAAGAGGCACGTAAACCTTACTTAAGTGAGAATAAGTATGTAAACATTTATGAATGGAAACCTGCCTTAGCACAAAAATCAAATGATGGGATTCAACAAGACCTTATTTAAGTGAGAAGAGGCATGTAAACCTTACTTAACTGAGAATAATTATGTAAACATTTATGAAGGGAAACCTGCATTAGCACAACATTTTTGAGAAGATGTTCGAGCAGGGGAAGCATAGAGGAGTGAAGTCGATAGGTGTTATCATCCATAAAGAATTTGTATGGATTTGCACGATAGTCATTTTGGAAAGGTGTTCATGCTCCTTTAGGGAATACCTATAGTGCGTATAGCTTTGATAGCGATATTTGGCAAAGTGTCCATGCTCCATTAGGGATACCCATAGTGTGTATGGCTTTGCACTATAGTCATATTTGGCAAAGTGTTCACGCAAATAGGTAATACCTAGCGGAATGTCTGCACAACGAAGAGGAATGACATCACGCTCCACTTGTTAATGATAATGGGCCAATACGTAAGATATGGGACATCGTCATGCCACAAATTGGTATTGAGCACTTTCGGTGACCTAACCAAGGTGGCAATGATCGATGATGACGTAGTAACCAGTACAGAGTGTAAAAGCATTGGATATGAACTTAAATTGATTATCACTGTTTAGCATGAATTTAACAATTTTTTTTTTTATTATTTAGCCGCTTAGAGTAAATATAAAGCCGCAAATAAGAAGGATGAAAATTGAGGTTATTATTTTTTGACAACATTAAGGTTAATTATTTTTACATCATTAAGTATGATTATCTATATTATTTGTCTTCATTATAGAGTTTAAAAAATAAAGGTTTAATAGTTAGTGGGAGATTATGTGCACAATAAACTATGGTGATGTGAGATGTTATCATGTGAAATGTGCAATATTGTTAAATGTGAGTTAGTGAGGTTGAGTTATAAGAAAAGGTTATTGGAGTTATTCGTTTTCATTTTAAGAGTATGAGCATTCTGAAAAGACAATGAAAGGAATTCACTAAGCACCAAATGTACATGATAATGGAGAGTAAGAATTAAATAAAAAATTAATTTAATTATATGTATGTGTTCAATGATCAATGAAGATTTGCACCTAAAACTTATAGGTGACCTTTATGTATTACTATATGGTTTAACAGTGAAAGCAACTTTAAGTAGAAAGACTTTGTATATAGCTATTAGGGTATAAACATTCTTGAAGAGTCGAGAAAAAGGTGTTCCAACTAATTTAGTACTAATATATTGGTTAGAAACCTCAATAGAGAGTAACTTATAAATGCACAAGGTATGTTTGATGTTTTCATATCATTGGAAAACCAATCATTGTATATGTTAAAATAATGAAGTGGTTTTATCTCATTTTTGAAACTCCCTCTGATGGAGTAAATAGGATGAGCATGACTCTATGGTTGCATTAAACTATTTTCCATAGAAAGAACCAAAAGTTAATTTGATGCAACATCATTTAAGGATTCAAGGAAAACTACATGGTTAAGGATTTGACTTATAGACATTTGGATCTACCCTATCTATAGAACAAAATAATCATTTGAACATGTTGTTGAAGTGGTTGATTATGTTATTTAATGTGTTGTTACTAAAAGAATTGTAGTTGTGCTTCTTAGTGCCCACAAAATAAATAGAGGGAGTTGTATCCTTGTTTTTTCCTTTCTATACGCCAAAAGAGAATTCGAAAATAGAGAGAGTGAATGTCTAATAATGTTTATGGTGTCGGAATCATGATTGTCATCACATCAAAACCAACAAGTGCTAGTAAACGGACACATTGCTAGAGTTAACATATCCATGAGAAGTGGCTAAGCCAAGTTGTGAAACACACAAGGAACGTTGGATTATCTAATTCCCAATGGGTGTGATTCGAACTTGAGAGCTTTGGGTCTGATAACACTTGTTGGAATCATGATTTTTGTTACACCAAAATTTGTAGGTGTCAGTAAATGGATGGATCACCACAGTTAACAGATCCACAAGATGCAATTAAGCCATGTCGCGAAACACACAGGGAGTGTTGCATTATCCAATTCCCAACATACGAAAGCCTAATAATGAGGGAGTGAATCCCTAGCGTTAACACTAGAAAGTCGTACACATGTTTGCACAATCCAGAATAACTTAAAACATGTCCAGTATAATGCATAAGTGAATATTTTCTAGTTGAAGGCATCATGAAGTTTAAAAAATTTAATTTCTACTAAAGTCCAAAGTTTATAAGGTTAAAAAATTGAGGGTGCCATGGCTATTTCTTTGATAGTTGTGCAGACACATAATTTCCTTCTAAAGCCACGTAGTCAAATAAACAAATGACTCAACAAATTCAGTAACACTTCACACACTTGCAGGCGATTCCCTAAGAGGATCTCAGTCCAGGACAACTGAACTTGAGTCGCCCTGAATATTTGCAACCCAAAATGGAATAATCTTGTGCTACTCATGACTCATTGTCATGCATGAAACAAGAAAGGGAAGAAGGATTCAAAAACTTCCATATAAACAGGTTGTGGGAGAACTAAAATATGAGACATTATTATGTTGGCCAAATTTCTATCAGAGAAAACCAAAATTCCATTGTTGAAGCCAAATAAAGTAAGAGAACTAGCATGTTGTCCATATTGCTTCTAAGTAATCGATCATCTTAGTGAGAGAAGAAGAGTCCACCATTAGAGAGTCTTCATACTTCTTTGAAAGATAGAAGAAACTTGCAAAGAGATTGAGGAAAAGAACCCCCCTTGTTGAGGTACTTTTAGTACCATAGCTTAAAGAACTCTCTTCAAGTGCTTAAGATTCATCTATTGTATTCAACCTCTATTACTAGTAGTCAATCAAGGGAGCTTTTTCCATTATTTTGTTTACTTGTTTGCTCCATTGAGAATTATTTGTGTATTTATCTCTTTCTTTTAGTTTATGTTTGTATATGCATTGTTTTCACTATTTGTAATGCTTTATTTATACAAGTTTGTTCATTAACAACACCAACTCTACCTGTGATCCTTTTTAAAGAACAATCAACTGTTAAGGAGGTGTCTTTTCGTACACCATTTCCACAAAAATACTACCACGGGAATGGAACCCATACTGTAGTCTTTTCTTTAATCTAAATATTATTTTTGCATGATCTTCTCTCTGCAAACCACTCTACAAGGTGCTCAACACTACTCTGGAATTTTTGCAGGACCTCTTGGACCTCTTCTGAGCCTATGGAATTGAGTTTTCATTTTCTCTGCTCACTCATGGGACTTTTTCTCTTACATATGTGAACACACATCTGTGTGTGGCTAAACCCACGCAATAACCAAAAAGTAAAAAATAGCCTTGTATTTTCTCTTTTCTCATGTGATTGGCAACCTTTAGTGAATTACCTTTACCTCTGCATTTGCTCTTATCTATTTAGTTTGTCTGGTTTCTTTACTAACCTTAATTAGCAGAGAAATTAGATTACATTTTCACTTGTATTTGCAATACACACATAGCTTAATTAGGGAGAAAAGTAAGTTGCCAAATTCCACATATGTTTTTCAAACTATTTTGCTAATTTTTTCTACAAATCACATAGCTTAACTAGTAAAGAGGTGGCCCATCATCCAAAAATCTTACTACTAACCAAAGAAATCATATTTTTTCATTTTATGGGACTAGGGGCAAGTGTTATTAGACAAACATGCATATGCATATGAAAACTTTCTTAAAGCATTTGAATTTCTATATCCCTTGTTGACATTCACATAGTCTAATAGGAAAAGAGTAAGTGTCCTATGATCCACACCATATTTCTTTTACAATAAAAGTAACAATCAACACTTAGTGTAATTAGAAGGATAATGTAAATGATAATCCGATATCCACATCTTTTCACAGTTTGTATGATCACTTGCATCACACACTAAGCTTCCATAAGCTTTGTAATAAGAGGCATCGAGTTTCCAGAGCTTTGTGTACTTACTTTATTTTTTCTTACAAAATAACTACATAAGTGAATTAAAACTCCTTAAAAGCAATCATAACCTGAACAAACTAAGTTTCCCCACACGGGCCACATTTGTTTTTAGTTCAGGTTAAGACCATTGGAGGTAGGCATCCCACAAGCCACCATGGTCATGTTATACCTTTTAAATATAGTTTTTGACTATTTAGGGATCTTAAAATACTTCAATCATCCCATGGAGAAGAATACCCGAGCATGGTAAAGACCCGATTCAGAGGAGGTTCGACTTAGGTCCAGTGTGTGCGGTACCTTTTGAGGATAACTGGCCCATCTACTTCTCCGTACTGGTAATTGATTACCAAGAAGGTAAAGACTCGAATTTTCATGTTGGATGAAGGTAATTTATTAGCTAAAATCTAGGGCATCCTTTCCCTATAGTTGATGGTGCATGCAACACTCGAGCCTCATTTCTATTACCTTGGTTCATTTTTCGGTTGCTAAAAGGCGTCGTTGGTTCTTTTGGGATGTAGCCCCAAGACCCATCAGAAGATATCTCTGCAAGGCCCAATTATTTCGAGATTGTCAAGGATGATT
Organism: Pinus tabuliformis; assembly: GCA_031772625.1. Classification (NCBI taxonomy): domain Eukaryota; kingdom Viridiplantae; phylum Streptophyta; class Pinopsida; order Pinales; family Pinaceae; genus Pinus; species Pinus tabuliformis. The sequence continues at coordinate 623,800,650 of CM062816.1, forward strand.
AGGTTTGCATAGGGTTTTTTATCATATGCAAAAACCAAAAACCATTTTTTTTTATTGATCACATTGCTCAATTGTAAAAGAAAAGTAATCATTTTTATTGTCTCTTTTGTTTTATGTCTGTGAATTATCGCATTGATATTTATCTCCTTATGTCACCATACACAAAGTAGAACACACTCTAATCGACACCATAAGGGACCACATGACTCACCATCGATCTAGACATTTTTCAAACCTCCCCCATTATCAGGAGGTGTGCAAGGACACCCACCATTTAAACATAGAGGATGTCACACAACCACCATTATTGTATCTTGCTTTATTGGTGCATATGTGATCAGGACCCCTCCCCATCAAAGTACACCCTTCACCACCCCACAAGGGTCCCCATGTGCTACCCCTTTGGGGAGATCACACATCACCCCTTCGGAAAATATGCAAAACACCCATCAAGGTAGTTCTCCTCAAACTTCCCCATAGAGGACCCCTTTACATATAGCTATCCAAAATCATTCGGCGATGGAAGATAACTCACAGATCTCAGTCTTAGCTTATTTAAACTTACTAGATTTAAGTAAGCTAAACAATTACCTAATGGCTCATGGCCAGAATTGGCCAACTATGCCGACCAAGCTCCTTTCGTGCATTCCAAAGTTCAAAGGGAAATAGCATGAAGACCCAAGAAAACATGTCATGTCTTTTCACATGTGGTGTTAATCTATTAGTATCACCAACGATACTATTAGATTATGACTATTTCAGTGCACCCTTACTGGGCCTCCAAAAAAATGGTATATTGACCACCCTTCTGCCTCGCATGAAAAATTTAGCTCACTACCTATGAGTTTACTAACTATTTTCTAGCTCCTAGTTTGTCATGATTCGAGCCTGGAACTCTTCACCCACTTCAAACAAACACTTGCTACCCACATATCATATCATACACGAATGGTGGAAATGTCGTAGCTTGTGGAAAGTACAATTTTAAATATAAATTCCTCCTTGACTTGTTTTTGAGATCCCTCACATCTGAAATTTCAAAAGACGTGGAAAATTCATCACCACATAACAACGACAAAGCCATAAGCAAAGATCAACAGTTAGAGTTATCTATACCCATTCTAAATACATCTATCATGTGCTTCCATACACCCCATGCCTGCAATCTTATAAAGATAATAGGGCACATCCAATTTCGTTGATAGATTGATTGGGTCTATAACCGAAAACCAACTCAAAAATAACTACCAATACCCTAGATACTTATTCAATGGCCAAGAATTTGATGCTACGCAATGCACCAACATTGTAGCATATAGGATACTACCTCAGGCAACCCACACGATTGCATAATATGGTTAGTAGGGTTAGCCAATATGAGCCCCCTCATGGAGGCTCATATCTTCCCTGACATGGAAACCAATACTCCTCTAGGAATACAAACTTAATGTCCTCTTCCCAGAATCCATATACCAATTAGGGACAAGGAAACAAGTATTATCCTTTCCCTGCATAACAACAGAATAACCCATCAATGAAAAATAATGCAAGGGTTAATCTAGTGAAACCTTCTCTCACTCCACAACAACAATCGGTGGGGCAGCTAAAGCAGGCTAACCCGCCTAATGTTTCTAAGAAAAATGCAAAGAGAAAACCAAAGGGAGAACCTGAACATGGGGGAATCAACTGCCAGGAACCCTCGCGGGCATCGAGAAGGGGCAACGCTAACTTGAATGATGGATCAAGCAACAACAACCCGAAGAAGAAAAAAAATAACGCATATTTATGAATTAATAATTCATATGCTATCTATCGGGAATACGATAATTATACCCATCATTTTCCTCAAGTCCGTAAGTTAAAAACGATATAGGACAATAGGGGGCAAGGAGGTCAATAAACTGAAGTAATGCAAGACCCTTTCTCCCATTAGGGAGTGGTTAACAGTTGAAAACAATCATCACACCCACCTCCTTATGGAGGGAACCCCCATAAAAACTCTAATCACTACATTTTCATGATAAGAGAAGATATCCTCTTGCAAACACGAAATAGAAGTTATGAAGCTCCCATAGAGCCTAATCCTTCCACCTCGACCACGAAAATACCTATGAGGTCATTTACCATTCCTCGAACTACTATATAACCTATGCCAAAAATTGTTAAAGGACCTTTACAACGTGCAAGGAATAACTCAAAGGGTGCTCATAGCTATAACATTGTCGACAACATAGCATAATCACCATCATCTATGTCAGATTAGACGTCCGAAAAATGTGCCCAAACCAACAAAAAGCCTTACTTTCCACTCTAGGGAAAATTGACCCATACGATTCTTTCCTAACGGTCTTTGACTTGGATAAAGATAACCCACGATTACCATAAACGGTCTCCTTCCAAATTCTAGTCTCAGCATAAAACATCAAAATCTACTGTTGCATTATCAATGAAGGGGCATCCACATGTATAATATCCAAATCTATTTACTAGAAATTCGGATCCCTCAAACTCAAGCCTTCTGACATCACACTTAGAGAATATGATGGGTGGCCCTCATCCCCCATAGGACTATACCCTACCATGCCAGTTCAGCTCGCCAGAAAAACCGTGCTAATAAATATTGAAGTACTATATGCCCAACTGGATTATAATATCCTATTGGGCCAAAGTTACATGTATGATATATTAGCAATTGCCTTAATTATGTTTATGATAATGATATTCCCCCATGATGGAAAGATCATTACAACAGATCAACTCACATATTATGAGAAGAATACGTTACCTTCACTTGATGGTGTGCTAACCTTAGTCTCATCTTCTCACAATTGGATCACCACTTACATTGAACTCATCCCTTGCTAGTTTAAGTCACCCACACTCCGAGGGACATTCTGATGAGACCCTCTGGTTATAGAGAAAATTTTACCAACCATAGGAGCACCGGTGTGCATGATGACTTCATCAAACATCCCCCAAGCTCAAGAACTAATTCTTGATACTAACAAGCCCCGGAAGTGATGATTGATGCTATGTGATTCGTTCTCCACATTTCACTAGTTTCAATCCCACTTCTTCACCCCTGTGAGCATCACCCGATGCAATGAGTGCTAAGTGAACTATTCAAAAATCATGAGAAATTAGTCACTTTATGACTACCTCTCATGGAAATGGTCATACGTTTGAATGACTTACTTAACGCAGTTGAATCCCAAAAATGATATCTAATATAATGCACTGCGTAAATCCCCCATACTTAAAAACAATGTTGTTATTGATCTGACTTTATTACTTAATTCCATCACTCACACACCCTTCTTATATCCTCCATTTGATTTCATATTGCACCAAGTCATCACAATGCTCTCATTGCCCCACATGGCTCTTGCGATACCTGTATGGTATTTGGCTCCTCACACCTTGTTAGCAAGCATAGGAATCATTACAAGAGGCAGCAGTCCTATTCCTCCTCAAGATAGCATGGCACTACAAGTAGCGCCTACACCACAAGTAGTGCCTACACCGACACCAACTGGTTTTAGAAAAAGGGATAAGAAAAAAGGTAAAAAGATGGAAGGCTCAAACACTCCCTCATCTAGGGTACATCAACCCTATTCTTTGTGAGAAAGTATGGGGCACACCACCAACATATGCCTCGAATTCAACGAGCTCAAAATTCTTCTGCATACGCCAAAATCATGAGTTAGTCCTCCTCCCCCTCCTAAGAAAAGAGCACATTTGTGTGCCATAACACCAACCACGAATGTGCCATATGCGCAGATTATAGGCATTGCACTCATCATTGTCTCAAAATTCCTCGCTATTGAGATGCATTAGGTGCACTCACCCAAGCCAATACCCTAGTTTCCCAACAAAGAATGGATCCAATTTTTTTTAGGTCATAAGAGAAGAAGCTTCTTGCTCCTATCCCTCCTCTAGTCCATCAATCTCCCACCATGATCAGAGGAAACCCGAACCAGCAACACCCCTACTAGTGCACACTTGTGCTTAATGCGACATACCAAATCATTTGATCAGCCAAGGCCCTGAATTAAGGGCCTTTAACTGATTATATTTGGTTCATTGCATCGCTCAAAGCACGAGACCCAGGCTTAGACATCATGCTTTCCAAATTTTCACAGGAAATCATCATGTACGACATTATGCCCACCTTTCTCGCTTTCATTCTTTGTTTGGATTCATGCGATGATTTATCCTTTAGAATTTAAATTTAGTCACATCAAATATCGAACTATATATGAAATCATATCCCACCAAAAGGGAATGAAGCATCTACGTCCATTTTATGTGTGTTTGAGGAGAAACAACAGCCAATAGTGCAACAAGGCCCCCATAATCATGTCTCCCTTCACCATCATCAATCTAGATCAGGAAAAAAAATGATCTAAACCCATCCAGAAAATAAGATCAACCATCACATGTGCCCTATGTGATAAACCCAACCATTTGGTAAATCAATGCTGTGAATTGAGTAAGTTCAATGACATCTTTCGCTTAGTGGGGCAAATTCCACAAATCTATCTCTCCAATCAAGAGAAAATGACATGATGTTATTGTCACATCTACTCTCAATTTCATCATATGAGGAATTTTCAGTACCTTCCATATTTTCATGCAGCGAGGGAATCATTGAGACAAACCCACACCAGGAAGTCATGTCACACCAATACTAAGATCCTGAGATGGATACCACCTTAGGATGTTCCATCTCATGATGTCAACCAGGCGTCAACATCTCATACTATGAGTAGTACTGCTTCCCATACTATCTATTCAGCTAGTTCTAGTCTGATGCACTGTATCTATACTAGTACCTCTCATACTGCTGAGACATGCCCTATGTTACAAACATTTCAAAGACATAGGATTTGGCACCAAAATCTTGTTGAGGAAACTAATTTTTCCCCTTGTACACCAACAAGAATGCAAGAACTCCCCCCCACATGACATTAACCCACTATAACTGAAATTCTACTGCTACCCAATGCTGATGACATGCAACACCATATATGATTCATTTCCTCATTTGTAGGAACCGTGATTCATGTTGTCTGCTCATCATTTTTTTGTGTCAAGTCTGCAAAATCCACCTCACTAGTGGTAACACCCTCAATGATGTAGAACAACCCCATCTATACTTTTTCAACCTCGCTTGGTTCTACGACATCTATCAACAAATCATATTATTTCTTATAGACCTACATAACTAGGTTTAAATCCTAAATTCAAGACCTTGCGTAACCCAAGCCAACATTAGATAAAAAATTTCACTCAAATTAAGATATTCTAGAAGCCATGAAAAACTTCGAATGTCCTTGGGACACCATGCACCATTGCTTGTTTTTTCTACCCAAAAAAACATTGGTACCCACTAGTGCGCCAACCCATGATATCTACACGATTGAATCAAAAGAATTCCTCCCACTAGGAAAGGTTGATTGGTTGAAAAATCCCATCCCAACACCTGATTTGTTTGAGGAAGGGACCATGTCAAATATTTCACCAATAATCATGGTGAATATTTCAAACAAATCTAGAAAATTCAAAGAGATCTCCCTAGGGGCATCATGCTCTCTAGAATAAATATCCGCATACACATCCTTGTTCCAAGAATATAGGGATACTTTTGTGTGGGATTACTCTATGATTCTAGGCATCAGTCCCACCATTGTGGAACATCTTATTGAAATGTGGCCTGACACCCATCTTGTTAGGATAAAATAATTTCAGTTACATCCTTCTAGGGCAGAAGAAATCAAATAGGAAATTGATAAAATCCATAATGTTTGGTTCACTCTATTCTATCGCTTACACATCTTGGGTTCTAATCATATACCCATCATGAAAAAATAGGGCACCATCTACATTTGTATTGATTTTAGGGATCTGAACAAATCTTTTCCCAAAGGAAATTACCCGATGCCATTCATCAAGCAATTTATTAATTCTTGCACTAATCACAAAGCCCTATCCTTCATGGACGGGTTCCCCGGGTACAACCAAGTCCAGATTTTCCATGCATATGAGTACAAAACAACATTTACAATCCCTTGGGGTACATTAGCTTAAACAATTATGCCTTTTGGTCATAAAAATGTTGGCACCACCTTCCAGTGGGCCATGACCTACATCTTCGACAATCTAGCTCATCTCATCCTCGCATATCTGGATGGGCTTACAGTACTTTCCAAGAAGCGTGGTAACCATTTGGAGGATCTCCCCATAGTCTTCCATCGATTTCAACAATATAACCTACACTTGAACCCTCTTAAGTGTGTATCCTATATCAATGCTGGAAGACTACTCGGTTTGATAGTTTCCCAACAAGGTACTAGAGGGGGAGGCGTTGACCTTGTCAACCTAACAATCATCATTAGATAAACCTCTTCATTGAGATGCACAATAGCAACAACTATGATACAACCCTCCTCATAAGGTTGAGTCCCACAAAGAGCCTCACCCTCCACCCATCGATGGATATCCACATGCCCATATGGAAGTGGATATGGAAAAGCGTCCCCACGAGGGAACAAACCTATCAAAAAATATACATCTATATGGGTTGATATCAGCGGATCAACCCTACGAATCACCATAAATTTTTGGTCTACATCCTAGTAATAGATCAAAAACCGTAAGAATATATCCTACGATCTCAGTATGGGGTTCTGAAGAGACTTTAGCAACCCCCACTGAGCCAAAGACTACCTAACTTTCAGGCCCTCTGCAATTGTCGTATGTAGGGTCACCCAGTCACGCTCTTTGAAAATCATCATGCCATCAAGAATAACCAACATCAATATTTAGCTCCCTGGAGAAAAAACCCATTTTCTGATAGTCGCATGCAATGTGCCCCTGTTTCTCGAACAGACATGCGTGCGCACATTCGTCAGGTCATAGGTTGCAGTGACAAAAGCATTGAAGACCAGGCATATGTGTTTAACACAGATGCATGATCTGCGTGTTTCTGTTGAACACAAATGCGTCGACCACGTGTGGTTGAGTGATCAAGCCGCAATGACCACTAAAGGATATCAACATGGCTTGTCACGACTCAGATGCATGACCCATGCGTGTGAGGGTGTTTGTGCGAGGTGTCTCCGTGAAAACCTCAGAGGTTCACGTGGCGACTGTATGACTCCATAAGGGTCGCCCACATCACCCTGAAATCACACCTAAAAAGGGCCATATAGGGGACCCCTACACAACCTATCTACCCTATAAATACCAAGGTCACTAAGGGTATGTTACAAACTCTTACCTGTCTCTCCCCGTGTGCGTCCCTGCTATTCGGGCTTGCTGTAATGACAATAAACACTCCCAAAACTAGTTCTGACCTCTCAAGCTAGATAGTGCAAATGATTTGATATTTTTCCCTCTCATCCCTATCTATCACCCTCTTTGCCATTTTTTGCAGCCCATGTCAAAACTAGGAGAGACACAAGGATCAGTACCACACCATCTCCATCATAGAACTCTTCATTCAAGTGATTGCCAAAACTCGTTTTTTGGACCTGTCACATCCTCAAAAAATCATTTCAAGTATGTCATCTCTTGTTCTTTAATTCATATCATTCATTCAATCACAAACTATGTATATGTTTTTAAAATATACTTTAACTTGGGGTAATTATTGTTTATATTGTAGGTACATCATGAACAACCCACATTGACCAACGCCCTCCTAGGGAACAAACAGAAAAGGTATCATTCACCCCTTAGCATGATAGGCTTCTTCTTAAGATTTGCGTATCCTGGCATCATTTCACCAAAATACACCATAGGGTCTATCATCTCGACCATGTTTATCACCACTTCACCTTGCATGTGATAAACATCCATGTTAGTCGATAGAGCCCTCCCACTCATGGCTTGCTCCACGTTTGTAAACCCCTATTCACTATCAGGAGCATTGACCACCTACTCCAACCCGAGAATCACCCCACTTACATGCCTTGAAGATCAACCTGATTTTGCTGCACTCATCACCCATACACCCCATTCCCGGGCCATCCATGGTACTTTTTGGCAGATCAAGACAGATGCACCATCTCATCCTATCATCCACCCATATTACATAGACCATCTGTGTCACTTCATCAGCCTCACCAACACAACATGGATACCTACCAATGGGGCCCCTGCCCTCAGTAAAAACACCACATGTAGATATAGGTCACCATCATTATGGACACCCATCTTTGTGTCTGTACATCCAAATCACCTTCATATTATTTTAGCAAGTGTACAAATATTTTTTTTAGGAAAAAGACTCCGACCCATATTTTCATGTCTTTCACCCAGTGGAAGTTTCTAGTCACCCTTGGTCAGAGCTCATACATCACCCACAATCTTTTACCATCTTCACATCAGACAGAACATACTTACACCCACCCTGGAAATCCCACTGACTCTAGGGCCATCCCTATCAACAAACATGTTTTGACTGCCACCATTTGCATAATAGCTCTGAACTCAAGCCAGTTATCCATATCCACTCATATTTTTGGCTCTCATTATCATGCCTTATCTAACCCACACTATTACAATCTATTTACATCTTATATTTATTCCTCAACACAGCATGTCGGGTGATTGAATCTCCTTCCTTGTTGACTTCAATACTCGTATTCCAGGATAGAGGCAGTACCTTGGCTACTCCCCCCTTGAAGGGATATCCTCGGGTGGCACAATGGGTATCACTATTTCCCACTGATGTTATCGGTCCCATTGAAATTTGACACCAACACAGGTTTTCATGTCAAGGTGGTCATAATGTCCCTTAATAATAAATAATAAATAATAAAACATAATAAAAATAATAAGTAATAAAAATAATAAATAATAAATAATATAATATTAAATAATATTAAATAAATAATAAACAATAAAAAAATAGCAATAGTAAATAAATAATGAATCATAATAAAATAAATTAATTACATGATATAAATAAATATAAGTAAGAAATAAAACAAAAAAGCAGTAAAAATCAGTAAATCTATCAAAAGGTAAAAACAAAAGAATAAAACAAAAAGGTAGTAAAGTTGTATGTTGGCACATGGAGTGTGTGCATGTGGTTCCCCTTTCAATGTTTGCTCTATTTAATAGCTGGGAGGAAGATGAGAGGCATTCCATTTTTCCATAATTCCACCATCCATTCTCTCGGGAGAATAGTGTGTAAGACAAAGGATTATGTTGATTGAAGGCTCGGGGGTGGCCAGTTGTAGCAAGCTTTTGTGCAACCGAGCTTACGATTGGGTGGAGAGTCATCCCCAAAACCTTGTTGCAGTTAACAGACTTCAACTAAAATCATAGATAAGTGTCTCTACTCATAGTTTTGAACTTTGATGTTAATTAGTGCATAATTGCATGTCGATTATAACTTACTTGATTAATCTAATTAATAACATGTTTATTTTGGGCTGTTACATATGGTATTGGAGCAGGTTTCGACTCTATGTGACCTCTACGTAAAAGTTTGAGAAAAATACTTAATTAAATTCATCAATAATTTTGTGTGTGATGACAGTGGGAAATTAAAAAAAAAAACTAGAATAGAGAAATAAATACCATTTCTAGAAATAAATTTTGTGGAGACATGTGGTATTCCCAAAATTTTCTTGGTGCTAGAAAAGTCCAGCTCAATTGGTGCAAATGAAAGTTTGCCATATGGAAATAAATGAAAATGAATAGGAATCTACATAAATATAATCTATATAATTCTGATGAAAAAATAAATATCATAGTGGTTTTTAATGAAAATGTCCTATTAGCCTAGTCATCATGGGCATCCATCCATTCATCCTGTTTAATGTTCCTGCCATCAACTACAATTTCAGTAATGCCAATAATGACTCTGCTGCCCCTCCAAAAGGCCCACCAGAAAGACGGTGATCATCATTGACTGAATTTAACAGAAATTCGATATCCAATTTGATGTTATACCTGGGGCAGGGTTGGAATTTAATTAAAAAAAAAATGACTCTGCGGCAACTTAATTAATTTGACCTGCAATGAAATTGGTAAATCAAACGGATTCTAATCCCCTGTTTTAATTTTGCTTATTAATATGAAAGCTTTTTTTTCTATTTTTGGAAAAAAAAAGTAGCTGTCATTTATGGGTAAGTTTCTTTATGCCATTTTCCTATGAAATTCGGCTCTCCGATATAATTTCTATTACCATCAATTTTTGGCTAATAGGTATAGATTTTGGATGTTATACTGTCTCTAACTTTAACTGATAGAAAACGTTTTTTTAATTTCCCTGAAACAAATCCGCGGGTAGCTTCTTTTAGCTTTTTGGAGATTTTGCTGTAATATGTGGATATTTTCCTTTAGATTTTTAGGGATTATGCTGTTATCTAAGGGTGGCTGAGATAGATGATGCCCACGCCAGAAGAGTGGGTTGCGCTAAGATTTTTTGCACTGATTCAGAGAGTTTCATCATGGACTTTCCGTCGATGCCTTAATATAATAATATTATGGCATCAATCTTAATACAAAGCACAAAGATTAAAAAAAAAATTAAAAAAAATTTGTACCTAGATTCATGCTCACAATTTAGATCCAAGATTATGAACAAATTTAAGGATATATATATAATTAATGAAAGAGTGAAATCTAATTTAGATCCAAGATTATGAACAAATTTAAGGATATATATATAATTAATGAAAGAGTGAAATCTAATTGAGCTTTTCTTTTCTGGTTTCGGTGGCAACGATGTCCGTGATACGCCACACCTCCCCTGCTATCCCCTCGACACATTCACGTCCAATCCTTGGATCCCGATGCATCCATTTCCATTCTTCCAGACAAGGCTGTTATCGGGGCGGCGTTGTCATACCTTTGGAGTTTTAAATTTTGTCGGCGGTCTTAGTAGATATATAGCTTTTGAATGTTATAGTTTTTTTTTTTAATTTAAATGAGAAGAAAATATTTTTATATTCGCCTAAAGAAATTGTATTTCAATTGATTGTTAGTGAAATTGATGTGACTTTTAATGATTTTAGGTTTTGTAGACCGGTGATTTATAAGGCATATGTTATTGATTTTACTTATTGAGACATGGTTAACCTCTATATATCAACCATTTTAATCTAACAGATTAGCTGTGACAATCTTAAATTGCCAAATTGTGTAGAAGCCATTTTTTTAACCCAGTTTGTGCCCCATAGCGATTCAAACTTGTAGGTTTCGTTGAACATTTCGACTGCAAACAAAGAAAGAGAGCATATATCTATAACTAGCCAGTGGGATGGAAAAGATAGGCCGAGCATAAGTTACAAGAAAGTGTGTGAAGCATTTCCGTGAAGTGTGAACAATTAATGAAATCAAATTCTATGATAAATTCTCTCGGATTTTTCCACAAGCAAAAATTAATGATAAGTACTTTTTAAATTGAAAAAAAAAATAGTAGCTTTGTAATAAATATTGGCCCCTATATACGGTCATTCATATATCTAGCTCACACATTAGTATATTTCACTCCTACGAATGCTACTAGAGACCTCTTTCTTTGGTTGAAAGCTTTTTTTTTTTTCCGGAAAACGCTATTTTTATTATAAAAAAAGGTCGTTCCTTTTTATTAAGAAAAGGTGTCATATGTTAGAAGGTCATTCATTTGGCATACATTTCATTGATGTTATTTAATATTATATTAGTTAGTGATGTTGCTTGAAAATTTTATATAATACTATATTGACATACATGCAAGTTATTATTCATTGATGTTGCTTGAAAATTTGGCCTCAAACATGCTTCACGGATTTGTACATGAGATTTTTCTTATAGACTTTTGGATAATATTTTAAAGGGGATGGAAACTTCCTTTGATCTTTAAACGAGCCAAAGTAAAATTGTGGTGGCTGGGATTCGAGCCCAGGTCTCCACGGCCACAACGTGAAATTCTCACCACTAAAAGTGGATTTGAGGCGGCTTTACACTAAACTAGATAAAATTACACACAGCAATATATTCTCTATATTTTTGAATGAGGAAATTACACACATTTATACAATCAATAGTATCAAGATAGGAATTCTATCTTGGACGTACATTAGTGTGGTTGAGAGATTCTCTCAACCACACACTAAACTAGGAGAAACTAAATTCCTATTATGTAGGAACAAACACATCAAATGGAGAATTACAAGCATAGACAAGTAGGAATTAATTATTTCTAACTCCCCCCCTTAATGACTACTTGTCATGATAGTCAAATCCACCACCATCAGGCGAATTGCATGTACAGAACTTCCAAAAACAAACAGAGATCAGTGCCTTTCTAAGACAAATATTTATGTCTAAATAATAATCACAAACAGTTGCGCTGATTGCGCCTTTCGACGCAACTTTCAGATAGAAAAGTGTGCCAACCCTCTTATGCTCAGACACACCAATATCTGAGACCGTGAGCTAGGTGTTACTGTAGTCCACCTGCTCCTACGAGCACAAAGCTATCATGTACACGTTAGCCACTCAGGCAATATGCCACCACCAGGCAAGTCTGATCTACCACCACCTGGCAAATCCGCCAACATCAATATGCCATCACCGGGCAAGTCTGATCTACCACCACCGGGAAATCCACCAACTTCAATATGCCACCATGGGCAAGTCCGATCTACCACCACTAGGCAAATCCGGAACTTAAATGTGCCACCACCGGGCAAGTTCGATCTACCACCACCTGGCAAATACGTCACCTTCAATATGCCATCACCGGGAAAATCCGCCAACTTCAATATGCCACCACCGGGCAAGTCCGATCTACCACCACCGGGCAAATCCAGATATTAAATGTGCCACCACCGGGTAAGTCCTGTAGCCACTAAGGCTCTGTATGTGGTTTCTGGCTCACCACAAACCATCAATTTACAGTGACAAAAGATGGTTTCAGGCTGACCATAAACCATTACAAAGTGGTTTTGAGATCACCACGAACTTTCAGATGCCTTTAAAAAATTTTTACATTTCATTCCACATTTTGGAGTTTCTGGGTCCATACAATGACCATTACAACATGCTAGGGAGTCTATTCCACAAACCACACTAATTCAAACAAACATCTACTTTGTTGTCCACCATAAACATTGTCGCTGCTCCTTTACCTCATCTGTGAGGGGTTCACTGATAAAGAAACCAGAACATAGGCACTCACAACCACACTAAGAGAACACAATTTTCCCTTCAGGAACAGTAATCCAGGACTCTACGGTCCAATCCTCCATCGCATTTCAGTATGCCACTTCTCCTACTCACAGTATCAAGGCTAGTCATTGTTTTCAAGCATACTGCCTCATGCTTGCTAACAATCTGCAACAGGATCTCGATCATCCTCCAATCTCTAATGTAGCTCCAATTGATGTCATTTTCACTGTCATGTGTTCACCATTCCCTACAAATTTGCTTAGTGTTGGAATGACCAGTTCCAACACACATTCAGAATTGTGACAATAGTTGGTCAGACTAATGTCACTTAAATTACAACTAGTTTTATTGTCATGACAGTTAATCAATATATTGCATCATCAGAGAATTAAACACCATGATATAGCAGCTTTAACCACAGTGCCCATTTTAATCGAGTTTGACACCATCAAAATCACAAGCGACGCAATTAAACAAAAAAAAATGCATAGTTGTAAGCAAAAGTGTTCTTCTACCAGATGTATCCATAAGCCACATAGCGATTCCAATACATGGAAGCATCAACAAACAGTGGATCAACTCAACCAGTCAGCCAAAAAGCGTATATCAGAGAATCAACCATGCCAGATCATGATGCAACAGATCTGTCGAACAAAAAATTGCAGCTTGCAAACAAAAAACAGAGATCCGGCTTCCTTGATCTGCAAAGAATCTCACAAATTGTTGAAATACCTGAAGGCCCACACCCACGAACAACGCATATCGTATTTCTTTGGTAAACCAAAGCTCCCATACAAACTCGAATACCGATCAATGCAGTCGTCCAAGATCTCTGAGAGCAATTTAGCCAGCGGATAGCTTATGGCAAATCCGCCTCCGCGTATGCCATGTTAAACGAATGCGCCATGTTCTGCTCGGTACATTCAGAAATGGAGCATTCTCGGAGTGACAGGCCCCGAAGACGTCGACGATCATCCTCACAGAGATTCGGTTCCCGGGGGTCACGCTAAAGAAGGCGAAGCTCCGTGTGAGAGGCGAGAGGCACGATCGGTTGGATTCCTCGAAGGCAACAGAGAGTCCACCGGTTTCCTTGCAGCGCCTGATGCTGCCGCTCTACAGTGACCTGCCAGGCTCAACGGCGGCCCCATTGCAGCCACCATTGCTGCCAGAGTCCGTCTTATGATGGGACTGAAAATTCTCTTCCTTCGTCTTGTACTGTGCCGGGCTCGATCCTGCGTCGGGCCAAATTCCCAGACATCCTCCTCCTTAAGCTCATTCAAATCGCCTTCATCTGAGGCAGCAGAATTAGAATTCAAATTCTGCGGGGAAAATCCCAAGAGCTTCTCCATACAGCTCGCCCCGGCGGCCATCAGACGGCGGTATTTGGAAACAATATTGAGACTTACAACCATGAGGAAACTGTCGGGGTTTACGCTCGGCACGGATGAAAATTTAAAGAAAGCAATGGAAGAACTAATCGATAATCTTCCAATACAGAAAAACCTGCACAAAATTCAAATATTACACGCCGCATGGTCCATGTACCTAACTAAGGCCATGCAGATTCGAGATTTTGCAATTACAAGAAAATATTTTCAAGAAACTCCGCGAATCCTCATGCCAGATCGCTTCCAGAGCCAAGCTATAAACGCCTTGGGCCTTGCCTGGATACCATACTTGCCCTCGATCCAGTCGGATGGGTAATATCGACTCCAGCAGCTCAACGCACAAGCAGCACTCTGCGCGCCACAATTGGCTCTCCATCGTCGGCCGATTTAATTCTCAAAACTAGTCACATGCTCCCCACCATCGCTATGAAGCCCCATTTTCTCCAACTTCTCCTTGGCGAGCTTTGGCACATTGGGGTTGGTCTTGACAAAGGGCGGGTAGATCACATAAAGAAAAAGCAGAGCCGCGATCAGAGACACCAGACCGGATACCTGACCCTATCGATGAGCTCCCGAAGAGAGCCACGAACTGGTACACAACATGATTGTTGAGCCCCATTTTTATGAAGCTCTAATACCAAGATAAAATTACACACAACAATATATTCTCTATGCCCAGGAGGGGCCAAGCCCAGGAGGGGCCAGGCCCTCACAGGCTCTGATACCAAGATAAAATTACACACAACAATATATTCTCTATATTTTTGAATGAGGAAATTACACACATATTTATACAATCAATAGTCTCAAGATAGGAATTCTATCTTGGACGTACACTAGTGTGGTTGAGAGATTCTCTCAACCACACACTAAACTAGGAGAAACTAAATTCCTATTATGTAGGAACAAACTCCTCAAATGGAGAATTACAACCATAGACAAGTAGGAATTAATTATTTCTAACTAAACTCACGTGATTAGTTGTGAATACAAGACTTGTGGAAGATTCCAAATGCCTCTGGTTTTCTTCCATTGATTCTTCGGATTCCTGTTGGTTTCGTTAAATGTCTGATTTGCATTAGAATTAATTTATTGTTGTTATTTAATTTTCTGGTTACATGGTTACATTTGTGCATTCAATTAGCTTATATGATCTCAGTGTCTTTTCACCATTTTCTTTTAAATTAGCATTTTAATGTCCCGATCTAGTAACTTAGAGTCATACTTATGAGAGTGATCTCATACTCAAAATTGGCTTTGCATATGCTTTGAGGAATGCTGAAATGTGTTTAAAGAATGGTTAAAGATCGTATAAATCTACGCTTTAATACTTAAAGCGTGAGTTTCTTTACAAGAAGTTCATTTTTTTCTTAAATAAAAGGTTAAAGTTGCAAGTTTAGATGAAATGATCTCATCCTCAAATTTGAGCTTTGCAAACGCAGCTCTGAGAGTGGGGAAATGTGGGTAAAGATTGGTCAAAATTCATATAATCTACGCTTTGATATCTTCCACGCCATTCGACCAAAACAAACTTGAGGTTGTTACAACCCAACGCTCGAGTCTTGTGCCAAGCCACCGAGGGAATCAAGGGAATAAACTTATGTGAGGAGGCACTAAGGAATCAATAAATTTATTGATTAATAAATATAAAATATAGCTCTTATATTCTTATTAAGTATTTTAATTTAATTTAATATAGTTAGGTTTAAACCTTTTTTAAGATTAAGATAACCACTGCATAGGAATATAAAGTTAGACTATTTTAATTTTTAATATAGAAAGTGTTGGTTATGTATATATACAAGGGGTTATGTTTAAATAAAAATGGTGAAATAAGAAAAGATTTTAGTGATTAATAGGATGGTGATTAAAAAGTGGAATATAAAATTTTAATTCTAATTATTATAATTTGGTTAACTAAATATACAAAGAGATATTTGATAAGTTATTTTTGGAATATTTATTTTTAAAATTATTGGTCAATTTTTCTAAATTGTAATTATGATATATTTATTAATTTAATCATATATATATATATATATATATATATATATATATATATATATATATATATATCTGTGTGTGTGTGGGAACAATATTTATTTAATGGATAAACAAATAAATACTATTTGGAATATATAGGTTTTAATATTAATTTGTTGGGAATGGGATTAAATTTATATTTTAAATTACACATGGATTTGGTGTTACTATCTTTGTGTTAGATAAAGATTATTGGTTTAATGAGTAATGAAGAGATAGTCTAGATCCTAATGGATGGTGAATAATATTTGTTATTTTTTTCATATGAGTAAACGAAATTGATTTTTCTAATGAAATGTGAGTTCGCAAGGTCAAGTTCCAGTGGAACCAATATAGCCTAGGGCCAACTATCTCGGAAGATGCAAATGTTATGTTTCATGATTTTCCATATCTATTTGATTAAAAATGTGTGGTGAACTAAATAGGAGAGCTTAACTTAGCTAAGATATTTATGGAGCATGTAAATCATGATTTTTTAGATTTTTTTTAATTTAATGATACATCTAAATCATATAGTATGATTTCAGTTATGGTTTAATTAACTGTTATGATGTTGAGTATAATGTTGGATGACGTTTCATGATATGATGGTATGAGGATAATGATGCACATGTGGTTCTTATTGCAACAGTGATGATATATACTTATGGTGACTATGATATGCATAGGCATTATGATGTTATGTCGAGGTATATTGACATATTCATTTACTACGTGATGATAGGTATTTAATGTTGAATACTCATTATGGATATGATATGCATAACGTGGCATAGGAATTATGATGCTATAATATGAGGTTTATTGACATGTGGTTCAGTTATTATGTGAAGTCATGATATATCTTTGATGCAAATATGTTGATGTTATAACTTATGATGGTATTTCATGAAGTGAAGCATGTGATAGTTGTGTACAAATTTATGACATGCATGAGCATGTAGTCCGTTATTATTCATAATGTTATGATTAACAATGATTAATGTTACATGATGACATGCAAGACTTGGCATGTGGATTATTTTCTATGATACTATGATGGTATAGCTAATGCATTGGTTGCATGTTGAGGTGTGATGATTGACAAGACTTCACAAATAGGCCGAGAGGGCCAGTTTATTTGATGATCTCGTGAAAGCCCATACGCACGAGCTAGAATAAATAACACCATATGGGTTGGGGACAAACTCAATCAACACTACATATGCCAGTGGTTCCTTTGTCTTGTGTAGCTCTTGATGGATAACTCTTGAAGGGCTATGGGACCATCTTGAGGAGGCCAAGTGCCTGATGTTCTAGGCTAGGTGCCTAGTATTGTATTGGGATGCTGAAGTCTGGTAGGGGTGTAAGGACTTCGATGCATAGGGTTGTGCACCTTAGTGAGTTGTGGAGGGAGTGGACCAACTTTGCGAGATGCCCGGTGACATTGACCACTGTACAGGATGCCTACCTTGGGGCCCTGGGGGCAGATGAGGTCTGAGTCAGGCGCCAACCTTGGGGCTAGATTTGGACTAGGATATAGACTGAGGAGGCTTATGCATGATTCCGAAAGTGGGAGGCTTATGCTTGATTCTGAAAGTGGGAAAAATGGCAGATATTCCTTGGGATTTCTCGGGTGTTGTGAAACTTTTGATGCCTACTGGTTATACTAGTTCATCAAAGGGTGCCAGAACTGTTACATGAAGTAATAAATAACAAAATAAATGTAATTTCCCTTAATAATAAATAATAAATAATGTAATACAATATTATGTAAATAATAAACAATAAATAAAAAATAGTAATAGTAAATAAATAATGAACAATAATAAAATAATTTAATTACATTCTCTAAATAAATATAAATAAGAAATAAAACAAGAAAGCAGTAAAAATCAATAAAGCTATCAAAAAGTAAAAACAAAAGAATAAAAAAAGGAAGAAGTAAAGTTTCATGTTGACACATTGAGTGTGTGCATGTGGTTCCCCTTCTAATGTTTGCTCTATTTAATAGATGGGGAGGAAGATGAGATACATTCCATCATTCCATGAGTCCACCATCCATTCTCTTGGAAGAATAGTGTGTAAGACAAAGGATTCCATGGTAGTAGTACGTTGATTGAGGGCTCAGGGGTGGCCAGTTGTAGCAAACTTTTATGGAACTGAGCCTACAGTTGGGTGGAGAGTTGTCCCCAAAACCTTGTTGCAGTTAGCAAACTTCAACTGAAATCACAAGTAAGTGTCTCTACTCATAGTTTTGAACTTTGATGTTAATTAGTGGATAATCGCATGTTGATTATAAATTACTTGATTAATCTAATTAATTACATGTTTATTTTGGGCTGTTACATTGGTACCACACTTAATGACCATTTTGTTTCTTTCATTTTGTCGAAGACACCTGCATCACTAAGCACCTCATTCAACGGTTCTCACATCATGATATGAGGGAGTTACCCAAAGTGGACGACCCATGCATGCCTCAACACCTCATTCACGAGGACTTCACATTTGTTGTGCATGGGTAACCAAATTTAGTTATTTATCCATGAAGTTCCCTTGAGGGCATCAATGGTTATCATCATCAACCATCAACACATCAACCACCATAATGTTGACTGGAAAAACCCAGTTCCTATCTGATTGTAATAATTCGTCACTAGTCATCATAAAAAGCATGGGCCATGCTTGCCTCATATAAACATTTTTATTTTTTATTCTTTAGGTTTTCTTCGTAGCATGGTTATCCTTTAAACTTACCCAAGGGGTTTCTCTACTCATCTCCATAACAATCTATCCTCGCTCTCGAAAACTTTGATCAGATTCTTTGTCAAAATAAAAAGCATGATGTATTTCAGCTATATGTTTCCTCCTAACCTCTTACATTAGGGGGGAGTTGCTAACACCAGAAAATCATACACATGTTTGTGCAATCCAAAAGACCCTAAAATACATCCACGAGAATGCACAAGTGAATATTTTCTAGCTGAAGACATCATGAAGTTTAGAAATTTTAATTTCTCCTAAGGTCCAAATTTTTTAAGGTTAAAAAATTGAGGGCACTGTGACTGTTTCTTCGATAGTCATGCATGTGTGAAATTTCCTTTGAAAGTCGTGTGATTAAAGAAATGGATTCCTCAACAAATTCGAGATCACTTAACACACTTGGAGGCGATTCCTTGACATGATCTCAATAGAGGACAACTAAATTTGAGTGGCCCTAAAGATATGCAACCCTAAATGGAATCATCTTGTCCTACTCATGAGTCATTTTCATGAATGAACCAAGAGAGGGAAGAAGGATTCAAAAAGTTCTATATAAACAAGCCATGGGAGAAGAAAAATATGATACATTGTTATGCCAACCAAATTTCTATCAGAAAAACCAAAATTCCACTGCTGAAGCGAAAGAAATTAAAATCACTAGCATGTTTCCCATATTGCTTCTAAGAAATCCATCATATTATTGAGAGAAGAAGAGTCTACTAATGGGGAGTCTTCATACTTATTTGAGAGAGAGCATAAACTTGCAAAGAGATTGAGGAAAAGAACCCTCATTGCTAGGGATGTTTGAGCAACATAGGTCAAATAATTATCTTCAAGTGCTTAATACTCATCTATTGAATTCAACCTCTTCTACCAGCAGTCAATAAAGAATATTTTTCCACGATTTTATTAACTTGTTTACTCCATTGAGAATTTTTTTGTATTTATCTCTTTGCTTTAATTTATGTTTATATATGCATTGTTTTCATTCTTTTCAATGCTTTCTTTATCTAAGTTTTTTCACTAAAAACACCAACTTTTTCTATGATCCTTTGGAGGGAACAATCAATGGTTAAGGAGGTGTCTTTTGGTACATCATTGCCACAAAAACACTACCACACCTAGTAAGAGATTTAGTTTTTTTTTTAAATACCAATTTATACAATATGAGAGAAGAAAATAAAAATATAACTTAATATTTATAACCCAAAGATATGAAAATACATAGATAACCACTCTGTTTTATACTTATTGAGAACCAGAGGTAGTTATCTCTAATATCCCTTTTCTTTTATTTTTATATATTTTTCTAATTACCTAGAACTACTTAATGTTATTATACTCTATGTCTTTGGCATTATGATTATCCATTTCACAAAGGTTAGAAGCCATGCATGTATACTCATTATTAACTCAACATGTCATGTGACTGAATTGAACCTGGGTGGAAAGGATAATCACATTTCTTCCAATTGATTAATTAACTAAAGATTAAGTGCATTACATATTGATCATTTGGACCATTTTTTGAGACTCTTGTTCTTGCGAAATTACAACAACTTTATATATTTTCATTTTATGAGTATTATATTTTTAATAATAATGTATTTAGCTTTTATGATATAAATTTTTGTCATATAAAAGAAAACAATATTAAAACATAAAATTAAAAAACTAAATAATATAATAAAATATTATTACCATTCTTTTTAAAGAAATATTAAATAAAATATAAATATCATATAATATATTAATTCATTATATTTCTAATATAAAACTTAATTTACTATAGTCATGATATAAAGTGTTATATAAACATTGAGTTTCATAGCTAAAATCTCCTTACACACAAATATATATATATATATATATATACGTTTATGCACTACATAATAAAATAAAATAATATAAAATAAATTAATAATTTATTTTTATATTTTTATATTTATCTTGTCAATATATTTGTAATTATATATTATTATATAATTTTTATCAAAATATTTATAATTATAATTTTAAAATATAAAATTAAAATAATAAAAATCAAATTAACATATTGTAGTAAAAATAATTCTAAAAATAAATTATTATTAATATTATTTATACTATTAAAATATTAACCACAACAATTTTAATTATAAAATACAAAATACAACATCTTATTAATATAATGTAAATCTTTCTACAACATTTAATAAGAGGAAAAATATTGAAACAGAAAGTCAATAATTTCAAAAAATTCTTAAAAAAATAGGACATGAAGAACTGATTAAGATAAATGATCTCAACGCCACAATAGAAATATATAACAAAGCCTAATAATGTTTAATTTAGAAATTATCCATTATTTTATTAACATCTACTGTTAATAAAATGTTTAATTTAGAAATTATCCATTATTTTATTAACATTAACTTTTAATAAAAAATCTTTTCCATAAACAGTTAATTGATTTTTAAATATTTCAAATTCTATATTTCAAAGAGGAATTATGAATATGTCAACCAAATTCTCATTTGTGTTACAATAGATCTAATCTTCTTTGAGTACATCTTTTCTCGTACAAAATGTTGCTACATCTTAATGTGTTTAAATTTGGCATGATACATAGGATTGTTGTCTCCTTTAATGGAGCTTTGTTTATCACATTTAATAACTATTAACATTATATGTTCTTTTCCCACATCGTCAAGAATTTATCTCAATAAAATTGCTTCATAGGTAGCAATACATAAGGCTTTGTACTTAATTTCAGTGTATCACAAAGAAACAATTAGTTGTTTCTTACTTCTACATGACATGATCTTTGACCTATGGTTGAATACATATCTTTTGGTTGATTTTCTATCATCGATATTTTCGGTCCAATATAAATCATAAAATTTCCAACACATCATCAAATTGATCTGTCTATTTAATACTAAAATTAGTAGTGCCTTTAAGATATCAAAGGGCTATCTTTGCTAATTTCCAATGGTTTTCATGAGACTTTTCCATCTACTTACTAAGGATGTTGATTGAATAACCTATGTCTAGCGTAGTTGTAGTGAAATAGTTTTGACTTCTCCCCAACTAACAATACAATGTGCCATCCACCTCTTTTGTCCCATCATCATTGTAAAGTTTAAGATTATGTTCTAAGGGTGTGACACTAGCTTACAATTGAACCTTTTAAATTTCTCCGTTATATATTTTATGTGTGTGACCAATGTCTTACCAACTTCTCTCCATATTTCAAAACCAAAGAAATAGTGCATCACAAATGTATTTCATGTCAAAAACATGTGAGTTTTATTTTAATTTATTCAATCAACTAAGATGCATTATCTGTTATAATAAGATCATCAACATACAAGGAAATCAAATCAACATGGCCCCACTAATATGGCTTGATATACATGTTACAGTAACTTTTGCTTTTCAAAAATCTTTTTTGAGGAAACAAAGAGTAAATTTTCACATATCAAGATCTTGGTGTGTATTTCATTCCACATAAACATTTTCCTCATTTACAAACAAGATTCTCTTTATGATTGTTTACAAATTCTTCCAGCTGAACAAGATATACATCTTCCTTTAATTCACCATTCAGTTAATCATACTTGAAATCTAAGTTCTATAGCTTCTAATTATGTTCTGTAGGTGAGGAAATCATTAATCTAATTTTATTTATTTTAGCTATTGGTGCAATAGTTTCTACATAACAAATTCCATATTTCTATGAATAACGTTTTGTATCCAATATAATCTTGTATTTATATATACTACCATATACATCCTATGGGAACTTTATTTCTGGGAAATTCAATTAATTCCCATGTGTCATTTTTCATTATGTACTCATATTCTACCTTCATTGCATCTCCCCATTCTTTATGTTCTTTAGTTTTTTGAAAATTAAAAGGTTTTATGATATTCATTACTTTAATCATCAATGAATAGTATTTCTACCTTGCCTATAGTTAAGTTTTGTATAATGACCTCCTTGATGCTTCACTATTGTCATCTCCTCTTGATGTGCTTTGGATACTTAGAAGTTTCCATGTCACTGGATTATTCCTCTTATTTTTGTTCATGTTTATCATCTACTACTTCTTTGACATTATTGTCATAATCATAAAGCGAATGTCATGCATCATAATTTGACACTTCATGGCCTTCATCCTTATGGTGATGAGATAACATGTCTCTAGTTGCATAAACTTTACATGTGTAGGGATCAAATATCACATATGATTTTTGATTAGAACAATAACCAATAGAAATGTACTTGATTTATTTTGCATCTATTTTTCTCTTATCTTCTTTGGGAACACAATTTTTTTTTTTAACTTCCAAACATTCTTAAATGAATTACCACTAGTTCATATCCATAAAGAGATTCGATTGGCTTTTTATGTTCTAAAATTTTAGTTAAGCTTCTATTTTTCAAATAAACAATAGTACTAAGAACTTTAGCCCAAATATCATTGCTAAGATTTTAACATTTTACTATGTTCCGTAAACATTCCACTAAGATTCCATTCTCTCTTTAGTTACTTCATTCCACTATGGAGTATGTTGCATTGTATATCACAATTCCATGAGATTTGAAATACTTGGTGAATGCACCTAATGTGTACTCTACCCCTTGATATGGTCGAAGGATGTCGACATATTTTCCTATTTTCTTCTAAGCCATATTTTTAAATTCTTTAAAGTATACAAATACATCACTTTTATTTATCTTAAAATAAAACTATGTATATTTTATGCAGTCATCAATAAATATCAAGAAATAGTATGCCCCTCCAAGTGATATTGTCTGGATAGGACCACATACATAAGTATAGACAAGTTATAGAATGCCTCTTTTTCTTTTATCTATATGAGTAGGGGATTCTCCTGTATGCAAGTTCCCTAATGCACAACCATCACAAGTACTATATTCAATTTTAAGCAATAGAAATCCCTCCATTATTTCTTGATTTTGATGTAGTAGGTGACCATATATTTGGGCACATAGAACTTTGGTTGTTATGGTTGTAGATTCCAAGGCTTAATGTGTCATAATCATCACATCAAGCTTATATAAGCCCCAAACTCTAACTCCTATTGCAATAACCCTGTAATGATCCTACATACATTTTAAAACAAAATATGACTTCTGAGATCCTACCTTGAAATATTCATCTATTATGGTAGAAACTAAGATCAAATTTCGAGTATGTTAAACACATCTATTTGGTTATATCATAGATACATCCACATATCCTTAAGTTTGATGTCAGTGATCATCCAAATATATATATTACCACCATTATTTATTTAATGATAATTTTCAAAGTAGATCTTATTACAAGATATATGTATGGAAGCAATATAATAAATAGACCAAGCATTTGATTCCTCTATTTCAATGGACAATACAACATCTGAAACAAAAAATATGGGATTATTGAATTCAACATTCAATGTTTTTCCTCTGTCAACAAAATGTGTAGTATAACTTATGTTTCTACGTTAGGACTCATGCTACTTCCTTTTAAGGCAACCTTTATCATAGTCTCGAAACATTCCATAATAATAACATGATTTATTCCTTCTAATATTAGCATCAAATTGTGGCAGTGCCATACCTTGATGTGGCATTGAATATAGTGGCCTACATCCCTTAATTATTTCCCATGGCATTCCTCTAGAATGTTATTTCGCTTTCACCATCAATCGCAGGACTAAATTATGAGGCCTACAATTAAGTCTTTTCCATTGGTCTTCCTATTACAGAAGAATTCCTATGAATTAATCAAATGTAGGAGTTATTTCTCATGCTACAAGAACGTACCATTCAACATTATAGCTACCATATCTTTGCTAGATAGCTTTACACCAATATCAGCCAATTTTTCTTTCAAATATTTAATTCTTGAAATAAAGTTATTTACGTTCTTATTCTACTCCATTTTCACTAAAATCAATTTACTTAAAAAAAAAAATTAGTTTGTATTAGCTCTTTGATACAAACGTTTAAGGGTATATGATGTATCATTACATGCCTTGCAAATATGTGGAATAATATTTTTTGTTACAACATTTTGAGAAGCAATTTATCTTCTCTCTCATCATGCTCCCAATCCTAAACTAAGTTTTTGAGTTCTATAGGTTTATTTTCTTGTCCAAACATAACGGGCCAAACATTTTCCCCTTCTAGCAAGGTCTAAAGCTTGAAATTCTAAATTACATAATTTTACCAATTTAACTTGTTCAGTTAAATATGATTCTACCAAGGGTTTATCCATTTATATAAACTAAAAAAAATAAAAAAATCTTATGCTAAAATTTTACCTTCCCTTATGATGTTAGAGTCACTCTATTCAACTTGGTCATGTTTCCAACCACCAACTAACTTCTTAGACTCCAATTTTCACGAGTTCAATTCAAAAGCTCCTCTTCTACACCTCATACCATATGTATAATTGATGGTTCCATGAATCCTAAGTGTTTTATATTCAACATCAAGAATTCCTCCACAACCCAAGGGCCCATCCCAATAAAATGAACCTATGTACAACCTCTGCTAATAGCTTCAATACCAACGGAACCTGTCCCACTATATAGGTCTAGCCATCATCCTAGATGCAATGATGTTGGGAAACCACTTGCACACCATTTCTCACACCAGGCGCTCAAAAATTGTGTAACATTAACACTATTATAAAGGGGGTTTTTAAGACATTTTTTGAGTAAAATGTCTTAACTTGAGACAAAAAAAACTTGTAAAGTGTCTTAAATATTGTCTTTAAGCAAGTATCTCAAATTATTGTCTTAAAATATCGTCTCTATAAAGACAATATGGAACAGAATTATTTTATCTCTTAATAGACAAATCATTTTTGTCTCTCAAGATACTATACTTGTGATTAAAGACATATTGTTTCTATAGGGACAATATATCATTAATCCAATCAAGAAACAATACAAAAATCTCTTTAGAAATAAAATATAGAATGTGAATATTCTTGTTTCTTCAGTGGTTAATTCATGTTAGGACATGATGGAATCAAACCTCCAACCTCTTGCTTACAAGACATGTGATTTTCCATTGAGCTAGCACCCTGTAAAGAAATGTGTTATCTTTATCGGAAAAAGATAAAAATCAATGAGCCAAAACATACCATCATACTAATGAATTTCCAAAAAAAGGAGAAAAAATGTACATGACGAGTCGTCTAGTGGGCTAAATTTTAGAACATTTAGTTTTCAAACAAAATAATTTCCATGTTTGTAGAAAACACTTGCCAAAGAAATTCCAGTGAACAATGCAATACCCATCTCTTCTAAAAATGCCAATTTTCATCTTTTATAGCTGAAATATAGTTCCTCTAATATATATATATATATATATATATATATATATCAATAAATGTGTAACTAAAACAACCCCTTCAATAAGGGATCCAAACAAAAACATGATTTCAACTTCTTTATTGTATTGGTTGTACTTGTATTTATTACCCATAACTTGCAATACATGATATCTTTCTTTTTGTAGACGTAAGTTATCTAGTGGGCTAAATTTCATAACATTTAGTTGTCAAACAAAACAATTTCCATGTTTGTAGAAAACACCCACCAAAAGGAATTCCAGTCAAGAATACACTACCCATGCCTTCTAAAAATGCCAGTTTTCATCTTTTATAGATGAAATATAGTTCCTTTAATGTTTTCAATATATATATCAATAATTGCGTAATTGAAACAACCCCTTGAATAAGGGATCCAAACAAAAACATGAATTCAAATACTTTATTGTATTGGTTGTACTTCTATTTATTACCCATAACTTGCAATACATGATATATTTCTTCTGCTAGACTTAAGTCATCCATGGAGTTTGGATTGAAAACAAGGTATGGTCACTTAATGTCAACTACAATGACATTAGATGTCATGAAGGCCTTCACAATGGATTTTGCAACCTCCAAGCAAAACATAACCACATGCTTTCGAGCACAAAAAATAAACGTGTTTTGCAACAAAGATATCAAATGTAGTGGGACATACAAGCAGTTAATAGCACAATAACATATAACACCATCTGTTGTTAAGCATGGAAATTAATAATGTTTAGAGAAAAGTTATCAACGTATTTTGAGCATATACTTAATTAATATTACATCACGATATAACATTTACCCCTACCAAATAAAACCTCAGGAAAATAACAAATATAAATGATGAACAAAATACCCCTACGAAATAAAAAATCAAGCAAATAACAAACATAAATGATGAACAAAATAAGCATACAAAACAAAGGCTTCACAATACTGTACAATGTAACAATCTAAATGCAACCAAAACATGCGTAACAAAACAATTTTATGCAAGTGCTAGTAAAACTCCACACCACACATCAGAGAAGAAACTTGTTACCTTTGTGGAATCAATTATTTGAGATGCCATGAAATCTTCATATTTTCCTATAGCGACATTGTAACCATATTTGGAATAATCACTAGAAAGAAAACCCGGAGAAGCCAACAATTTGAGGTCATAATTTAAATCTAGTTTAGTACATTATGAAGGCCAATAGAAAATAACAACATCTATGATTTGGCTGATTTTCTACAAAATTGAGTTTCCCTTCATTAAAAAGTGAAGCAGTCAAAAAGGCATGAGCATTTTGCAAATATGCCAGGTTTTTCCGTGACATTTTCCACCGCCACACTTCCATTTTCTCCAGCATTCAGATAAAATTGCAGTCACTCAAAATATATTCTATTAATTCTTGAATGATTACACACATATTTATACAATCAGTAGTCTTAAGATATGAATGCTATCTTAGACGTACAGTAGTGTGGTTGAGATATTCTCTCAACCACACACTAAACTAAGAGAAACTATATTCTAGCTTATTCCTATTATATAGGAACAAACTCCTCAATTAGGAAATTACAACCATAGACAAGTAGGAATTAATTATTTCCAACTCCCCCCCTTAATGACTAGTTGTCATTATAGTCAAATCCACCATCATCACACGAATTGCATGTACAAAAACTCCAAGAACACAGTTTTCCGTCATCGGACAGATCCACAATCTGCAAATTTGACGTTTCCAATACAGCCGAAGAATTGATCTGATCAAAATTGATCCGATCCGCCTCTCCCGGATAGATCTGCAACTTCTCTGATCCTGCACCCCTTGCAGACCGTCAAACGAAGTTGAGGCTTCCCGCAGATCCCCTCGAAGGTGAATTGGCGCGATCCTTAACTAAAAAACCCGCACCTATTGGCGCGACTAATGGCCTAACATACGTGCCAGTTGGCCTTCCTGGCATTGATGTTAGCGTGAAAAGCGCCAATCCCCTTCTACTCAGAGAAAATCATCTGAGTCTGAGCCAGGTGTTACTGCAGTCCACCTGCTCCTACGAGCACAAAGCTCCTGTGTACACACAGCCACAAAGGCACCTCAAGCCACATAGGCGATTCAGCCACAAAGGCAATCTGCCACCACCGGGCAAGTCCGATTTACCACCACCGGGCAAATCCGCCAACTTCAATATGCCACCACCGGGCAAGTCCGATTTACCACCACCGGGCAAATCCGCCAACTTCAATATGCCACCACCGGGCAAATCCTGTAGCCACTAGGACTCTATAGATGGTTTCTGGTTCACCACCAACCGTCACATTACAGTGACAAAAGATGGTTTCAGGCTGACCACAAACCATTACAAAGTGGTTTTGAGATCACCACGAACTTTCAAATGCCTTTACAAGGCTTACATTCAACATTTGGAGTTTCTGGTACATACAATGACTATTACAATAATATGCTAGGGAGTCTATTCCACAAACCACACTAAAACAAAAAATCTACTTTGTTGTCCACCATAACTGTTGTTGTTGCTCCTTTATCTCATCTATTCATTGTTCACATCTTGGGCATCTTTGTCAAATAAATTCTTGGAACTTCCATGAACCTGTCATTCGTTAGAGTCGCGAATTCTAACAAAATAACTTCATATTGAGGTCCGGAATCTCAATATGTATATCAATTTAAATTCCAAAAAATACTTCACAAAAAAACATTTACCCAAGTATGATACACAGCCTGATCCACAATCTTCAGGCCACACACAGGGTGCCAAGCTGCCACCGGCGAAAAACGAGAGCCAGTGCAGCTGCTGGTAGATTTCTTTCCTCAGCAACAGAAACCCTCTCGCAGCCCTATTTCCCATCAACTGATCCATGACACCAAATCTGGGACCTCCCACTTGTGTCAAGATCTCATAGTTAAACTGATCCATGACCAGAGTTTTACAAACGAACTGGAGATACAAAGGAATCCCATCGCCCATCCTGAGAGTGACAACTTTCCAGTAAGCCAGCACGCTCATCTACATATCGTATGCCGCCTCCACGCGCTCCATGGAAATACCCATTATATCCGATACATCCACTTCTCCCACAAGAGCCTAGAGAAGATTGCGGGGACTGTGGAACTGATCCCAATTTCTCTCCCTGGCGAACTCCGCCATTTTCCTCTGCAACGCCACCAACGATATCATCCAAGAGATGAACCCTCTGTACACCACCTCTGCACACGAAGACTGCGGCCGCTAGTTCTGAAAGGTATGCAGCTCACTATGACAATACAATTAGCTTCGAGTCTCTCCCGTATCCGTGAAACATCAATTCTTTTTACCTCTCCAGTGGCCATATAATCAATTCCACCAACTACTCCTCTACGCTTAGCCGCCAGAAAGTTCCCACTGGCAACACTTACTCCAACATCATGCCAGCGGTCATTGTCACCATGTCGCCGAAGACTTGGAATCGATGGCCCTGGAGAAAGTTTGGCCTCTATTGTAAGACGGATTCTACCAGCTGCCTCCATTGCTGCTTCTAAAGATTCAGGATCTGTAATTCGATACCGCCCAACATATTTGGCCTTGTTTCCTCTCTCCTGCAGAAGTTGATCAATCTGAACATGTGTTCCTGGAACAATCACAAACTTGATTCCTAAACCATGGAGGAGAGAAATATCCTGAAGAATGCAGTCTATGTGAGGAGTTGCCATGATCTCGCCTGAAATCACGACAACGAACGTGCTCCCCCGGTGGCCTTGTATGTAAGGCCATGCCTGTCTGAACCATCCAACGAACTGCTCCTGATCCTGGTTAGAACCAGGCAGCCCAATGCCCAGATTGCCATTATCAGGTACGCAGCTGCAAGCCAAGCAGGAGCCCTTCTTCCCAAAAACATCCCACGGTGCTGAAATCCTCCGCGAGGCTGTCAGCAGCGGCACCGTAAGGTTACTCCGACCAATTCGACCAAGAGAAACAACTGGCACCGATGATGGCACAGCCCAGGCATTCCTCCAACCAGAGACACAGACACTTCGTCCATTGAGAATCTCCTTCCACAGGCTGCTTGAATCCCGGCTCAACACACACACTGCTCTGGGGTTTCCGCGGCAAACCCTGCCATTATTTATAATTGCGACGGCTGGAGCCATTTTCAAAGCTTCTGCCACAAATCGGCTTCAATCAGCCTTGACAGCACTCCGCCAAATGGCAACGATACAGGCAGATCAAGTCTTGATCTTCAACACGGATCGAAAGCCACTTACGCTGCCTATCAAGTCAGAAAATATGTTCCAATTGCTGGGACAGATCGGAAGCTCGCAGCGGACTCAACCAGCGATCTTACTACACCGAAAACAAAAGTCATCAAAGGAGTGATCTCAGCTTCAAACTCTCTCCAATAGATTAGGATTGCTTTAATGCACCTCGGCCTATACAAAGCAATCTCGGGTTTCAATACACCTCCGCTCACAAAGCATCGCCTCCAAAAGCACCAATGAAGTGATCTCTGGAGCGATCTCAACTTCAAGTGATCTCAATCAGATCTCGGCCTCAACGAACACAACACTGGTAAAATTAGAGCAGAATTGAGATCTCAACCTCAATGCATAGATCGAGCAGACTCGGATCTGAGGACAATCGATTAGGGTAATCTCAATGTCAAAGGATCTCTGCCAACAATGTCAGGAAAAAAAGAGAAAATTGTGCCAACAACTGCGTCAACAATCTCTGGAACGGATCAATCAAGCAGAATTATCGGGCAAGCAATCTGCTGTCGAAGACACACCAAAGGATCTCGGCATCCTCACACCAATCAAAGCTTAGAAAAAACGACAGGCGTGTTAGTGATCTGAACAGCAATGCCACGGGATCAAAGCAACACCGACCGAAAGAACAACACACCGACTGGGGATCAGAAATGCACCAACGTGCAATTAGAAGGTCAGGTCCACGATGATGGCCTGTGTTGTTGATGATTCGTGTAAGGAAAGTCTGATTATCACAGAATTAAGGGACAAATCCCGCGATGACCCCTGACCAATGCTATGTTGACCAGCACGTAAACAAGCCATGAATGTTGCACTGGTCTGGCTTACCTTAAAAAAAACGAGTTTCTTCGTAGCTCCTTCGCAACTAAGGCTCTGTCGACAACGCCTCTCTCCAGCCACCAAGGCTCTTAGATCAACCAGCCACCAAGGCTCTCAAATGAACCAGATTCGAACTCTCTACTTTCACGACCAACGTATGCCCCGTGGTCCCCAGCTGTAGCTCGTTCACCTTCATGAACACGGGCTTCTTCAAACTCGTCTTCGCCGTAGCCATGCTAACAATTATTAAACCCTGGAGGTTGTTTCCTACTCAGATCTAAGAATTCCACTCCTGCCCGCACCTTCGTAACTGCAGCAGACCTTTAAAACAATAGTACAAAACCCACACGCAAAGACAGATCCAGAACGAAAGCGTAGGTTCCAAACTGTTCGCATATAGCTTTCGATGGACACACAAATAATGAAATTATACACTCAATTATTTTCCCTCATCCCAGGAGGGGCCAAGCCCAAGAGGGGCCAGGCCCTCCTGAGCTCTGATACCAAGATAAAATTGCAGTCACTCAAAATATATTCTATTAATTCTTGAATGAGGAAATTACACACATATTTATACAATCAGTAGTCTTAAGATATGAATGCTATCTTAGACGTACAGTAGTGTGGTTGAGATATTCTCTCAACCACACACTAAACTAAGAGAAACTATATTCTAGCTTATTCCTATTATATATGAACAAACTCCTCAATTAGGAAATTACAACCATAGACAAGTAGGAATTAATTATTTCCAACTCATTCTTGGCAATCAATTTGAATGGTTAACTCAAGTCTCACTTAACAATGCTGGAACCAATATGTGAGCAGAAAAAGCCATACACATTTTATAGCCGGTGTAAAATTCACAAAATATTTAGAAAAAAAGGGAGTTCTGCATGTACACATAATATTCCTTCTTTGAACAAATAATGTGTCATTCAATAAAACCTATGTCAGGAAAATTTTCCACTCTTCTCTGCTCCGAGATGAGCAAGACAAATGTCACACCTACCTTCTTCTCATAATTTTCAAGTGTATCTGTGATAGTATCAAGCCTTAAAGCAAGCCTCAATAGACCACATCCACCACTAACAAGAATGCCTTCCTCAACAACCGCTTTTATCTAGTAGAATTTGTTAGTTAAGTTGGAAACTTTTCAAGTATTACAACACATAACAAACATGAAACTGTATCGAGCCTTTGTAGAGAAGTTCAATGTCGAGATTATAAACATTGTATTATGTTAGATGTGCTATGTCAAAAAGATAAAATTCAATATCAAATTTCCTATCTACCTAGCATACACATCAACAGCTTTAATAATAATATCTCTATGAATCATAAGATTTGATTTGGATATCCATTATTTACATTTATCTCAAATAAAAACATATTTTTGCAAATTAAAATCAAATTGGATTATTGACTATGCACGATATTAGCATGCATTTTCATTCTTACATTCAACGCATCTTTCAATATTGACTTATTTTCCTTCAAATGTGTCTTTGTTTATGCTGACACTTGTCAACGATTATGAACATTATCGTATACCATCACTTCACTTCTTTCTTTATGAAAATATTCCAATAAAGTTTGAAATGCAAAAAATACTTAAGGTGATGGGAGATCCCCATGACACAAATAGGTATTCAACAATTTCGCCGACCTAACCAGATGGAAATTGTCTATGATGCTGTACTAACCAGTAGAGAGTATATAAATAGTGGATATCAAATTATTTTGATTTTCACTGTTAACTATTTAAAATATACCCTGTCACAATATATTAAATATTTTATAAATTAAAATATTACTATTAGATCATATTCAATGTTTAGACTGAGAAATTATTTAAAAATGTATATACTAACTTATACAATATTTTATGTAAAATGTATATCCTAATTTATACCATATTTAAGACATTACCATTAGGAGTATATTGGACGACAACGTTTATGTATTAATTTTTTTTTGTTAAGTTTGATATTTCCTTTTAAGTTAATAGTGTAAGTGTATTAAGTAGATCTATACGTATTGGGATCGAAAGCAAAATTGGCCTTCATTGGCATCTCGAAAATAGAATTCTAAATTATTGTGTAGTATTCTCTAGCAAATCGATATCGTTGGAACTCCACATACGTGTGACAGTTAGACAACCAAATAAAATAAAATAACACCGAGAGTCCACAATTATCGAAAGTAAGCATATATAAGTCGGCATATATAGAGAATGTAAGGGTATTGACCACGAGAATCCACATGAGCCACCCGATATATGTCCGGGAAGAAAATTAAAACATGGTCAATGACTAAAGTGAGTCGCTCCAATGTTAATTTCGTAGCTAATACATGGGTTGAGTCAACTAACAGTCGTTGACGTTTGTACTTGTCTTGGAGATAGTATGTTATGGGAAACCTAGCCAATCCAACGCTCTACGACTTCTACTATACCAGCGAGAGCAATATCCCATGCTTCTTGAAAATGTCCCAATGAGTTTCTCTCCAGCTGATGCATCCAGTTTGCGCTGCAATTGTTTGTCTATCAACTTGTGTTGCACTACTAAATGACTTAACAAAGAGTTTCGTATCTCATCAATCTCTTTCTAATGATGTAAATCTTAGTCTTAGAATGTCATCCTCAATGGTAGATGCTTATTGTAGAAAATTATTCTCAGTTGTGTTTAGGTTTTCAATTTTGTCTTCCTTTGATATGTCTTTCATGAGCCACAAGTGTTTTCCATCTTGTAATTAGAGGACTGAGGATTGATTTTAGTGTGGTAGCCACTTATGGTAGCTCAAAGGATTTTCTGCTTTGAATCCATGGATTTGATACTCTTTTAGCACTACTTCATTGCAAGCTGTAACACCATATGTGGGGCATGGAACGATGATGAGATGGAACATATTTTGACGGGTTGGTGTGCAAGGTAAGAGGCCAAGCTAAGAGTAACCCTTGATTAACATGATTACTAGGAAGGGAAGCTTTAGGAGCTAGTTCAATGTCATGTTTACGATGGCATGAAGGTAGAAATTGATGGGATTCAACAAAACCTTATTTAAGTGAGAAGAGGCATGTAAATCTTACTTAAGTGAGAATAAGTATGTAAACTTTTATGAAGAGCAACCTTCCTTAGCACGACATTTTTGGAGAGGTGTCCGAACATGGAAGGCATAACAGAGTGAAATCGATAGGTGTTATCATCCATAAAGAATTGGTATGGCTTTGCATGAAAGTCATTTTGGAAAGGTGTTCATGCTCATGTAGGGAATAGCTATAGTGTGTATGCCTTTAATAGCCATATTTGGCAAAGTGTTCATGCTAGTAGGGAATACCTAGCAAGATGTATGCACAATGAAGAGAAATGGCATTGCGCTCCACTTGTTAATGATAATGGGCCAATACATAAGGTTATGGGATATCATCATGACACCAATAGGTATTGAGCACTTTCAGTGACCTAACAAAGATGACATTGATCGATGATAATATAGTAATCAATAGAGTGTATAAATAGTGGAGTGTAGAGAGTTCCACTTTCTTATCAATACACAGGGAGTTGAATCACATTATAGTAGCCTCTCATCACATGTTTACCCTGGTGGATTAGTTAGCTTGTGTAAATGTAGAAGGAGGGTGTTACAAAGTGGAACCACAGCATGGTTCACACCTTGGACTGGATGGGTGGTGTGTTGGTCATGCATACATGTCAGTTGCATATGTGTTCTTTATGCTTGCGGTTTATGTGCTTGTTGTGTATGCATGGTGGTGGTCATGGTTGGAGTTGTGTCACCATGTGAAAGTTGATGGTGTTACTGTTGATTGTGATCGTAATAAGTGTATGTTGATTAAACATTGGTTATGCATATCATTTCTTATATCTTGTTATGCATACATTGACATGGTGATAGTTATCATGCATGAGGCCATGGTATGTGGTTAGTATGGTCATGAATTGATAGATGGGTAATGGTTGATTATCCATTACCCATGTATGGTTGATACATATATCATGTTAATCTAAGTTGATCTTGTAGATGAGATATGCTCCCTTGAACTATATTGAGGTATGCTGATTATATTATGTTTTGGTTTATATGACATGACATACTTGCAGGAAAAATATCAACGATGACTGGTAAGATGGTAGACTAAAGTTCACAAGGTTCTTCCTACGGTTCATAAGAGTAGTGTCGTTGTGAGTATTCTTCTAACTTATCAAACACATTGAGATGGTTGAATGAATAAATAAGAAGTTGTCAGGAAGATAATGACAGGATCATTTAGTCATAGGAGACACAAACTAGAATTCAATGCAGTAATCCCTCAGAGTTCGTCAGAATTTCAAAGACAAGGACCACTTTATATCATCCATGGTGAGGAGGATAGGACTAATGGGACATACAGAAGTAGATCTCATGGTGGGTACAGGTTGGATAAGGATGACATGCTCAGATATGGAAAGCTATTGGATACTCTAGATAGGAGAGTTGATGGAAACATGTTCTATTCTAGTTCTAGTTCTGATAGGCACCATGGTCATCATTTTTATCATCCTTACATGAATAGTGACAAAATATATTTTCCAAATGAGTTCAAGAAAGCAAAGCCACCTACATTTGATGGAGATTTGAAAAAATCATAATATGTAGAGACATGGTTAATTGGGATGAACAATTTATTTGAGATGCATGAGTAAACAGAGAACATGAAGGCCAGAGTAGTTATCTTCAGCCTGAAAGAGAAAATAAACATCTAGTGGGAAGACGTGAAATGGGTCAGAGACGTTAGAACAACTGAGTTGATTTTGCATGAATTCAAGATACTTTTGAGGAAGAAGCACTTCTCAGAAAAGTATTATGATAGTAAATCTAAGTATTTTTATGAGCTAAATATGGGATCGATAAAAAATGAGAAGTGTACGACCGAGTTCTTGGAATTTTCAATGTATGTAGCATCTCTTAAGGATGAAAAATAAAAATTTCATAGATTTTTTAGTGGATCGCCATTATCATTTAGAGATTGGATTGAGTACGATGGGTCTTCGTCACTTGAGGAAGTTATTAGGAAATTGAAACACTATTATGAGCAGTCAAAACGCAAGGAAAATTCACAACAAGGTTGGAAAGGGAAAGACAAAGGTAAAGGTAAATGGCAGCCAAAAAGAACAAGATGTTAGAATGCAAAAGAGAAGGAAAATGTTTCACCTTATAAGAAGTTCAATGTAGTTAGATAGGGACATGTGTCATAGTCTAGAGGGCAACAAAATATAGTTGATGGTACAGGATGGTTGTAGTGTTGGACATGTGGTAAAGAGCATCTTAAGAGTGATTTTCAGCAGAATCAGGGTGGTATGTCTTATATTTACAACGCATAGGAGGCACAAACAGTTGGTGATGTTAGGAATAGAATTCCATGGATCTATGCAAGATTAGATAATAGGAAAAGAGATCACCACACATATATCATTGAGATAGTCGGTAATCTTTGTGATCAAGTTGTTTCTATTTTGAATGACCCTAGATCTAATTATAGTTATGTTAACCATGACTTGGTGGATAAGTGTTGTTTGAATAAAGAAGTTCATTCAAAATCTTGGTTAGTGCAGTCGGGTATAGGTACAAAGAACATAGATCATCATTGTGTAAAATCTTGTGCGTTTGAGTTGAATGGTATGCCTACCTCAGCACATTTGAATGTATTTTTGTTGGGATCATATAGTATACTTTTGTGTATGGATTTGTTATATCTTCATAGGACAAAGGTGGATTGTTATGACAAACCTATTGAGTGTTTGGATGACAATGGAGAACAAAGGATATGGTAGGCTAAGAAGAAAGCAGCAATGGTTTCAGAATGGTGACAAATACGGAGGAAAGACGCAGTCATAGAAAATGGTGTGTGTTATTTGCAATGCATATTTCTAGTGATAAAGGTAAGGACGATGAGGATGTAGATATATTAATTCGGTACCCAACCTTACAACAGTTTCAGGATGTGTTTCCAACAAATATTTTAGAGTTTCACCTAAAATAGAAGTGGATTTTTCTATTGAGTTGCTACCAGGGGCTACAACAACATCGAAGACACTGTATATGATCAACACTCCATACTTAATAGAGTTAAAGTTGTAGTTGAAGGAAATGCTTGATAAGGGATACATTAGGCCAAGTGTATCACCATGCGGTGCACTAGTATTGTTTGTAAAGAAGAAGGATGGTATTCCTAGGTTATGCATTGATTAGAGGAAGTTGAACAAGGTAACCATGAAGAACATGTATCTATTGCTGAGGATTGATGACTTGTTTGATCATTTGGAGGGAGTATTAGTATTCTCAAACATTGATCTGCTATCATGATCCCATATGGTACGCATCGAGGGAGAGGATATTTACAAGACAACTTTCTAGACCATGTATGGGTATTGTGAGTTTGTTGTAGTTCTGTGTGGTTATACTAATGCTCCAACTACGTTTATGTGCTTGATGAATAGTGTGTTGCATCCTTATTTGAACAATTTTATTATTGTACTCATTGATGACATATTGATATATTCTAAGAATGAGGAAGATCATGTCGAACAATTAGTAACAGTATTGAGATTTTTGAGAGAGCATATATTGTATGCTGAGCTTAGTAAATGCAGTTTATTTTAGACATAGGTACATTACTTGGGACATGTTGTTTCCAAGGAAGGAATAACAATGAATCCAAAAAATATAAAGGTTATCATGGAGTGGGAAGCTCTCAGAAATTTGCATGAGGTAAGATCATTCATGGGACTAATAGGTTACTATAGGAGGTTCATCATGAACTTCTCCCAGATTGCATACCTTATTATGTCACTGCAGAGGCAAGGTACGAAATTTCAATGGACAGAGGATTTTAAAGCAGGTTTTGAGCAATTGAAACATTTGTTCATGAATGCTCTAGTACTAAATATTGAAGATCCGACAAAGATTTTGTGGTGTGTACAAATGCTTGCAATAGTGGACTTCGCATTGTGCTATGAGTCACAGAAACTGAACGAGAA
Organism: Pinus tabuliformis; assembly: GCA_031772625.1. Classification (NCBI taxonomy): domain Eukaryota; kingdom Viridiplantae; phylum Streptophyta; class Pinopsida; order Pinales; family Pinaceae; genus Pinus; species Pinus tabuliformis. Next base: position 623,839,484 of record CM062816.1, read on the forward strand.
CAAGTTGAATTATCTGACATATGATCTTGAGTTGGAAGCAATCATCCATGAGTTGAAGATATGGACGCACTATCTTGGTAGGATCTTTGTATTGATGAGATATCACAGTGGATTGAGGTATCTATTTGACTAACCAAATATGAATGTTAGGAAAGCTAGATGGTTGGCCATGATTAGTGAGTTCGACTTTAAGATTAGGTACATCAAGGGTAAAGAGAACAGGGCTGTAGATGCTCTTAGCAATAAGATACATGTGAATCATATAACAATTATGAGTTCTTATGGGATAGACTTATAGGATTGGATGTTAAAGGTAGGACAATAGAATGATAGGTATATAGAGCTTATGTAAAGGTTACAATAGGGTACAGGTGAGCATAATGTGGTGTATCATCTTACAACATATGGTTTGGTTAGATTTAGGGACACAATATATGTGCCAGACAATAATGAGCTCAAGAATACTATCTTGTGAGAGTTTCATGCAAAACCATATTCAGGTCACCCAAGATGCCAGAATACATTTACAATATTGAAGATGTTTTATCATTGGTTGAATATGAAGTAGGATGTGGCAGAGTGTGTGCCTATGTGCTTGTACTGTCAGAAGGTGAAAGAAGAATGAAAGCATCCAAGTGGACTACTACAGCCAATTCTGATTCGAGAGTGGAAGTGGGGGGTCATTTCTATGGATTTCATTATAGGTTTTGTTAGGACATCTAGACAACACGATTCCATCATGGTTGTGGTAGACAAGTTGAAAAAAGTAGTGCGCTCCATTCCAGTGAATTATACTTATTCGTTTAATGATGTAGCACATGTACTCATAAGATATGTGGTAACATTACATGGTGTTCCAAGGAATATTGCATCAGACAAGGATATTAAGTTCACTTTTAGGTTTTGGAAGGAGTTGTTTGCAGGTTTGAGGATAATGTTCGGCATGAGCATAACTTATCATTCATAGACAGATGGATGGACATAGAGGTTCAACAATATATTGGAGGACATGTTGAGGATTTATGTGATGCATCAACAAAGGAGATGGGAGGAGTACCTTCTATTGATCGAGTTTTCTTACAACAATGGGTACCAGGTGTCAGTGAGGATGGGTCTATTTGAGGCACTATATAGTCAGAGTTGTAGCACTCCCATAAGTTAGAGTCATCCACTAAATAGGGTGTTGATAGGACCGATATGATGGTATAGATGGAACAGGAAATGCAGGTAATCAAGATGAATATGAAGACAATTGAGAATAAGAAAAAAATTATGCAAATCAGAACATGATGTTTAAGGAGTTTCAGGTTGGGGAACATGTGTACTTATGCATGAAGCCCAAGAAGAGCTCCTTAAGGATTGGATCATGTACCAAGTTCGAACCTTGGTTTTATGGACATTTTAAGATTCTTGAAAGGATTGGACCAGTAGCCCATCAACTTGGACTGCTTCTGTCAACAAAATTCCATGATGTTTTTCATGTGTCACTGCTTAAGAATTATGTTAAATATGTTGGTCATGTGATTGAACGTTCTGTGTTTCTGGTGGAACCAGAAGGAGAATTCAAGCTGAAACCACAATATTTTTTACAGAGAAATATGCTCATGCTTGAGAATCAAGCAATCAAGCAGCTTAAAGTGAAATATAAGCACTCTGTGCCTGATGAAGCTACATGGGAGATGGTGGATCAAATGTGGGCTATATATCCTTCTCTATTCGCTAGTTGATAAAATGTTTTTGGTATATGTTTTAGTGTGATGTTTTGGTATATGTAAATATGTATATGACTGTAAATACCGCTGCGAGCTCTGTTATAAATATCCAATAAGCAATATGAGTGTCATGTTGTTATGGTTGTTATGTGGGTTTTCTTCTCAGTAGGTTGAGCATTATAAATAATGAAAACAAACTAATATATAAACATCCATGGGTAGTATGTTTTTCTCTCAGCAGTCTTGTTAATTGTAGGTGTCATTGAGCACTTAGAACAATGTTACCCCAAGGGGGATGGTTCTGTAACAACGCTTGTCAAAATTTCATGTAAAAAATTTAATAAAGGAAAAATAATAACCATGGTCATGGGGCACATATTCCAAGATGAATATTGCAAAATACATCCTAGTGTGGGTGTTCATTTAGTTTATTATGGCCAAGGGAAATTGGAAAAGGCAATGCCAAAGCCTTCGGAAAGAGAAATTGGCATATTTTGTATTTTATTTACGAAAATAATGGAAACTAGGATAAAATGAAGGTGAGAGGTCACACGTTGCATGTGAGGAGGAAAATAAAAATTAAAATGGAAAGTTGAAGAAATTAGATGCCTCATTGATAAAAAGTGTTATGAGGATTAGTTGGTAACTTTTTTCAGTTCAATTTTCAAGCTCTGTCTCTATTTTCTCTCTTTCTCACACTCTTGGACACTTGGAGAATTCTTAAAGAACTCTAGCATTGGATGAAGGAAAGAAAAGGAAGAGAAAAGAAGGAAAGGGGAAGTAAAGATCAATCAAGGAAGATTAGGATCAAGAAGCTACACCGGGATTACCTGCAGGTGTTGATTTTCATGTGTGATTTCCTTGCTATATTTGGCATGAATGGTACATGCATCTGTGTATATGGTTCTCTTGTTGTCATTGGAATGTGTTTTTCCAAGTGCAACAATGTTCTTCAGTCTTGCCTTGCCATTTCTTGATAGCCATTGTGTGATGAGTTATCTTTTATTTGGTTAAGTTGGATTACCAGATGGCTTGGAAACTGAGTGGGATGGTATCTTAAAAAAAGAACATCAGGCCTAGGAATCGTTGGAGTGGAGAAGGTAGGATTACGGAAAGCATGGTTTTTTTTACCTCATTAGGTCTAGGAATCCTCGACCGATGAATGGTGGGATATACGATAAATCTTTGAGCTCTGTGTCATTGACCAAGCCTACGAATCCTCGACCGATGAATGAAAGTATATACATAAATCATGGATGGTGGAGTCTTGATTAGGCCTAGGGTCCCTTGACTGGTGAATGGTGGGATATACAGTAAATCCTAGATACTAGGATGTAGGAAAATTCCTCACGATGTAGGTGGATAAATACAGGGGCATCCATTCTTGTTTATGGCCTAGTGATATGGTGTGGACTGCAGTAAATCTTGAGGAAACTTAGATTGGTTTGGTTTTGAGTCCCACATTCATGCTTGGAATACGGCATGGGGGTGATTGGCTGCAAGAAATATTTGGTTCAACCCAATCTATGGTTGGGTGGTTCATGGAAGTCCCAAACCTAGTTGTCTTTTGCATTCATTAATAATAGCTAATTATCCTTGGTATTTCATGTGTAAATGTATTGGCTTATATGTGGTTTTTATGGCTATTATATCCTTGTTATTATTGTTGGTTATATGTTGGTTATGAGCATGTTTTATGATAAACGTTGTATGGATTTCATCATGTTTTGATTAGGAAACAAATATAGAATGAATATATGTCCTATTAGATGATAGTGCAGCTATTATGATGTGGAAACAATGATTCTTTATGAATCTTAGATAAGTATGACACCCCTATGCTCCTATTTGTTGTTATGACATGTAGATTACATATTTGTGATGTGTTTGACAAAATTCCTATCATGGCTAGTAGGGGTCATATCAATAACTTACACTAGTGATTGCGTTAGCATCCTTTTTGCATTGTTATTATTCATTTCTTAAGGTTTCACGGAGTTTTGGATAGTTGCCTGTGACCTAGCCTTCAAAAAGTGGCTCAAAGTCTAGGGTTGTTGGCACAAAACTTCCTCAAGAAGACAATAATCACTGGCATGCCTTACTGTTGGAGTGAATGGAAGGCCCCAATTACATGCATGGCTTGTCATGGGAGTGGTTGAGGGTCCAGATTAGCGAAATGTCAAGTTGTCTTAGGGGTTGGAAACCTGGAAATGTTGGTTGTCTCATGAAAGTTTTGTAGCATGTGTGGAAGGTAATTTTGATTTCATTATGTAGGTTCCACTTCCTTAACTATACATGGGCAGTTAAATCACATCATAGTAGCCTGTCGTCACATGTTTACCCAAGTGGAATAATTAGCTTGGGTAAATGTGGGAGGAGGGTGTTACAAATGCGGAGCATATATCAGAAGGAATGAACTAAGAAGTCAGAAAATAAATGAAGTCAACAATAGGTTTGTAAATGCAAGAAAAAGTATAATCTAGAATTGTAATACTTTTTCCTCTCTTTCTGATGTCATTGAATGTTACCATTACCACAACTTTGAATTTCAACTCAAGAAACTCAGAGATTGTCTTAAAGTAATCATAGGACAAAGGAACCCATGTTGTGTAAAAGGAAAAAGGAAAGAGAATAAAATTGGTAAGTGTGGCCTTGTTCTTTATGCTCAGAATGCGAATAGGAAATGACATGTAGAGAATGGTTTCTCTACGCATATGATTAGAAATAAGAGCAAAATTTTGTCTCTAAATAGAATGTCACTTTCGCAATGATGCACAAGGGAAAATAAAGAGAAAATGCATAGTAAGCTTGAATTTGTAGAGGAAAAGCATAAGATGTGTTGCTCGTAGATGGATTGAAACTCAAACTTCTCAATATAAGATAGATGGAAGGATTATGATGAAGAACTTATGTTGTACATATCTTGACATAATAAGCTTTATTAACGGCACATATTCGTACACCCCCTATCCTATTTTTTTTTTTTTGTTTGAGCATGCTTAAGACATATATAAATCCTTTTAGTTTATTCAATGTACTTAAAGCATTCCAATAGGGAGTTGGTTAGGATATAGATGTCTACATGTAATTAGAATAATGCTACATCTATTGGGAATGTTCCACTAAGAAAGTTAGAGAAAAAAATATGGGCTTCATATCGATTGTTCATTGTGTATCATGAAAGAGGACTCAAATAGGGATGACTATATAGAATTTAATTTGAGCCAAGACTACTTTATCAAAATCCATTCAAGTCGTACTCTTTGCAATGCACTCATAGAGGCTATAAGTCCAATAGAGGTGATCTTGAGGCTAATTTTTTCTTAACAAATAAGGATAGGTCAACTTCTATTTTAGTCTTGTTTTCCAGCAATCATCCACAAAATCAGTAAGAAGTGCCTTGCCCAAATCCCGGTGCACATATAAGGTGTGTTGATTCTTAGATCGTGAATCATTCCTTGTACATGAAACATTAATATAGTACTAGCCTAGATGTAAGAGTGTATCACAAGAAGTAAAATATCATAAATAGATACCTTCAAGGGAGAGAGATTTCTTGTAGATATAGAAGATTTCTCTTGTATGTCATGGAGCACCAATGCTACATTACTAAGCTATTCTCATGAGGACTCTAGATTTGGCTTATTTTTTACAGTATATGAAAATATTGTCCTAAAGCTATTAGAGAAATTGTCCTCTTAGCTTCCGATGGTGAAATTACTAAATAAATCTCCATTATAAGTCTGTCTGACATGTTATAGGGATTTTCAAGAATATTTTTATTGCAATAGAGTAGTTGAATAAAGTGAAAAGGTTGCAAGGAATTCACCTAGTTGTGTTAAGTCTTGGAGTAGAGGAATTTTATACCATTCACTTCTGGTACCAAAGTTATTTTTGTACCATTTAACAATATTAAAATTATGGGTAGTGTGATGATGTTGATCATGCCCCCCTTCAGAATTGTAGCAGGCCAAGGATTTTACAACCAGACAATCAATGCCTAGTGTTATGTGTGATTTGTCCTATATGATTTGCATGGATACAGAGGATTGATTAATGACTACAGATTGATTCTAACATTGCACCTAGTTTGGAAAATATAAATCCATTCAATTTGAATGTTTTCATTGAAATTTTGTATATGTATTCTAAATAAAGGTCACACTAAATTTATGCCTTGCATTTTAACAACAACTTTTACTGATGGTAATTATCGGCCTATGATCTGCCAATGAGGGGGAGTTTGACAAAAGAAATTTCAAATAGGAAAAGAAACATGTGAAACATTCCCAGAGGAAAAACTTTTCAAAGCATTATGAAGAAGTTAATAGAAATAATGTTTACATCAAAGTTCAGGATGTTTCATTGCGAGGACTAAGAAAAATTTCCCACCCATTCTTGTCACTTCAAGTAAATATTTTTTACTTTGACAAATGTATTGTTTGGAGATTTAAGATGATAGGAACTATGTCAAGAGTTCATATAGATTTTGACTATATGATAATACTATTGTTGGCCTATAAAATAAATTACCCCTAGATTCCAATGGTTGTCTTATGTTACTGCATTTTTGAATATTTTTGGGACCATTTGTTTTGACTTGATCTTTAAAACTTAGAGGAATGGAAAATGAATGGCACAAAGAGACAATGTTGGAATACATAGAGACAATGGTTTTCAAATCCCTGCATTAGAATACATAGGGACAACAAATTATATAAATATATATTTTTGTGATTCAAAAATTTCTTCAAAAGGGAGAGACAAACATAGAGGAAGAGAAGCAGAAGTAAAATAGAATTGATATAAAGGAACATAAAATATAAAAGGGTAGAGATAGAGTATAAAACTGAGCCAAAAAAAGGAAGAACTCGGAATTCAAAGACAAAATAACCCAACAAATTAAATTTTAAATCTTTTTAGGGGGATTGTTGTCTCCCTTTAGTTAGTAGTCTCGGAAAATAACATTTCAAAGCCTGTTAGAAAGTGAAGTAGGTGCTTCTAGAAAGTTGTAGCTTGAAAAAGAAAAGATGGGTTGAAGCCTCCTATGGGTGGGCACCTACAAGAGTTGATGTAGAAGGTAGTGGTTTCTTGCATTTACATCACAAAACCAAAATTTGTAGTTTTCTCCCTTTATGGATTTTCATTTAGATTTGGTGTGTGCATGTGTTTCTTTTATGCTTATTCTAGTTTTCATGATTAATTGTTGAATATATGCATAACTATTCTCATTGTTAAATAAAATGCTAAAAGATTGTCAAAATTAATTAAATTTGGTCATTGTTAAAAGATACAATTACTGGTTCACACACTCCTCCCTCGTCTCTTAGTATTTGTCATGTTTCCAACTTTTGAGAGCAAGGAAATGATGAAAAAATTCATATACCACTTGGGGATTGGAATTTCAGGTCCCTATATGCTACCATATCTCTAAACATTAAGCTTTGTCTCAGTCTTCTATAAAAATGATATTAATTTTTGTTTCTATTGATTACATCATACCTAATTTCACCTTTTAGATAGTTGTGTCTATTGAAATAATGGACAAATGTGGAGGTTATTCTAATAACAATGTTGGATATGTATTTTTATAGAGTTGATTCAACTATTTTACTTAATTGGACTTTCTTGGTTGTGAGGTCCTATATTTTAGGAATATGTTTAACAATATATAATCCTATATATGTAATAGTTTGTTGGCTTGTTGAATAAAAGTGAGTATTGTGGTGCAATCTCTTGGGTGAGTGATTGGGCTGCCAAAGAGATGCAACCCTTCTTCAATTTTGTCTTTATATTTTTTGGGTTGGTATTAGGTCCATGTTGTGCGATTTGAGGGCACATTTGTTGTAGTTGAGTTTGGGAAGAGTTGTTTCTGGTGTGACTATTGGAATCAATATGGAGAGGTGCACATATAATTATGGAGTCAAGCGAGTGTATTACCCAACAATAGAAAAAGAGGTCAAGCTATGGATTATGAAGATTGTGTGCTATGTGGAGTGAACGACAATATGTTCATGGGCTTCATAATTGCCTTGTTCAAGGTCATAAAATTTTTCGATGTTCCCATCAATTTGGAAATGGAGTTTCACTTTTTTTTTGGTATTTTTCCATTGATTACTTAACCAAAACTGGTTGTGATATTCCCATGGATGTGGTGCACTGGATTGAATGTTATGTTCATAGTGGAATCAATCTTTTCATTGTAGAAAATGTTGGATCAAATAGAGAAGTAGATGCACATGTTTTCTTGAGTATTATGATGTTTATAATATGTAATTTAATGTAACTTTTGACACAAAGTTTCATTCAAATATGGTCTTCTTTTACATATTGTTTTTTGAAATGAGCTTTAGATGGGAATTACACAGTGTTCCGTCTAGCTATCATTTTTTAAATTTCTCTGCCTTTCTTGTTAGTTGAAATGGACAAAGATGGAACAATCCTCAACTTAGTTCCCCTTAGACTACTTTCAGTTAAGCAAAAAAATTATTTGGTTATTACTACAGAAAAGTGAATTCTATAGGAAATCTGTTTCCTAAACAATTATTATTCTCACAAGCCTAGATAGGTCATCGCAAAAGGCATGTTTACAATATTGAAAATTTGCAAACATTTTATTGTAAAACATAAGTGGAGTTCTTTCTTCTAGTGTGCTTGTTATTAAAGGAAAAAATTAAGGGTAGAGGGAATCTCTTGATCAAATTTATGTATCGAAGGAAGTGTGAGAGCTATTGTGAGCATAGAAATTAAAATCAATTTCTACAAAAATGCATAAACATGGTTTGACTTTTATTATTATTTTTTTAAATGGCTAATTATTGTGTGTGGGCTTAAGATTGTTGATTTATTTGTCATTTGGAGAAGGCTTTGCTTAAATATGGGTAATCCTCTAGAAAAATCATACCTAAACAAAGAAACCAAGTTGGATGGCACCAATTATGTGAATTGGAAGTTTAAAATGAAAATTTTTATGGAAGGATAGATTGTCTCATTGATAACAAGTGGTGATAAAGTGAAGCAAGAGGCAATTGCAGGAACTACAACTACATCAATTCAATATTGGGAGAATCGAGAGATTGAGGTGAAAGTGCTGCTATGAATTTCCATAAATGAAAATAATACACCACATATCAGAGACTGCAAGATGTCAAGCGAGACTTAGAAAATTCTCAAGGAATTGTATGAATAAAATAATACAAATCAACTCTTGTCCTTCAAGAGTACAATTTTGTCTATTAAAATAGAATAAAATGAACACATCAGTAATTTTATCTCAATAATTAAGGACTTTAAAGATACTTGGGGACATATGCGAAGTAATCTCTAGACTTGACCTAGTCACTAGAACCTTAAATGGAATGCTATATGAGTACAAAATGTTCATCACAAGTTTTGCAACATGGGAGAAGGCTCCCACCTTTGATGAGTTGCAAGCTTACTCATGCAAGAGGAAGAAGGTGAAGGAATATTAAGGCACAAGGTTATGATTTGGTATTGATGGAAAAAGGGAAACCACATTTCAAGAGGAAGCCTTGGGAAAGTAATAAAGGACGAAAGTCACCACAAGGAAAACCATCATTTGGTAAGCCACATCTGTAACATCACAACCAGGTATGACATCTCGAAAGGTTAATATAAAATGTCATTATTGTGGCAAGTTCAGACATTTCTCTATTTTTCTAGGGATTGCATGAACATGAAATACTATGAGTCCAAACATAAAAAGAAGAGGCACACTAGTAATTTTTTTTACAAAGGAGAAATAATGAATTATAGTGTCAAAAATGTTAGACTATTTGTTACATATGTTGCACTATCTGCTGAAATAGATGATATAAATACTTGTTTTATTGATTCTAAAGCCTCCATCCATATGTCCAGTAATAGACACTCATTTGAGAACTTTCATGAAACATAAAATTGTATGAATATATATATTGGAGATGATCATGCATATGAAATTAAAGGGTACAGTGATGTATCACTAACATTAACTAACGGTCATGTCAAACAAATTCACAATGTGATATACATTTATGGTATTAAGAAGAATATAATATCTATTTCTACTATAATTTTTAAGGGCTTGAAGGTTGAATTTGTAAACTCACATTGTGTGTTGAATGACATGGAAGATCACTTCAAGGTCATTGCAATAAGAGCTAAAATTGGAGGATTGTATAAGCTGAGTGTGAAAACCAAAACCCATAAAAAATTGAAATCCATGAAAATGACAATAGAAGATCTTTGGCATCAAAGGTATGGCCACATTCATTTTCATGATCTATTACTACTACAAAAACGATGTATGGTAGAAGGGCTTTCTATACCTAGGAGTAAATATTCTACACGTGAATGGTGTGCATTAGGGAAGAGTTACCTACTAATTTTGATAAAAGGAAAAGAGATTTTCTAGAACTTGTGCATACATATTTATGCAGTCGTAAGTAGACTAGACCATTATTTGGAGCATATTACTTCTTGATCTCTATTGATGATTTTGCAAAATATACATGGGTATACTTCATGAGAAATAAGAGTGATTTATTTAGATATTTTAAAGAGCTCAAAACTATGGCTGAAAGAAAATAGGAAAAGACATCAAAATCCTCTAATTAGATTAAGGGAGAGAATATATTTCAAATGAATTCATCAAATATGGAAAATACTGTGGCATTGTACAACAATATGTAATGTCATATACTCAACAATAGAATGGAGTAGTTGAATGGAAGAACATAACCCTGGTGGAATGTGCACGGAGCATGCTAAAAGGTAAAATTATTGCGTATTATTTATGGGCTGAAGTTGTTAACACTACTTTTTACTTGAAAAATAGAAGTCCAACTAAAAGTTGAGATCATAAGACTCCTTTCGAAGCATTTTATGGTTATAAACTAGTGCTAATCTATGTAAGAATATTTGGTAGAAAATAATTCTCTCATGTTTCGAAAGAAGATAGAAGGAAACTTGATGTGAAGCCATCAATTGTATTTTTGTAGGTTACTTTTATGATCATAAAGCTTATAAGTTGTTTGATCCTTGCATGCATAAGATCTTTGCAAACAAACATGTATTTTTTCATGAGCTTGCAGATGAAGGCCACAAGAATGACGATTATGACGCATGGCATATCCCTTATGAGTATGATTATGTCAAGGAGGAAGTAGATGATGTGATTCACCACAAAGCAGTAGAAGAGATAAAAACAATGAAGTACCAAGAAGGTATTCTCATCAAACTCAACTACTAGTAATATTTAAAGATTATGCATTAATGACTAAAATTATGAATCTCATAGAAACTTTGAATTTTAAAGAAGCTAATGAGGATTAAGAGTAGAGAGATGCAATGAAGGAAGAATATGAGTCTATAATGAAGAATGATACTTGGGAATTAATAGAATACCTGAAAATAAGGTACCCATAGGATACAAATGATTGTGTTAATTTAAGTTTAAAGTTGATGGCAGTATAGATAAATATAAGGCAAGGTTATTTGAAAAAGTCTATTAACAAAAAGAGGGAATTGATTATGAAGAAATGTTTTCACCTCTGGCTAACCTATTTTAGATGATGCTAGAAGACAAAAATTGAAACTAGATTAGGTAAACATTAACTGTGCCTTCTTGAATGGGTAACTAAAAGAATAAACATATCTTGTTTAGCCATAAGGCTTTGTTGAAAAGGGTCAAGAGTACCTTATTTGCAACTTAAAGAAAGCATTATATAGATTGAAATATACACCAAGATCATGACATGTGAAGATTGATTCTTTCCTTTTTCATAAATGTTTTATGAAAAGAAAATGTGATCCTAATTTGTATATCAAGTCAGATGAAAAAGTGCATGTTATTATGATTTCCCTATGCGTTAATGATCTTACTGTGACATGAAATGCTTCTAAGTTAATTGATGATGTTAAAGGAAAATTGTCATAGGAGTTTGAAATGGAAGACCTTGTTGAATTTTGTTATTGCTTAGATCTTGAGATATTGAGAGAACGTGGACATACATTGGTACACAGAGTAAGTATACTAGGGAGTTACTCAAAAGATTCAAAATTGACCAAAGTATGGTAGGATTAATACCATTAAAACATAGTGCCAAACTCTACAACGATGATGAGAAAAGAGAGCTAGATGGCACATTATATCGTCATTTGTTGGGAAGTTTGAACTATCTCACTACAACTAGACCCGACATAGGATAGTTTATTAGCATTCTAAGTTAGTTCATGGCAAAACATATTGAAATCCATTGGAGAGCAGTTAAGAGAGTAATTCGGTATCTAAAAGCCACAGATAACTTTGGTATTAAATATACTAAGGATTTTAATGTTGAGCTAGGATGCTATTCAAAGTCAAATTGTGTCGAAAATCCTAATGATAGAAAATCAACTTTAAGATATGCTTTCAGTGTTGGATATATGATTATGGCATAGAGTACTAAGAAACAATCAACTATTTCTTTTTCAATGACTGAAGCTAAATACAAAGCTTTGTGCAGTACTACTTGTGAAACAATTTGGTTGAGGCAAATGCTTCGAGATATTTGGTTGAGGCAAATTCTTAAAGATATAGGAGAAGTATAGAAAACACCAAATATTATCAAGCGAGTATTGTTAATATTTTATACAATGTGGGTTACTTTTCCGATATTAGTAATCGAAACCAAAAGCGTAGTATTCATGTCCAACTTCTATTTCTCGTTGTTCACTTTCCTCGGAAGTGTGTTGTGGATGTGGATGTGGATGGTGTATGGATCTCTTAGCCGACATATTGTCATCACGGTAGTATAATAAATACGTTGTCTACAATTTTATCCGACAAATTTGATGTCATAAATTTATATGACCCGACAATATCGCGTAGTAAGACCCGCTACATGAAACTCCTGCTATATGATTTCTTTCATTCTTTGCAGGCACCAAACGTTGTGGGTGTGCCATTGGGGTTGGCTTAGATTGTTTTATACTTTTTTATCTCAACCAAAAAAATCCCACGGGTTCAAGATTCAAAACTTTTGGCAGGAGGAAAGCCGCTTGAGTCGATGAAGGAAAAGAGTGAGAGCACAAACCAAAGTGCTGCTCCGATGAATAAGTTATCGAAATTCAGTTAAAAATATGACGAATCGGCGTCAAACCTAACTGTATGAGATGTGAATCTTAGTAATTATTAAATTATTTCATTCATGTGTTAATTACTTCAAAGAAAAATTTAAAAAAATCAGTTATTTATATAACTGCATTGTGTCTTGGTAAAGTGAAGATCTAATAGATTTCATTCCATGTTGACTATCTCAAGGAAAATTTCTGCCCAAAATTCTCTCTAGCAGCAAGGTGAATTTTTTTCCTTTGTTAATTTGTCCAATGCTTATGCTTTCTCTCCGATTGAGTGAAAACCAAATATATATTTTTTGAAAATGCGGCATGGTTTTAAGTTTAGATCTTAGCATTACATATTTTCCAAGCCTGCTACACGGTGTAAAGGGACACTTTCTTCATGTGATTAAGATTGCCTTCGCTTTTATTTTCTATATATAATATCAAAGCGAAATAAATATATAATCTATCTATAATGATAATAGGCATTATTTTCCATGATTCCAACTAAAAAATATAGTTAATTATAATATTTTTAAAGTGTGATTACATATTAATAAAATTATTATTGTTAATATAGGATTATATATATATATATATATATATATATATATATATATCATAAAAAATCAATATTTTTTTTTTTAACATTAAAAAATAAACTAATTTAAAAAAATAAATAAATAAATAAAAATAAAAACACAAAATTCAAAATATTTTTTATTAAATATGGAAAAAATAAAATTTAATAATATAAATCTGAGTTATTATATACTTTGAAGTAGACTAATTGATTATTAAATTTAAAATCTCTTAAATACAATTTATTGAAATAATTTATTGAGACAAGAGTTTCTATTCAGCCTATTATGAAAGAAATGTTGCAATGTGATATCTTGTTCTATAAATATAATATTAGTGGTTTTTAGATTCACAAATTTTTTCATAGTATTCTTAGCCTATTGTTTTTCCCATAATATTATTATTTAAATAACTTATTTAAAAGCATAAAATTTTATTTAATTTCTTTATAGTTTTCTTAATAGTATTCTTAACCTATCGTTTATCCCATAATATTATTCTCTAAATAATCTATTTAAAAGCATAAAATTTTGTTGGATTTCCTTATAATTTTTTCATAGTATTCTTAGCCTATTGTTTTTCCCGTCATTTTATTCTCTAAATAACTTATTTAAAACCATAAAATTATATTTAATTTCCTTTTTTTCAAAAAAGAAAGATTTGTTTCGAAAGAAACCAATTGAAAATACCAAAAAATAACAACTTCAACAACTTTTTTTTTTTGCTAATGCAAGAGTCGTGCCTTCTATTCAAAATGTTCAAAGGGTAAGATTACATAAAATACAACCAACCGTAGGCTAAACCTTTTAGCCAAAGGTAAAAGCTTCACCAACTAGGTCCTAAAGACCCAAACGACAGACTAGTAGTAACTCAAATCTAAAATAAACATTTCGTGAATGGTCAAAAGACTCAGACCCACCAACATGAACACAAAAAAATATACCCTGACCCACCAACCTGCAAACTTTTCCTTGACCATCGATTCTCCTCGCCAGACCCGGCGGCAGAGGATAATATCGCATGACCAAAAAGCAAAGAGAATTACCGCATGATAAACGACCTAGAACCACCAACATGCATGCTTATTCTTGACCTTGGATTCACCTTGCTTGATCCTACGAGTGAGGATCATATCGCACAAGCCATAAGCACCGAGAATTACCAAGCAATGAGGGCAGTATTCTGTCCTTGCCCTTGGCCACGTGTTTCTTGGTGAGTGGAATCACTCCCAACTCCAAAATACTGCTTCCTACTTGAAGGGCATGCGAAAAACCAAAAACCACCCCGGGAGCGATATTACCACCACAAAAGTAATGTGGGGGTTTTGAGTCTACCGAGAAAGCCTGGAATCCGGTCCCTCGCATCATCCCATCTCCTCAGGCGAATAAACCAAAGGAATTGAAAATCCATCTGTCCAGCCGTCGATTCGAGAAACATCGTGTACCAAGCAACTTCCACTGAAACTTTTGGGTTTGCGCTTACTTGGGTTGAGGAGGCAGATAGATACATGCATCCCAATGTGACCTCACTCCTGAAATAACACTTCATAATGAATCCAAATCAACTAGACCCCATCTCTGTGGCTCTGTTTCGAAACATCCTTCTGTCCTCATTTGCCTGATTGAGACATTGCTCCCTTGATTTATTCTGAGACATCTCTTGCCAACTCAACTTGACCCTGCTTTTGGTGCAAAGCACCCCTTAATTGGCCAGAATGTCCACCAATTTATTTGCCGTCCTTCGCACATGAGTAAAACTCACAGTACGTAAGTCCAGGAGGTGAAACTGAATCCTTTAAAAGACCTGAAGCAACCTCTAGTGTTTTGAGACTTTTTCTGGCTCCGTGCCACAGTATATTCTCTTGACCAAGTTAATGATTAACTCAAAATCAGCTTCAATTATTATATTCTGGAGATTATCCTGCTTCAGGAATTCTAAACATTGCTCAAGTGCCATTAATTCTGCCATATTGTTAGTAGCTCTTCCCAAATGGTAGTGGAAAGTAAAAAGGACGCAACCATTTTCATCCCTTAACACCCCTCCAAAACCAGCGATACCCACGTTGCCTTTTGAGGCCCCATCAATGTTGAATTTCAAAAAACCCTGAGGGGGAAGATGCCATTAATCTTGATTATTATCTGGTTTCATTACCTACCTATCCATGCCCTGTGGTATAAGTCCCTGCATACCCAACTAAAGAAGTATCTGCATTTTAGCCTCTAAAGGTGGATTCTTTGGGGAAGTTCACACCAAAGTACCTATTGTCTCCTTAAGTTGTCTTATGATTTGCTCAATAATGCGTTGAAAGGAAATTTTTTCATTTTTGAAGATTCTGTTGTTCCTTTATTTCCAGACATTCCATATTATGAAGCTAGGATTTAAAGCCCAAGCTGAGCGAAGAAATTCATAATCAGAGAAGTTTTGTCTCTAGTTATTTAGGGTATTGATAGTGCTTCCTTTGTCCCTGTCTGTTTGTTGGAAAATTGTGGCAAAAATATCCCACAACCTGGAGGTGAAAATGAAATTATTGAGAAGGTGCTCCATTGTTTCCTCTTGGGCTTCATAGAGTTGGGATCTAGAAGGTCTCAGAACACCCCTCTTCTGAATGTTTTTCCAAGTCAGAATTTTCTTATGATGTACCAACCACATGAAGAGTTTGATTTTCATCCATCCATGATGCCTCCATAGGTTCTGCCAAACCCTGTCCGGTACATTGGAGTCTAGATCAAGTATTATGCACTTTTCCTCCTTAAGATTGAAGGTACCTTCATTATTTTTGCCCCATCTAAGTTGGTCATCCCCCTCTGAAACTAAAATTTTCCTATGGTGCAACATTGTCAAAAGTGCCTCAGCTTTTGCTTTCAAGGGGCTGTCATCCCTGTAGTCTATATTCTTCCAGGTTCTCCATTTCCCCTCACTATTGGTTTGATCCCAATAATCTTTTACCCTAAGTAACCCTTTGGTATCAATTTCTTTCTTGAGGTCTAGAAAGTCCTCTCTTAACAATGTAGGTTCTTGTTGCCATTTATCCTCTCAAAACAAAGCAAGATCTGCCTCTTTGATTTCCCAGAAGCTATTTTTTTGTATTAAGCCTCTATTCTCCTAGGCCTTATTCCAGATGTAGGAGCCATTTATGATGCAAGTCATCCTTATGTGATCATTATCTTGCCAATTGCTAGCATATTTTTCTTTCCAAATACTAACCCAATGAGCCTTTGGATCTTTTACCCAATGCCACCATAATTTTTCCCCTAAAAATTTGCTTAGTACCTCTGGATCATCCAATCCAAGACCCCCATGGTTTTTAGGTTTGCAAATCTTATCCCAGGCTACCAATGCCCATTTCTTTCTCTCCACCCCCTTACCCCAAAGAAAGTCTCTTTGAATGGTTTTGAATTGTTGCAAAATTCCTTTCGGAGCTTGAAGGGCTGAAAGCATGAAGACGGGGATTGATTGAAGTACAACTTTTGTAAGCACCAACCGACCTGCCAAGTTTAAAGATCTAATAGTCCATTTCCTGATTTTATCCTGCATCTTATTAATCACTGGCTCCCAAATGCTCTTGTGCAAAGGTTTATCAGTTAGAGGAATCCCAAGTATTTGGAAGGAAGGACATCCCTTTGAAAGCACAGAATTCTGGATACATTTCTTTGAATAGAAATATTAGTATTAAAGAAAAAAAATTAGATTTGGAAAGATTTACTTCCATACTTGTAGCCATGGAAAAGTCACACATGATCTGTTTATAAGCTAGTGCTTCTTTGACCGTGGGGATTCCCTGCAGCATAGTATCATCAACAAATTGCTGACGGGTCAAAGCCTGTACAGTCTCAGAAAGTTGGAGACCCTTGATGTTACCAAGTTCTTTCGCATGCTTGATAGACCGACCAAGTCCTTCAATCATGAGGATAAAGAGAAAGGGAGAGAGCGGATCTCCCTGCCTGAGGCCTCTTGAAGGAGTAAAAGTCTTGGAAGGAGAAACATTAACTACAATTGAAAAGCTAGAAGAAGTTACCAAGGCCAGAACCAATCTTACCCAGTTATGATCAAGTACAAAGGTTAGAAGGACCTTCCTGATATAAGTCCAATTCAACTTATCGTAAGCTTCGGATAGGTCCAATTGCATAATCATTTCGGCCTTCCTATTGCTTAACAATGAATGCACCACCTCATGTGGTTGAATGATGTTATTGAGAATTTTTCTACCCTCCACATAACCTGATTTCTCCACAGAAACTAGAGTAGGAAGAAGGGGTTTGAGTCTATTGGCAACAAATTTGGATATTATTTTGTACACCACATTGCACAAAGCTATGGGTCTAAATCTATCTGGAGTTTGAGCATTGTCCTGTTTGGGGATCAAGGAGATGAAAGAAGTATTGAGCACCTTCAAAATGGTTCCATTCATCCTAGAATCCTCCACTACATTCATAATATCTTGCTTAACAATGTTCCAGCAAGCTTTAAAGAAATCCATATTGAAACCATTAGGGCTTGGCACTTTACCATTCTGCATTTCTTTGATGACCTCACTAACCTCCTCTTCAGTCACTAGCCTATTAAGATTGAAATTATCCTCTCTTGTTACTAGCCTAGGTATATGCCTTGTTAAGTCCTTGATAAAATGATCTCTCTCTGGAATGGTTTCCTTTGATATACCTCGAAAGTACTGAACTAACACAGTTTCTATATCTTCATGGGAATTAAGTAGATGACCTCCCTCGTCCTTGATCGAAGAGATCCTATTATGACATCTATTCGCCATGGTGGATCTGTGGAAAAATTTAGTGTTCTTCTCCCCTTATCTTAGCCATTGAACTCTATATTTTTGTCTCCAAAATATTTCCTCTTGTTTACATAAGTTCTCCCAGTCTTGATGATGTTTGGTGACTTGATCATTTCTAACTCTATCAAAGCCATCCATGATAAAGGCTTGATTGAGTTCCTGCATTTTGAATTCAACAACTTTTTTCGCTTCAAAAATATTTCCAAATTCATTCTTGTTCCAGTCTTTAAGTCTGAGCTTGATGTGCTTTAGTCTTTTTTGTAGCAGAAACATTCTTGTACCCTGAATATGCAGATCTTTTGTCCACCATTTTGTAATGTTGCTGATGAAATCTGGGTGAGTGAGCTAGATATTCTCAAATCTAAAAGGTCCGTTCTTGGGCGTACCAATGCCCTGAACCTCAAGTTGTACAGGCCAATGGTCCAAGCCTCCAAAGGGGAGAATTCTCATTATCATTTCCTTGTCGGTGAGCATAAGGTCCTCTGAGATTATGAATCTATCTAATGTTGAGGCTACTTGAGACTCTCCTCCTCTTTTATTGTTCCATGTAAAGAGGTCATTACTCATATCAGTGTCAACTAGCTTCATATTATCTATAAAAGTTTGAAATGCTATAGAGTCTTTGCTTAAAGTTTTGGTTCCCCCTTTTTTCTCCAAAAGTGATTTGATCATGTTGAAGTCCCCACCCATGATCCATGGTATTCCTACATGTCTATCTCTTAGTTCCACAAGGGAATTTAGAAATCTGAGATTATCATCCAGTCTTTGGGCGCCATAAACATTCGTGACCAGATAAGTCTCCCTATCTCCGACAGGCTGAACAACCACTGATAAGTAATTCCTATATGCCTCCGCATCTATTATGCCAAACTTTTGGTGGTTCCATAGAGTGAATATGCCTCCTGATGTATTATATGATTTGACTTCTAGAAACTCAAATTTATTGAGCCATTTGCTGTGAATTTCTTTTATTTTTTGAATGGAACATTTAGTTTCCTGGGTAAAGATCATATCCAGAGCTTCTTGTTTCATTCTATTGCTAAGTATTCTTTGTTTTCTCTTACTACCTAGACCTATGATATTCCAAGATGTGAAATTCATTATGAAAGATTTGTAAAGGAGTAGTTGGTTAGGTCTTTCATCTTACCTGAATCTATCATTAGCTTTCCACATTCCATCAATAACTCATTTTGCTTTCTTCTGTATCTCTCCTTTCCTCAGTTTCTAGGAACTAATCCTGGTGTGGTTTTCATATTTTTCACACCTTCGTTGCCCTACCCTTCACTATTTCTTTGCCTTTCCAGCCCTTTAGCTTGAGTTTTTCATAGGAACAACTGTTGTACTCTGTTGAACTATTCCTGAGGTAGTGAGTCTACCCCTCCCATGGTCCCCTATTTCAAGAACCCTTCCAGATCTAGGTGTTCTCTATCAAGAATCTCCTGCAGTTCATGATCCTCCATTTCCATCTCACTCTGGGTCATTTCTTGGTCCATTTCTAGTTCTTCTTCACTCAGCATAGTCTCTTTCTGTTTATTAATATCCTGTGTTTGTTCACTATCTTCTTCTTTCTCCTTCTCCCCTGGGCTTCCTTCCATTACCTAATTTTCCTTTGTTATCCCTTCCTCTTCTTCGAGTAAT
Source organism: Pinus tabuliformis (assembly GCA_031772625.1). Taxonomy (NCBI): domain Eukaryota; kingdom Viridiplantae; phylum Streptophyta; class Pinopsida; order Pinales; family Pinaceae; genus Pinus; species Pinus tabuliformis. The sequence continues at coordinate 623,859,305 of CM062816.1, forward strand.
TGGAACCTGTTCAGACTAGCCTGTTTCCCTTCTGTTTGAAGTTGCTTTGGCCCCCTTTTGCCCCCTTTTCCTCTATATCCCACTTTGTGAAAGTTTTCCATGTCTTTCGCTATCGTAGCTTTACTTTTTTCACTATTTTACTAAGAGGGCAGTCTCTAAATAGGTGCCCATGATCATGGCACCTGCAACATCTGAAAGGAATATGTTCATAATCTACTGTTTGCACCCATTCTTCATCAAAAACATCCAAGATGACCTCATCTGGTAGAGCTCCAAAGAGATCCATCTCCACACATTCGTGTGAAGGAAGTATACTTTCCCCTTCTGGTGGCCTCAGAAGCTTTGAGAAAATAGCCTAATTTGTTTCCTATGGCAGATAATGATTCCGTTTTCTAGTAACAAAGAGGTAGGGAGTAGAGTCTTACCCAGACTGAGACCGAAGTGAAAGTCTCTCACTCTGGGACAAAATTCATCATCTACGACCACATGTAGAGGCCTGATGTTGCATAGAAGTAGGCCCTCCTTCAAAGACCCTGTCATTGTCCTCAATATTTATAAAGACCACAATGAAGAAACCCTTTGACCCAAGATGTAGGTCTATGCTTCCTTTTGGTTTCCAATGTAAAGTCATGTAAGATTAACAAGACGCTGACGTTACTATATAGTTCAGCTACAGTTTAACAGGAACTAGAATCTAAACATTCAATCTATACGTCCAACTTGAAAACTATGACGTTTATAATAACAGAAAAAAGAGAGCTAACATAATATTGCGGAGTACGGTAGCATTGACGAACCTAAAATGCCAGCCCCTAGACGTACAAAGTTATTCATCGTTTCTATGTTATGGAAACGTGAAACTCTGTGTCTGCGGCATGGTTAAACTTAAAAGCGAAAAATGAGGGGGTGAAGATACTATAGTGTGGGGTGCATACTTATAGCTCTGGTGTAAATTTTACCTCCATTCGTTGAAGGGTTGTGGGAACGTGATCTCTGCAGGTCCCTGCACGTATATTGTCACCTATTCGACAACAGAGCAAAAGACGAGATGGTAGCATAAAAATATCACAAATGCTGGGTAAATATACGAGTACAGTAAGGTAAGAAAACATAGATCCGCATCGATTATGATATCCCACTAGGTTAGGTTCATCTGGTTTGGTTCGGTTTTGTTTAGACTAATTAGGTTTCCAATTTTCCCACCTAGAAAATTATGAAAATTTCCATATGATTTTGGTAAAATTAGGCAATTTTTTTTGTAAATATAGGTTAGAGTTTTCGAGCTCTAAAATTTTGGCCGCCCATAGTTTTTGATATCTAGCTCTAAGATTTTGGTGGCTCATGACTTTTGATGATACTAAATCCATTTACATTATCAAAAACACAATTAGAAAGCTTTAAAATTTAGGTGGCCATGAATTTTTTATGTCAAATTCCAAAATTTTCATGGCCAAGAATTTTTGATGTCAAACTCCAAAATTTTGGTGGCCCAAAGTTTTCAATAATACTAAATCCATTTTTCACATAAAAACAATTAGAACACTCTAAAATTTTGGTGGCCAAGAGTTTATGATATCAAACTCCACAATTTGACAAATGTCTAGGGTTTAGTGTCCCATATTTTAGTTTATTGTCTAGGGTTTGCTCTAGTTTGGAAATGCCACTCAGTGCTGCCTTTAGGAATGCTTTGATGGTTGTTGCCTTTTAATTTCCCGTGGCTTTTCTTTACGTCATTCTACCTAGGTACGCATAAGCATTATTTTCATTCAATTGGGAGTTTAAAAATGTTTTCTATTCATTTTTATTATTTTGGTGCCTTTATGTATGGTTTTTTACCTTATAAGCTTATAATCCCAATTAAAAATATAGAAATCAATAAAACTAAGGTTTTGAGTAGTATGATATCCCCTATATTATATTGTAAATAATAAAATTTATTGATGATAAAAATAAGAAATATAGATCAAAAAATTTAATTAGTTTACATTTAAATTTTTTGAAATAAAATTTATGTAGCTCAAATTAAGTATATATGTCTTCCTCATTCTTGATGAAATATCAATTTGACTTAAAATCTTAAACTAATCCACTTTAAATTTAAAATCATCATAACTATAAATTTTCTATGTCGTCCAATTAGTTTCAACATTATGCTACATTTAAATTAAATTGTTTACATACTAATTTTTTAGAACATAGCCAAAAACATTGAAATGTATTTTACTCGTGATATACAACTAACAAGTAAAATGGGTTATTTTAAACACTCAGCATAAAACTATTAAAAATCATGTTATTATAAACCTAAAAATTTACGTAGTCCTCTCATTATCCCGAAAACAAATATTCCTAATCATAAAAATCATCATTTCCTAAATCATAAAATCTAATTTTCCTAAATCATAAAATCTAATTACCCTTTAAGTATTGTACATGCAACACTCAAACAACATGAAATGTAAAGCATGAAAGGATATAAAATTCTAAAATCACATAGTTTGTGTTCCCTGATGTCATTGAAAAAGGTAAGGTCGCGAGAGTGTAATTGAGCTCTTATCCAGGAATTATATCCAAGTTAAGGTGGTGAGAGAGTAAGTGAGCTCTTATCTGGGAATTATAACTAACTTAGCTCTTATGTGGCTATAAAAATTATAACTAAGTTCTCTATTCTCCAAGGTAGGCATGGGATTCAGGGTAGTGAGAAAGAAGGCGAGGTAGCATAGTTCGCGAAATGGGTAGGGTAATAGCCCAGAATATTTGATTTGCGTCACCCCCGTATTTTGAGAAAATAGTTATGGGATAATAAAGAATAATATAAGTATATGCTTATGAAATTAAGGAGTCCACCTTAAACATGTAAATAATATCAATGGTAATATATAGTATATTATATTATATTTCATTCTGAATCAGTTTTATGTTACCATCATGTTACCCACTAACAAAGTAAAAGCTATTACACAAACAATACAATTTTTCATGTGATACATACTATGATAAATGTAATTGATATATTATATCAATTATATTAATAAATTTGGTTGAAATATTGATAGATATTAATGATATAAATTTAATAATAATTATTATATTATTATATCCATAATAATAAAATAATATTATAATATTAATGAAATAATTATAATAATTATAATTATTATATTATAATAATATGATATATATCAATATAAATCCAATGCATTATAAACCCATGTAATAATATTAAATCTAAAGGATTAATATTATCAATCTAACCAATTATTATAGAAAATCTAAGAGATTAATAAATCCAATAGTCTAATATTAAAAATTCAAGAGATTAATATTGAGAACACAAGGTATTAATATTATAAACTAGAGGGAATATTAATATTATACATATTCATGGTAAACCCTAACATGAATATTAAACACTAGGATTAATATATTAAATGTTGATAATATTAATAGGATTAGTATTATAAACCCTTTAATTTTGTAAATATGATTCATAAAAGCCTAGAAATATATTAAAAAACAATTTAGAGTGATTTGAAAGATTTGAAAGAATCTTTTCATAAAATTTTAAAGAATGTTTCCATGAAATTTTGTGTTTATTTATTTTTCTATTTTCAAACAATTCAATAATTTAATTTCCTAAAATAGTAAATAATATTATTATAATAGTAAATATTTGCATGTTATAGAAATTAATTTTTTAATTTGAATTGAAGTTATCGAATTTTGACTTATTATTTATAATTGTTAAAAATAGCCCAAGGAAGAGAGGTTTGTTAAAGCTTTCGTCAAAGATGGTAAGGGTCGTAAGGTTAAGACTGACACATTTGATCAACATTCAAGAGCTCACCTCCACTTCATCCAAGGGACGACAAAAAATATTGTGAGAATCCTGAGGAAACATAATGTTCCCTCGACCTTTAGACCCCTCAACACCATTAGAGGCTCCCTAAAATCGGTTAAAGACCAGGTGAACCCTATGGATTTTGAAATGTGTTTCTGTCATCACATGTTGTGTGGGTCCTCATACATAGGAGAAATGGGTTGGTCTATTGACCAAAGGGTTAAAGAACATGTTTTTGCTAACAAACTTGGGAGGACCAAATCCTGGGCTTTAGCGGAACATGCAGTGAAGACCAACCATCACATATGCATTGTGGAGGTTAAGCTCTTCGCAAAAATTTCTCATTTCATCAATGCAAGTTTAGGGAAGCCATTGGAATTGAGGGATCCTCTAATAACGTTAGTAGGGATGATGACTTGAAAATTAGTAACTGTTGGATTTCTGCCCTCTCCTCTTACTCTTTCCCCTCTTTTTCTGAGCTTTTTATCCCTTTTTGTTTTATAGAGGATTCACTCTCTCTTATTATTTATTTTTATTGTTTTTTTAGTAATATTGTGTATTTGTGATGAATTTCAATTATTACTATTAACATTTGTTATTATTATTAATAATATGTTTTTTTCTTAACACCGTCTTTTTTATTTTCTATATAATTTTAAATAGTTTTCATTTTATTATTGTTTTTTTATCCCAATCAAGGACTTTGGAAACCCATATCCATTAAAAACTCCTAGTTATGTTACTTTCATAGACTCTTTTGTTGAGGGGGCGATGAGAAACATTTGGTATTTGAGGAAGCCACCATATCGAAAGGATGAGCATTTGTGAGCCCTATTTGTTTGCTAGAGTGGAATCTACAACTCTCATTTGTTTTGCATATAAATTGTAATTGTTTGAAGGTTTTTTGCAAGCTCAAGACCATGATAAATATTGGAAAATATCATATTCATCAACGAATGGATATTTTTAGTGGTCCTTATCTTCCACCCCCTCCTATTTTCTTTGGTAGAAATTATGAATTGTGGGAAATTAAGATACTAATAGATTATTTATGGGAAATTTTTTTGAATGGGTTTGAAGAACCCTCAAGCCAGGTAGCCTATGAGGCCATGACTCAAGGTTAGAGGTAGAAACTTGAAGAGAACAAGGAGTATGAAACATCATTGTTTATTATTCAAAAAGGATTGGATGAGAGGATGCTTCCTAATATTGCTACAAAAACCACATCCAAAGAAGCTTGAAATATTCTACAAAGGACATAAAGTGAAAATTTCAGCAACACCGATCAATAGAGGATTGCAGTTGTTGACGAAGTGATTATTGTGACAAAAGAACTAGAGGATTTTGATATTGCAATATTAATTTAAGAAGTCATGGAAGGGCCTATCGATGTAGAATAATAAATGTATGACATGAAGAGTGTAGTTGTCATAAACAATATAAACAAATTTAATATAGAAATTTTCGAAGAAAATAATGATTTTGTATGAGATGAAGAGAGAAAACATGGTGAAGAAAATGAAGATACACATGTACATGATGAAATTGAAACCACCTTTGTTATAAAAACCCTTTTGTTCCCCCGATGTAGTATCACTATATGAATTTGTTTATCTAAATTTACGTAAAAATTCAAATGATGGTTGGGATGTAGGAGTCGACATTGGATTCAGAATTTGAGGAGGAAAGGTTGCTTGTGCAGTGTTTAAGGCAAGTTAAGTGCACCTCATAATTGTACCTTACATATCCCATGACAAATTAAATGACATTAAAAATAGATAGTAAATTTTTGTGTGGGCAACCTAAGTGGTGGAAATTATATGAACTTTACATGTCACCTATGTTAAAAGGTTATTAAATGTTTACGGATAATTAATAATGTATTTGTCCTCTATAGCGAGAGGGTAGTTGAACTTTGCATGTACGACATCGAGCCCATTGTTTTCCCAATATTCTGTCGGGTGGCCATCATTCTGCCATGCATTTGTCTCCTAGGATGAAGTGATAATAACCAAGCAAGCATTCTTAAGAACATAATATAATTTTATGGATTATGAAATTTATGATCATTTTAACTGAAAAAGCAGAAGCATTCAGGTAGCATGGAACTATAATTAAATGTATGCTACAATCTACTAGGTTAGGGGATGATAGGAAATTAAGGAAATGTGAATTTTGATTTTTTTTAATGGGATTCAGGATGTGGGATTTGGGATTTAAATGTTGGAGAGTGAACTCTCTTATAGATTGGAGAAATCCTGAACATTTTTTTTTTGCATCATAATATGTTATGAAATGAAGTTCCAACTAAGGATCTTGCATGTTCGAATTCAATGACATGAATGTATTTGCATATGTTACATCAAGCCTACTGTTTTTCGCTTTCCATTATTCTGTCTGGCATATTTCAGTCATCATTTCGTCATGCATTTGTCAGCCATTTGTTTGAAATTCGAGTTTGGGCGTGCATCGCATTCGAAGCTGAGAGTTGCACTAAAGTGTTGGCATTATGATTAAGTGTTGTCCTTGATGCAACTCACTCAGAGGATGGTACAGGTGCTCAGGGTTGGTACAGGTGATGGCAACTTAATCAGAAGACAAATCTCAGTACAGCATACCAAGGAAGCTCATACACGCCGTTTCGTTAAGCCAAGTCGCGTGTACACGCAAGTTCGATTCATAAAAAGCGCGTGTATGTGGAAAGGTTCCTTTGGTCCATGGTGGTTAGTCCTTGGAAGTTGTGCCTATGATTTCGGACCATTGTGTCTCGACGGCGTGTCGATCCCTAGTTTTGAAGTTGATGGTATTGTGTTACTATGGTTTTGGCTCTTGGTATTGAGTTAGGCCTAAGACTATATAAGGAGAAGAAGATCATTAGGCAAGATCATCTTTCGACAAGGCTTGAATATCTAAGAGAGAAAGAGATCTGATATGCAGGTTCTGGGTTGCTTGATCTAAGCCAAGGAGAGATCACATCGGTTGATGGAAGACTAGATCTAAGGATAGATCAGGATCTAATGGTTTGAAATGCACTATCATGATATGGTTGTTGATTATGCGTATTTCTAGATCTGCATATTGTCGCAATGTTACGTTCTGAGTCTAACTAATGTTGGTACAGCTGCAAATTGAGAAAGTTTATTTTTAGATCTATACGCAGGTTGGCTTCGGTTAAAAGAGCGTGTATACGCGGGTTTCTGCTCATTAAAGTAGCGTATATCTTTGAAGCTTGATTTGGGTTTACAGTAGGGTCTGACTGTTATTGCAGAGTTCTGTAGTCTGCTCTGTGTTCTGGTAACTGGTGATTGACAGGGTTCAGTGGTTCAGTGATTCAAAGTTTGGTTGTTTTATGCTTCAATGATCTGTTGTGGAAATTGAATGAATTGTGGTCTTCAGATTGTAATGTTGTGCTTCAGGAATATCCAAGTCTGAAAATGTATGAAAAGTGATACCTGGAAGAAGGAAGATTGTAGGTCAGCACCTACGTACTAGTATCTTGGCTAGTACAAGAGCAAAGGGGGTTGGAGCTCCCTTCCAAGGAAGTTTGGAGAACGAGAGAAGGTTGAAGCCTTCTGCAGGTTGTAGCCTGCGTACTGGTATAAGGCTGCACCAGTACAAAAGATTGTAAACTGAAGTTTCATATTAAGAAAGATAGAGACAACTTGCAGCAGGTGGTTTTCACCCACATTGGGTTTCCACCTTATATCTTGGTGTTCATGTGTGTGGCTTTTTATCTGTTCTGTTATACTGCACATGTTTACTGTTAATATGATGAATATGTCCTGATGCACTTAATTGAAGAATAAGCTAACTAAATTGTGAGTTTCTGCTTATACGCTGTTTTACTTCGTCACAGTAGCGTGTACACGCTGGTTCACTTAACTGAAGTAACGTATTTGTTTCTGGGCATTTGAAAGTTTGATTAATCTGATAATACTGATTCACCCCCCCTCTCAGTATTATTTCCAACAATTGGTATCAGAGCAGGTCCTTCAGAGAAGCTTGATCGCTTGAAGGAAGATCATTCATCATGAGCAACTACGAGAAAGAAGCATCAATCAGGCCACCGTTTTTTGATGGAACAAATTTCAATTATTGGAAGGTAAGAGTTACTGCATATCTTCAATCTTTGGTACAGAAGTTTGGGACATTGTAGAAACAGGCTATGCTTTTCCTTCAGCTACTCCTACAGATCCAGCTGAGAAAAAGGCATATGAAACAAATGCAAAAGCAGTCAGTACTCTATTAGGAAGTATATCTCAAACAGAATTCATGAAGGTCATGCACTTCAAATCAGCAAAAGAAATATGGGACAAAATGATCACTAGCTATGAAGGAGATGAACAGGTAAAGCAAGCTAAACTTCAAACACTCAGGATTCAATATGAGACTCTCAAGATGTATAATGATGAAAGTGTGGCTAATTATTTTCTTCGGGTAGATGAGATTGTTAATTGTATGAAAAATTTGGGTGAAGAAATAAGAGAAACTATAGTAGTTCAAAAGATTCTAAGATCTTTATCCCCAAGTTTGAATCTAAAGTATCTGCAATAGAAGAAAAAGAAAATCTCCGTGTTCTCACTATGTCTCAGCTACATGGAATTCTAACCGCTTATGAATGATGAGAAGGGAGGTCCATCTGACAGAAGGGAAGCTGCTTTTAAGGCATCAGGAAAAGAATATTACTATGAAGCAAGCCATGTTCCAGAAGAAGAGGAAGAAGAATCAAATTTTGTCAGAAATCTTCAAAGGGGTTCTGGAAGGTTCAGAGGTAAGCTACCTTTCAAATGCTTTGCTTGTGGGAAAGTAGGTCATTATGCTGCAAAATGTCCGTATAAGGATAAAGGAAAAGAACCTGCTAGATGGAACAAGAAACAAAGTGCAAATAGGAAAAAGCTACTACACCATGAAGATAGTGATGGCTTATCAAACAGTGATGAAGAGAACAAGGTAATAAATATAAGCTGTTAATGGCATTTGAAGATGATGATTATGAGGATGCTATAGATGTGGATAATCTCTATAATGAAATCACTAGACTCAAGAGAGGCATAGAAGAAAAGAATGTGATCATTGATACTTTGCAATTTCAGATTGATGAAAAGGAAAACATCTTGAAACACTAGAAGGTGAAATTGTTGGTCTCAGAAAAGAAATTGAGAAAACAAAAGCTATTAATCTTAAATTTGTCAAAGGATCTGAAACTTTGATGAGATTATCAGTGTGCAGCGGTCTCCTCTAAACAAGACAGGTTTGGGCTATAATGGAGAAACCTCTCAAGCATCCACCTCAAAAAGTTATCTTGATGCAGAGCAAGAGGAAATGAGCGGAGGAAGAACAATGAAGATAATCAGGTAAAGTAGGGACGAGTTACAAACAGAAACTTCAGGGACAATCCTCCTTAAGGATGAACAAAAGCTACAACCAACACAGGAAAATCTTCTCAGTTATGGCTCAAAGCATAGATGAAAATAGAATTACAATCAGTTGGTGGTAGATTCAATAA